>CM032361.1:28521807-28831807 GCA_019023105.1 Diglossa brunneiventris | reverse complement strand
TGTATGAACGAAGCTGTTGTAGTTTTTGAAAGGGATAGGAATGTAATGCAAGAAGTGTTTTAGAATACATATTAAAACACCAAGTGGAGGGTGGAACAAAGCTAATGAACTCAAAAGAAGACATCTGAACAAGTAGTTCATTACCCAGATTCCTGCATGCTCAGAAATCATAGATCATTTGCTTTCACCTAAATGTCCATTATCTCTGGTTTGTTTGGGTTGATTTTTGACGTGGAAAGACATTATCCCTGCTAAGATCTGCTGACAAAGATTTAATGCTGCCATTTGTCGTGGTTTAACTCAGCCCCACAAAGCCTCTCACTCACTCCCCCCAAGTGGGGTGGGCGAGAGAACTGGAAGGATAAAAGTGAGAAAACTTGTGCATTGAGATAAAGACAATTTAATAAGGAAAGCAAAACCACACATGCAAAACAAGGAGTCCATGCTTCACTCCCCATGGGCAGGCAGGTGTCCAGCCATCCCCAGGAGAGCAGGGCTTCATCACATGTGGTCACCAAAACTGATGCCTTATGGGGCTGGAACAGAGGCTAGATGGAATTAAGAGGTATAAAGTGGACATTTTTTGATGTGCCTTCACTTTATATATATATTTATCCTTATATATATTTTTATATTCTTATATTTTTATTTATTTATTAGAATACTTATGTGTTTATATATAAATATATATTTGTATATTATATCATGTGTATGTATATATTTCTTTATGAATTTATATATTTATATATTTATTTATATTTATTTCTCTGTATTTTTATATTTTATTTATTTATTAGATGGAGTTAACTGGTATAAAGTGGATATTTTTGAAGTGCCTTCACTTTATATATATATTTATCCTTACATATATTTTTATTCTTATATTTTATTATTTATTAGAATACTTATGTGTTATATATAAATATATATTTGTATATTATATCATGTGTATGTATATGTTTCTTTATGAATTTATATATTTATATATTTATTTATATTTATTTCTCTGTATTTTTATATTTTTATTTATTTATTAGATGGAATTAAGAGGTATAAAGTGGATATTTTTTGAAGTGCCTTCACTTTATATATATATCCTTATATATATATTTATATTCTTATATTTATTTATTTATTAGAATACTTATGTGTTTATATATAAATATATATTTGTATATTATATCATGTATGTGTAGATATTTCTTTATAAATTTATATATTTATTTATATTTATTTCTCTATATTTTTATATTATTATTTTTTTATTAGATGGAGTTAAGAGGAATAAAGTGGATATTTTTTGAAGTGCCTTCACTTTATATATATATTTATCTTTATATATATTTATATATTCCTATATTTTATTTATTTATTGGAATATTTCTGTATTTATATAAATATATATTATATATTATATCATGTATATTTATATATTTCTATATATATTTATATATTTATAGATCTTTATTTTTATATATTTTATATCATTTTTATTTATGTATTAGAATGTTTATGAATTTATATATAAATATATCTTTTTATCTATTATATCATGTCTATTTATATATTTCTTTATAAATGTATATATTTATATATTTATTTATATTTATAATATATGTGCCTTCAAAGGCCACACCCTGGCAGTACCAGAGCCACAGTCCTGGCTCTGCCCAGATGGCTCCAAGATGGAAGCAAAAGAGGTCACAAGATCTCACATTTTTATAAATTTTAATGCATCTGCATATAGGAGTTAACTGTCCAATTAATAGCTTCAAATTAATGAAGTTTCATCCTCCTTGCTTGCTTGCCCACCCTCTTTTCATGTTGTTTACGCTTTGGGCCTGAGGTTTGAAGATTGTCCTTGACTGTCCTGCTAGAACAGGATTGTTTTGTCTTCACCACCCTGTGAAAAGATCCCAGTAACATTTAACATAAAGCTAAAAGCTGCACCCAAAGCAGAACAGAAAAACTTAAAACTTAAGGTATCAGGAAGACAAAACCTTCACTCTGAATGCCCCCTCCTTCTTCTTCACAGCTCTATATCACCAAATACACGGTATGGAACATCCCTTGTGTCACCTGGGGTCAGCTGTGTCCCCTCCCAGCTCCTTGTGCACTCCTCACTGGTGGGGCAGTGCAAGGAGCAGCAAGGACCTTGGATCTGTGTGAGCTCTGCTCAGCTGTTGAGGAAGATGAAACAGGAAAGCCTTATAAATACGATTGCCTGGCAAAAGATTTTGAGAGCATGGAAACTATAAGTGAGATTGAAATGAAAGCAAGCTTTGAGATCCCTCAGTTACTGAACAACTGGAAAACAATAGCGTGGCCAGCTGAAGGTGATCCCCTTTTGATGAAACAACACCCTCTGCTTGCAGACAGCTCCAAGGGTCAGAGCAGACCCTACAGCTTGGCAAAAGGGGTCCAAAGAGGAGTTTTTAGGGTTTAAAATGTAACACAGTATGGTAATGTAATGATTCTTATAGGCTGTATGTAAATGCTGTAGGATTTGTATCTTATATTAGATTGGTTATTGAGAATTAGAATATTCAGCACAGAAGAAGATTTATGGTATTGTAACAGGAACTTCACTCTCTTTTATCATCCTCTTTACCAGGCTCTTGCCTTCTCTCTCTTACCTCTCTCTCCCTCTCTGGGGCCTGCTCTGAGCTGTGGCTGGCAGCTCCCAGCAGGGCCCTGCACCCAGGCCCTGGGCAATAAACCACAAGTTCCTGACCTGGCTGCAGAAATCTCTGGTCTCTGTCTGTCCTGACCATCCTGCCCCCATTGCTGCTACACTCAGCAACAACAAAAACCTCCCAGTGTCATCAACACGTCCAAAACACAGCTCCACACCAGCCACTGGGAAGAAAATCAACTCCATCCCAGCCAAAACCAGTACACCATTTTGCAGCCTTTCACTGATAAGGAAATATCTCCTTCATCTTCTTAACAAAAATCTCTCCCCCCTCCCCTGCTGACAGAGTGTAATTCTCCAAATCTGCAGCTTGGAGTGAAAGCGAATCTGATTTTGACTCAGGCTCCAGATGGGTCTAGCTGTAAAGATATTGTCATGTGAAAGATTAGGCGCTAGCTTAGACAAAGAGGTGTTCAGCTGCAAGCTTAATAGCCTCTGAAACAGCAACTGCCACCAAAGAGCTTTCAGGTACTGCTATTGCTATCCATAATAACCACGGGATTGCAACAGATGATGGAAAGGCTGGAAACTCCCCGTGGGATTCAGGGCTGTGCACAGAAAGCTGCTGAGCCCAGCCAGAGCTCAGAGTGCGTGCAGGGTGCCTTTGGCCACGCAGGGACACTCGGAGTGGAGCTGGCTCTGGGGTGCCAGAGGGGTGGGAGGCTGTGCAGGGACCCCTGTGCAGGTGAGCTGCAGCTCCTCAGGGCTGGGCACCTGGGACAAAAGGCATGGAAAATGCAGGAGTGGGGTTAATCCCATCCATCCAAGCCACTGAGCACCCACTGCTCTCCTCACAACTCTGACCCTTTCCTCCCCACACTGAAGGAATTGCTGAGGAATAATGGGTGTGGATCCTCCTGTGCTTACAGAATCATATCCCAAAAAGCTGGAGTGCAGCAAGGGGAGCCACAGCACCCAGGGCACAGGGAGCAGCTGACTCTCTGCCCTCAGGGGACAAAAAGCCAGCAAAATTTCCTGTTCCCAAGGAGGAAGGACGCTTCAGGAGGTCTCTCCAGCCACTCTGAGACACAAATGGAGAGCAAATCAAAGCGAGCCCTCAGTTCACCCCTTCCCCTGTTGCTTTCCAGCCCTTGTGGCCCCCCAGGAAAGCACCGGCAGACCAGCAGCTCTCTCCAGGAGACAGATCAGGACTGACACCCATCACAATTCTTCATACACCAAGCTCTGGAGATTTTTTGGAGCTCCTACATGGCCAAAGCAAATTAAGTGAAGGAGAGATGGAAAATCAGCAATTACAGCGCTAGATCTGGGATGGAATTGTCACCTCCTGCCCAGAAACCCCAGAAATCCCAGTTTGAGAGCTGGGAAGAATCCCACTGTGCACACTGAATTGTCCTCCTGGCCCCAGCTCAGTCATCACACAGCACATCCTTCCTGGAAACCCTCTGCATCCCAAGTTTTGGGGAGACCAGTTACACCCAAATCATTGCCCCAGATCCTAACCCTGCCTCCACCTCAGCCAAAACGACACAGCTTGGCCAGAGAAGCCACAATGCCCATGTGGCCTGGACGTGATGATCACAGGTTTGAAAGCCAGTCCTTCCTTCCTCCCACCCCGTGGTGACACAAACCCAAACTTTTTGAAAACACCTTTATTGTTTGTTAGTATAGAACGTTTAAAATTTTTGGTAATTAGGGTTTTAATATTTTCCACTCCTGTTTGAATTATGAATATTGCTTTGATTGCTCTGATTGCTTTAAGATTGTTAAAGCTTTGTTGCATATATTGAAGTAGATAAGGTATAAATATTATGTTGATATATATGTTTATTTTTTAAAAGGTTTTTTTATATTAGCTGATTAAATAGATTCTTAAATTATGTATGGGTTTTTTAGTTTGGTTTTTTAAATATTTTTTATAAAAAAGTTTTTTTTATTTTATATATTTTTTTTAATTTTTTTATATTTGCTGATTAAATAGATTCTTAAATTATGTATGTTTTTTTATTTGGTTTTTAAAATATTTTTTATTTTAAAAGTTTTTTAAGTTTTTTTTTAAGTTTTTTTATATTAGCTGATTAAATAGATTCTTAAATTATGTGAGGTGGTTTTTTTAGTTTGTTTTTTTTTAATATTTTTGTAATTGTTGTATGTTTTTATGTATAGATACTGAATGGTTGGAAAGGTTTATGTAATATATTTTATTAAAGTCTTTATACTTATCTTTATGTATTAATAAGAGAAAATTAATTGTTGTTTTGTTTTGTAGAGTTATATGTTTGGTATTTGCTGGACATGGAGTTTGTCAGATGGGTGCCAGAAGTGCTGAATGAGGATTGTCAGGACCTACAAACCCTACAAACCTTGCAGCAAGCCAAGCTGAGCCCCCCCCTTCCAAAAATCCCAAACTACCACCATGACACCAACAGTTCTGTGTTAAAAAAAAAATAAAATAAAAAACAACCTTTTTCCTAAAGAAGTATTATAAAGGGAGAAACTTCTCTGCTACTTGGCACAGCTCCTGGAGAATGAGCATTCTCAGGGATGAAACAGGGTCTGTGGACAACAGGAAAAGCTCTGTGCACCTGTAAAATGTCATGAAAGAGAATCCAGTGTAACCACCTCCCACAGGTGAACAGAGACAGCTCAAACTGGGAGATGCCTCAGCATCCCTTCCACTTCATCTTGCTGGCTGAAAAATCCTGCATCCCTGAAAAAAAATGCCAAGCTGGGAGCAAAGAGCTGGGCTTCCAGGGCATCCCATCCCTCACTGGGGAGACTCATTCCTTCAGGGCACAGTGGGGGCACAGATGTGACCTGGGAGTCCCCTGTCACCATCACCCACCCCACCAACACCCCCTGCCCAGCCCCATGGAAAACAAATGTCCAGAGGGAGGGGGAGGTTATTTTCCACCTCAGGTTAAGGAATCTGTTCTGCTGGGTAAGGAGTCATACATTACACATGGAATTGTGGAGTTCAGCACTATTCCCTGGCACAGCCATGCAGGTAGAGCTGGGAACCACTAAATTAAACCTGGCAAGCATTGGCAGTAGGCAAACACCATGGCTTTGGGAAACAACAACAATAAAAAGAGAATATTTATAGGAAATGCTACAGCAGAGCCAAAACATGCAGAGCTTAAAATGAAGCCTGTTTTCGCTGTTATCCAGCTTGCCTCACATCCAAGAGGCCAAAAATGATCAGGCTAAAGGTACACTCTTCTTTTTTTCTTATTTTTTTCTTTTATTTCTATTTTATTTTATTTTTATTTTCTATTTTATTTCTTTTCTATTGTTTCTTATTTATTTTGCATGATGGATCATGCAAATACAACATTACTGTGGAACTTACAGCACACCAGCACGTGCACAAGTGTGTAGCTGAGTGATTTTTATACAGACAGCAGGAGGAAAGTTTAGCTTCCCTAAGTTCACTTTAGGAAACCAGACCACAGATCTGATGAAGTGGGGGATAAACTTTGTGCAAATCTTCTCTTTGTTGCAATAGGTGATGAATAGATAGTGGGGTTTAAGGGCTCTGGAAAGGTCACCTGCACCATCTCCTCGCCCTAAAACAGGAGCCATAAACCATCTCCATGCCTCCCTGTGTGCACACTTTTATATTTGTGGAGCATCCAGCACAAAAGAGCTCCTTGCTGATGGACACTTTGATGATTTAAGTGTTAAATAACAGATAGGTGCTATTTATGTGGAAATTATTTGTGTTGGGACAGAGACAAGAAAGCAGCATTTTCTCCAGTGCCTCTGCCTGCCTCACCTGCACTCTCACTGCTCATCCATCTCCCAGGATTGCCTGGAACATTGCTCATGTAGGAGCATTTTCAAACAGCTCACATTTTCTTTAGAAAGTCAACCTGTTCAGTAATGGCTCATTCTGCTCCTCCCACCCCCTGCTACAACACTCTCCTGGGACCAAGAGGGGAGAAGATTCAGCCTGCACTGGAAAACAGCTTTTTGTACATTAAAATATCACCACTTGCAAGTCTGATGCCACTGCAACCTGCAAAGCCAAAACCAGCAGCTTTTTCCCAGGGGAATAGAGAAGGATAAATTTCCAGCCTCCCAGAAGGGCTCAAGGAATGCAGGTGCACTTAGTCCTGCAGTGCCACAATCTGCAACAGCAAAAATGTTCCCAGAAGGATGGAAAAACATTGGTGGAAGTTATTACATTTTATATAATGTCCTTGTACACCTGAACAGTGGATCTGCAGCTCAAAGATTAAAATAAGACATTTTACAGAGATCAAAGTGATAATCCCACATTGATCATTTTCCAAAACATTGGATGAAGCATTTGGTGGTGTCAGGGACCTCTACAGGGTGCTTGGGTAGGAAACAAAGAAATAATGGAATTATTTGGGTTGGAAGACACCTTAAAACTCATTTCATTCCAACCCAGGGACACATTCCCCTAGGAGCTCATTGCCCAGAGCCTCACCCAAAGTGGCTTTAAACACTTCCAGGGATGGGCAATATTGTCTGCAACCAACCATCACCTCAAATTTAAAATAAAGAACTCAAAAATGTTTACATTACCACCTTTCCCATGAATATCAAAATCCATACATCCATTTTCAAACAAAACCAGTTTTTCCCACCCACAAAGGTGCAGGATTCCTGGCTCTGCCACAATCATCCCTTACAACTCATTCAGACCATTTCAGCCTGGATGTGCAGAGGCTTAGACATTTCCAAAGTTATGCAAACAATTGGGACAACCAGGCAATCAGACATCTCCAAACCCACTCTGGTGTCCTGTAGGGTTAGAAGATGATGGCAGGAGTGCAGCCCATCCCTGCCAGAGGTTAGAGAGGACAGGGAGTTGTCACAGACTATCAAAAGGGCTGTTGGGCAGTGGGAAGGGTCATGAAAAAAAGCAAGGATGAGCCTTGCACAGCTTTTCCTCCCCACACTGAAGGAATTGTGTGGGGAATATGGGTGTGGATCCTCCTGTGCTTACAGAATCACATCCCAAAAAACTGGAGTGCAGCCACAGCACCCAGGGCACAGGGAGCAGCTGACTCTCTGCCCTCAGGGGACAAAAAGCCAGCAAAATTTCCTGTTCCCAAGGAGGAAGGACACTTCAGGAGGTCTCTCCAGCCACTCTGAGACACAAATGAAAGGCAAATCAAAGCAAGCCCTCAGTTCACCCCTTCCCCTGTTGCCTTCCAGCCCTTGTGCCCCCCCAGGAAAGCACTGGCAGACCAGCAGCTCTCTCCAGGAGACAGATCAGGACTGACACCCATCACAATTCTTCATACACCAAGCTCTGGAGATTTTTTGGAGATCCACACGGCTGTAGGAGCAGCAGCCAGGCCCACAGAGGGACGTGCCATGTGACTGTATCACCTTTTGGGAAGCTTTTACTGTTCTCTGCCCCAGGAAACCTGGAGGGGACAGGCCTCCTTCAACACCACAGCAACTGAGCTCAAGCAAGCAGCCAGATTTTTAAGCAGGAAGCAGCCAAAAGAGCCCCAGGAGTTAAAACCAAGTTACAAACTCCAGCTATCATCTGCCTCTTGGTGCCATCACAGCAGCACACGGTTTTGCCTTTTTGCTGGCAAGATGAGAGCCTCAGAGAAGCCAAGCAGAGAGAAAAGTATTTCACAGAGCAGAAAGCACTCTTGGATGGCTTTCAGTGACCGTCCCAGTCCTCCCAGAGACACTCAGGAGTGCACACACACACCCCCCATCACTCTGCCACAGCTGGGGCTGTCCCCTTTTGGCAGCCTCTGGATCCAGGCTGATGGAAAATGCAGTGGATGCAAGAGGAGAGCACAGTGGCAGTGCTGCAGAGCAGGAGCTGGATGCAGCAGTGGCAGCAGCAGCAGCAGGAAGCAGCGAATTCCCATTTAAATAAAATGCCAAAAGGCAGTCAGCGAAAGTGACATTTATGGTGTTACTACAAATGCATTCAGTGGGAAGCTGAGTAGCAGAAGCAGGTTGGGGGGAAAAAAACAAGCTGTAGTGAAAACTGCCATCTGTATATTGTGCCCCATTTTTAATATTCTGTATTCTCATAAAAAGTGTTGTTTCTGTCACTATTCAATCTCCCAAACTCACATGGAACACTGTTAAAAGTCAGCAGTGTGTGAAATGGTATTTTAAAATAAATGAAACCCGCTCGCAAAGCTGCGGAGGAATATTGCAATGCCAGGGTGCTGACAGACAGGCATTGAAAAGTAACAACCGTTATCATCTTAAAGCAAAGCGGATTAAATAAAAACCCACAGCTAGTGGTGCATTACCAAGTCTGATATTGACACAGCTGCCGTGGTGGTTATTTTTCATTGTCTCATCAAGACAAAGCATCACGGGATATCAATCTTCCCTCTGTCAGGCCATGCCTGCTGTAAAGTTTTTCGTTTACATTTTCATTATATCCCTTTTATCTCAGCTGCCAGCAAAAAAAATATATATATGTGTTTTATATATATATACACACATATCTACATATATATATATGTGTGTGTGGGTGTGTATCTGGAAGTGTGCACGTGTGGATGTACTTTTGGGAATGCTGAGACTGGTTCACCTTCCACATTGCCAAGTCACAGTCTCCAGTCAGGAGGATTTTCCCAGGACAAAGCAAAGCCCAACTTGGTGAGATGCAAGGATTGGGTTACATCCCCTCCAACTGGGGTAGGGCAGTGGTGAGCTGGTAAAAATCTGACATTTTCAAATGTGTGCTTTCTTGCCAAGAACTCCAACCCACACAGCTGCCAGTGCTGGTGAAAACACCCTTCATGTAACCATGTTCTGCCACATCTGTTCTGCTACCAAGCTCAGTTTGGGGCATGGAGAAGGAGAAGAAGCTGAAATTGTAATTCTCTTTGGAGGGCACTGGCTCTCATCAATATTAGGAGCTGTTATATTTCTCCCTAACTCTGCAGGTTGGTCTCTGCATCTGATCATTCCACGCACTTCTGTCCATCTTTAACTTTTCCAGCCTTGCAACACCATCCAAGTGTTTTCAGGTGAGCCCTGCCAGGGCAGAAAACTCCCCCCGAGCATCCCAGAGCTCACCTGTCCTTTCACTCCCACTAATAACCCTGTTTTTTCAAGGAATGAGGCAGAGCCAGCTGCTTACTGCTGGCCACAGCGCTGCTCAGATCAACAGGGAATGCAGAAGAGAAAAAGAAAAAAAAAAAAAAAAGGGGGGGGGGGGGGGGGGGAAGTGTGTTCCCTTATTTATAAGAGAGCTCCACCTTCCAAACCCATCCCAAGCAGCTGATGTGGCTGCTCCCTGCGCTCCTGATTTAATTAAGTTCAGCCTACGACATTTCTGTTCTTGCGCCTCCTCAGAGGCGGCTCAGCGCTGCCCGCTGCAGCCCTTCAGGAGTAGAACTCTGGGAAACGTAGTTCAGAGAGGGAACACGGGGCTAAAGCAGCCATAGGAGGCTGGGGGTGCCCAGGAGAGCTGCAAAACAGGCAGATAAACAGCAGAGCTCCTTGGGAAGGGGCTGCAAACAGGCAAGTGTGGAAGTGGCCACCAGCAAAACCCCAGCGCCTCGCTCCTGTGACCCTCTGATGCAAAACAACCCCCCCTTCCTTTCCTCAGCTCCCAAATCCCCTGCAATGTTGGGCACACACCTTTGCACCAGCCCACGGGTGTTCTCTCTCTGTGGTTACAGTTCCTGTGCTGAGCAGCAGGAGGGAAGGTCGATTACACCTTCCCCAAGCCAGGAAGGGGCTCTCTGCCCTGGCCTGGATGGGTTTTCCCCATCAGGGATCCTCCAGAAAGCTCATCAGCATCACTGACACTTGTCCTGAGGCCAAGCTGACAACAGTGCAAGGTAAAGCAATCACAGAACCACAAATCACTGGGTTGGAAGAGATCTCCAAGATCATCGAGTCCAACCCAGCCCCAACACCTCAACTAAACCCTGGCACCCAGTGCCACATCCAGGCTTTGTTAAACACACCCAGGGATGGGGACTCCACCACCTCCCTGGGCAGCCATTCCAGAACTTTATCACCCTTTCTGTGAAAGACTTTTCCTAATATCCAGCCTGTATTTCCCTTGGAGCAGCTTGAGGCTGTGTGCTCTGGTTGTGTCAGTGCTGCCTGGAGAAAGAGCCCAGCCCCAGCTGAGCACAGGCACCTTTCAGGAGCTGTGCAGAGTGATGAGGGCACCCCTGAGCCTCCTTTTCTCCAGGCTGAGCACCCCCAACTCCTTTAGTTGTTCAATTCCTGCTCCCACCTTCCCTGCCTCAGTTTCCCCAGCACTGAGGACAGTGTCCCTGGGCACTCCAGGATCCCTCTCTTCCCATTTCCCAGCTGGAAAGCCCCTGGCAGAAATGCCCATCCCACCGAAGGGCTCCACACCCCTGGGATGTGTGTCCTTGGTCCTGCTGCCAGCAGCATTCCCTCTCCACCCCCCTAATTTTTTCCTTTTTCCACACAACAACCAGCCTTCCCAAGGTGTTTTCATTTCAGGAGAGGATCATTAACCCTTACAAAAGGAAAACTCCGGGCGGTTCAGCGATGCTCCAGCCCTCATCACTGCATCCCTCCGGGGTCAGCTGTGCGCGTGTCCACTCCCAGCCCAAATTTCAGCCCTGGTCCCGCCCCTGCAGCCTGGGGCAGCAGAGCAGCAGCATTCCCGCGTTCTGCACAGCCCTGGGCACAGCAAAGGGTTACACCCGCTCCTCCAGCAGCGTTCCCGCTCTCCCTCTCCCTCTCTCGAGCAGCAGCAATTGCCATTCTGCATCCTTAATAGCAGCGTAATCAAAAGTTATGATGCATTTTTCAGTAATCACAAGAAATGATCCCCACTTAGCGTTAAGTAAAGCAAATTTGCCACTGGAAGGATGAAGAAAAAAAAAAAAGAAGAAGAAGAAAAAGGAGAAGTCAAAAGCATTTCAATTTTCATTTGAAACGAATGAGTCAGAGTCAATTTGGTAAAGCAGTTAACAGCAGCTGTGCTCCCCTTCCCAGCCCCTTAACAGGTACAATTTGCTTTTAACAAACAACCTCGCAGAGGTCTCTGGCACCATGTTAACACAGTGGCATTCAACCCCTCTTGCTGTTGTGTATTTAAATTGGGTAATAGAGTCAGGCAGAGGAGATCCACCATGAATCTTAAGAAGTGCAATTTGACAGCATCTTAAAACAACAACAACAACAGAAAAAAAAAAAAAAAGTGGGGGGAGCATTTATAAAAAAATAATAAACGAGTTTGAGAGCAGCTTTTGTTGGGTTATTATAAAGCAGCATATTAAAAACAACTGGAGTCCCAGAAAGCCCCAGCATGGCAACAAGATCCCAGCAAGTTTGGTCCCAAACCTGGGGTTCTGAGCACTCAGGGCACCTCCCCAAAGAGCTCTGCAAAGCAGGGAAGGACATTTGGCAGCCAAAGCATCTCCAGCCTGGGTGTATTTGGGGTACTTTGCCCCACATCAAGAGCTTCAGAGGAAGGCTGTGTGTCAGAAAAGAAGAAAAACAACAACAAAACCAAAACACAGCAGAGCTGCACAACCCATGCTAAGGTTGCCCCAACCCCTCAGGGCATCCCACAATCCCATAACCTGAGCACTGGCTTGCAGAGAAGGGAACCCCTGGGCTGGAATGAAAAGTAGAGATATGTGATGAGCCTTCAGCACCCCCTGTTATCCCTCCTGACCCCAGAGCAGCCCTGTCCTTGCCTCACCTCAAAGTCAGGCCCTTGACAATGCCCTCATCTCACTTTTAGTCCAGACAGTCATCATCTCTCATTCATTTGTTCTTTGAAGAAATCTCATTTCATTACTTTCCTGGCTCCTGAGCTTTGTGGGGTATTACAGGAGGTCAATGAAAAATTCATGTTCTCAGTCAGTAATTGGCATTTTTGTTTCCTTTTTTTTTTTTTTTTTTTTTATTTTAGAGGAAGGAGAGCAAAGAAAAGGATGTGAGTGGGGCAGACAGCAATGTGAGTGGGTATCTTCTGCTGGTTATTAAGATAAAGTCTCTCATATTGCTCCTGGCCACTGTACTCTGGTGCTTGCTCCAAGCAAGCCCTGTAATCCTGCATATTGAAATCTGCAAGCATTCCTGGTACTTTCATTAGAGGGACAAGTAATGAAAGCAGGCTGGACACACACAATTATTACAGTGTAATCCTCTGGAAATGAAGTCAATGCAATCATGCAGCATTCTGCTTTCTTCTCATTTTTTCGACTTCAAGTAAGTGCTTCCCAAATTCCAGCTGAAGTTACTGTTACAATCAATAGCACAAGGGCTCTCAACATAAGACTCAATTAATATGATGCTTGCAAGTGCTCCCCTATTGATCCCAGGCTGGTCTGAAACCCCAAGCAGCACTGGCACCAACTGCAGCATTAGCAAGGAAGACGAATGCAAAATTGGGGGATGCCAGCAAACTGAAAGGAGCAGCAGACGTCTTTAAGGATAACCAAGAAAAAGAGAAACCCCTGAAAGCACTGGGCACTCTCCAAAACACAAAATCTGCCCGGCTGCACTCTACTCTGCTGGATATGCCATCCACGAGCTTGAGCCCAGGATTTCACCTACCCAACTTTTTGATGCCTTTTTGGGCTTACCTAAAAACAGAGGCCAGAAAAAATTAAGGGAATAAAAAGCTCTTATATTTATTGAAGGTATGTTTTGGGCAGACAAAGCCCCCCAGAGGCTACACCCAAAATGGACCAAAATGGTTGCAGGTTTTCAGACTTTTATAAGTTTGGTCCATTTGCATATTGGGGGTTAATCTTCCAATTACAGCTTCAGGCAATGGAGTCATTTACCCCAAGTTTGCTCCCCACAACTCACTTTTGTTTTACATTTCTTCGGGCCTGACTGAGGTGTCCTTGATTGCCAGGCCTGGAGAGGAATTGTTGTGTCTGACCAAAACAGGAAGCCAGTAGCTAGCAGTGTATATGAAGGTAAAATTACACACTGAAGGATTACAGGATTAGAAATAGATGAAAAACACAAAAGTTAAACTCCTGAGCCATCAAACCCAGGGGTAGAGCCCCAGCTCAGCCACCCTCAAGGCCCCGTCCCGCGGGGCCGCGCTGCCGGCGGCGAGCTCGCTGTCAGCCAGCAAACAGATTGCTGCAGCCAGCAGCACCAAGGCTTGCCATGATTGCAGCCATTAATGCAGTGCCTCAGATTCACCTCCAAGGCCCCACGCTCGGTGACAAATAGGGACAGGCTTCCCCGCCTCGCCGAGCGGGGCCTGCGGCGCTGACCGCCCGCTCAGAGCCCTCACAGGCAGCAACACAGGGACCAGGACAGCAGCAAACCCCCGGGGCTCTGGGGACAGCCCAGCAAGGATAGGAGATTGACAGCTGTCAGTCACAGGTGGTCATTCCAGAGATTGTGCCCCAGCATGTCCTTCTCAGCTGGAGGATGTAAAGAGGTCTTTGTCTTCCGCCCTTGCTGCAATCTCCTCCTGTCAGGGTTGTCCTCAGTCCCTCCTGCCTGATGTTACCAAAGGCCCTTGCAATTCCATGTGTTCCCATTTGCTGCTGCTTGAGATCCACATTTCCCCGTGGCCAGAGGAGGACCTGTTCCTCCAGACTCGTCACCTCCTCCAGGATCACCCCTCCTAACCCACGTCCCCCAGCAAGGACAGCCACCCATTGGCAATTCCCTGGGACATGGGCTTCCCTTGAGCTTCTGACTCCAATTCCAGGCCCAGGTTCTCCTGGTGCCACCTGTTCCACAGGGTGGTAAGGCACTGGAGGAAGCTTCCCAGAAAAGCTGTGGATGTTCCATCCCTGGAAGTGTTCCAGGCCAGATTGGATGGGAGGTTGAACAGCCTGGTCTAGTGGAACACATCTCTGTTCATGGTAGGGAATTGGAACGAGGTGATCCTTAAGGTGCCTTCCAACCCAAACCATTCCAGCATTCCCTGGTACCACAGCCTACCCCACGGCTGTTCCTTCAGGGCAGGGGGAGCATTGCCCTGTGCTTTCTCTACTCAAGATCCCTCTGTCCTTTCTTCCAGCTGCCCTTTGTCCATCGTTTAACACACTGAAAACCGGAGAAATCACAATTTTAGCACCTCGACCAAAGATACAAAACATTCCACGACAAAGCCAAACCCTCCCCATTCCCTACCCCAACCTGCTGCCTGACTCCCAGAGATCAGCCAAGCCCCACTGCAGCCTCCAGGCCTGATTTACCTGGGGTGAGGCTTTCCTGCCTTCCCCAGCCCCTCACCTTGCCTTACAGAGCCCGTGGCAGGAGAGAAAAGCCAGACAGGCAACACTCCAGTGTCACCGTCATATTTTCTGAAAAATCCCTTTGCCCAGGATTTTCTCCTGGGAAGCTGGGAAGCCTCAGAGAAAAATGAAAACAATAATTATCTCATTTGCTTCTCCTGTGTTTTGCTGCTTTGGAATGTGGTTGGAGATTGTTTATCCAACATGTGAATTATTTTTACTTAATGACCAATCATGGTCAGGCTGTGTGAGGACTCTGGAAGGGGTCACAAGTTTTCATTAGTATCTTCTGTAAGTATACTTCCTGTATTCTTTAGTATAGTTTAGTATAGCATTCTTTAATATAATATAGACCATAAAACAATAAATTAGCCTCTAAGAACATGGAGTCAGATTCATTCATTCCTCCCTTTGATGGGAGACCCAGAAAATCCCACACTCCATCATCATCTGCTCCTCAGTCAGGGTGACGTCTCCTTGCCAGCAGCTGCAAGCCAGGCTCTGGGCAGGGGGGAGGCATGCAGGCAACCTGAAGGTGGACACTTAGCACATTTATTACCTGCTTATTAGATACCAGGCTCCCATTATGATGAATTGGCTGAGTGATGGCTCCCGCCAGCTCCCGGTGCTCAGCAAGGCTCTCTAATTCCATTTTGCACAAGCTGGGCCAAGGCAAAATCATTTCCGAGAGGAAGGAATAAGCAGTTGTTTTTCTCCTGCATCCAAAACAATCTGACCCTCTGCACAATCTCAGCAGGACCTTTCCTGCATGCACTGTCTCTCCTCCTGACCATGTGAATGGTTTAGATTAGATATTAGGAAGATATTAGGTTTAGATTAGATATTAGGAAGAAATTCTTCCCTTTGAGGGTGGGGAGGCTCTGACACAGGTTGCCCAGAGAAGCTGTGGCTGCTCCTTCCCTGGAAGGGTTCAAGGCCAGGTTGGATGGAACCTGGAGAAACCTGAGATAGTGGAAGGTGCCCTGCCCATGGCAGTTTCACCCTGTACAAAAGGACTCCTGCCAAGCTCTGCAGCAAAAATACCACATCCATGAGCCTCCCAGTGGAAAAACGGCAGATGGGAACAGGTATCACGAGGTTTAAAAGTCATAAGATGGTGCAAAGGCTTTTCTGGGAATGGAGACAGTCTCAAAAGACATTCCAGAAAACTGAAACCCAGAGAAATGATTTTGCAAAGCAAAACTATAAGAAGATAAGGAAATTCCTAATTGTTCCACAAAACCACTGCTCAGCTCTTCTTTGTCTTCCAGAAAACTGGAATCCAGGAAGGAGATGATTTTGCAAAGCAAAATTACAAGGAAATTCTAGCAAAACCACAAGGAAATTCTTAATTGTTTCACAGAACCATTTCTCAGGTCTTCTAAAGGCTGTAGTGAAAGTCACAGCCAACAGGGAGATGGCTTTGGGTGCCTCTCCCAAGGGCTGTCATTCCTTTTGTGATAATTTCTTCTGTTCTGTATTCCTCAGTTCTGTAGAAACCTGTCCCTACATCCTTTATCCCTCCCTCAGGCCAGATTAAAAGCTACGTGCAGGGGCAGAAAGTTCAAAGAATAAGGAAGCTGCATTCTCACCCAGCCACTCCCAGACTTGGTGCTTTACACATTCCTGGGCTTTTTCTGCTAAATTTGATTAGTGAAAGCAATCCCTGGATGCCATGTCCAGCAGAAATGCCCAAGCTTTGCTAAGCAGAGATATTTCATCACCATCCACCTCGGCTGGTAGGACAGACATTCCCATGCTGTGGTTTCACAGGTGGCACTGACTGAGGGCAGGCAGCAGTGTCACCCGTCCTGAATGACACAGGACAACTCCTTGGTGGAGGGACACTGGCTGTGAGGCGGCTTGTGACCCTTGGAGGCTGGCATGTGTCACTTCTTGGTGGCCAAGCTGCCTGCAAACCAAGCAGAGTCACTGGTGTGAACAGTCCAGAGAGAACTGATCTGAGCACTTGCTTGCAGAGGGGGGAACCCCTGACCTAGAACAAAAAGCAGAGATATGTGATGAACCTTCAGCACCCCCTGTTATCCCTCCTGACCCCAGAGCAGCCCAGTCCTTCTCAAAAGGGGCTCAGGGGCTTTTACCTCCCTCCAGCTTTACCCAACAAGGTCCTGTGGACTCTTTTCCACCAGGCCCCCAGTTCACCATTCCAAAGGAATATTCACACAGAGACAGACGGGATGTGCACATTGGAGTGGTGAAACACAGCTATAAACCTGTTTCCAAGTTGTTTTGCAGCTCAGGTTTGAACTGAATGTATTAAAAGCCACTGGTCACACATGTGGAGCCTGCTTGTTATCCCTCCTGACCCCAGAGCAGCCCTGTCCTTCTCAAAAGGGGCTCAGGGGCTTTTATCTCCCTCCAGCTTTACCCTGCAAAGTCCTGTGGACTCTTTTCCACCAGGCCTCCGTTCACCATTCCAAAGAAATATTCACACAGAGACAGACGGGATGGGGAGACTCATTCCCAGAGAGGAGGTTGCTGTGAGAGAGATGAACACCTGCCCCCCTTAGGGATGGGCTCCCTGCTCCAAGTTTCAAGTTTCCCTCCCATTGCTGGAGGGGCCCTGAGCCCCAGCCCAGGGGAGGACCACACGTTCTACATCTCCCTGCTGAACTGTTACACATTTCTGCTGTGTTCCTCAGGCAGAGAGAGGACTGTGCTAGCAGCAAGCAGGAGAGGAGCTGCCATCTGGGACTGCATGTGCTTCCCAGACAGATGGCTGCCTATTCTCGTCGTGTTTTATTTCGAGCAATGGTTCGTACAGCACCAGCGCTAGTGTGAAAATGGGATGTGACAAGATGTGTATTGCTTACACCTTCTGGAAAGTTCAGATAAAACCAAGATGTACAGAATGTAAGAATCAATGTAATTAGGTAATTAAGAGAAGCGAAAGCCCCCTGGTTTAATGCTGCATTGTGCTGGTGGGTGTTGCAGGCTGTGGATGTGTGTGTGATATGGAACATACATATGTATGGTTCCACCTTTGTGCATGTACACAATGCAAAACCAGTGAGAAATAATGAATGTATACATCCAGCCATTAAAATAAACACAGCTACCTGCTCCAGCAGGCGTTTCAGACAGAACTGCTGACAACCACACACTGTTTCACCATTTTCACAGGGCAGGAAATCCCCTCTGTCGTGCTGGAGCAAGACACAGGGCAAGGTCCTGGTTCTGCCCCTGTTCCTCAAACATTTTTTCCTGCACTCTGCATTGCAGAACACCAACATCTAGAAATGTCAGCAGAAAGAAGAGCAGCATCACATGCACTTACTGGCTAAGTTGGGGTCATTGCCTTGCTCTCTGCAGAGTCGGGAATTCAGCTCTGGGCAGTATAGGGACACACATCCACAGAGAGCTTGACACATTTCCAAGTACATAGGAGTGGTGAAACACAGCTATAAAACCTGTTTCTAAGTTGTTTTGCAGCACAGGTTTGAACTGAACATGTTAAAAGCTACTGGTCACACATGTGGAGCCTGCTGGAAGCTGACTTCCCTCCCCCATGGGAGCCCTGAGCAGCTCAAAGCTCAACAACTCCCATCTCCCACACACAGGTCCTCACACAAACTCAAAGAGAAGGAAAAAATGGCAAGAAAAGAATTCAGGACAAAAGTAGTGCTTGTCTCCTTGCTGCCCAAAGGCACAAGTTCAGGTGTAATGAGCCTCTGGAAGAGGCTGCTGCTGTGCTCAGGTACATCTGAGGCTGTACTTCCCTCATGTTCTGCTTCTTCAGCCCCAAGAACAGGGAGGCTCCATCTCATTTTGCACGCTGTGAGACACTGTGGGACTTAGGCAGAAGAGCAAGTGAAAGAAAAGTGTTAGTTGAGCCTCATCTCAACATGTAAATCCCAAACAGTGAGGTGCTGTGCTCATGGCCCCAAAGCCCAGCTCCTAGGAAGCTCAAGAAAAAAAGAGATGTCCTCTAAAACAGCAATGAGGAGCTGTGCCTATAATCAAAGTTCATTAAAATGGGCTAATGCAGAGCAGCTGGTGGTGAAAGACCCAAATGGAGTGTAGCATGCTGAGGTTATCAGCACATAAAGTCCCTGCAAAGTTATTATCAGGCAGGCAAGAGAAAATTATGCAGCTCTCCTAAGATTAAACTGCAGGATTGGGACTCAGTAAGGAGTGGGTGGCAGCCAAGGCAGGATCCTGGGCTTGTGTGCACGAGTGTCCTGTGCAGGGACAACAAATCATCCTCTGAGATAAGCTCAGGGATGCACAACAGAGAAAATTCACAGAATCACAGAATAATGAGGTTGGACGAGACCTCCAAGATCATCGAGTCCAACCCGTGCCCTGACACCTCAACCAGACTGCAGCACCGAGTGCCATGCCCAGTCTTTTTTTAAACACATCCAGAGATGGTGATTCTACCACTCCCTGGGAAGAGCATTCCAGTGCTTTATTATTCTTTCTGTGAAAAATTTTTCCTAATATCCAACCTATCCCTTCCCTGATGTAGCTGGAGACTGTGTCCTCTGGTTCAGTTGAGGAGCAAGAGATGAGCCAAGCAGGTCAAACTACCCTTCAGGCAGGGATCCAAGGGTCAGACCAGCAAGTGAAAAACCTGCCACCTCCACGCCCCCACAGCCAACTCTGACTCAGCAAAGGGGGTTTTGTACTTCCAGTTCCCAAAGTACAGCCAAAAAGACGTCTCATAGAAACCAGACGGTGTTCAGGGAGTGTTGGGGAAGATGAAACAGGAAAGCCTTATAAATATGATTGCCTGGCAAAAGATTTTGAGAATATGGAAACTATAAGTGAGATTGAAATGAAAGCAAGCTTTGAGGTCCTTTAGTTACTAAACAACTGGAAAACAATGGTGTCGCCAGCTGAAGGTGATCCCCTTTTAATGGAACAACACCCTCTGCTTGCAGACAGCTCCAAGGGTCAGAGCAGTCCCCACTAGCTTGGCAGAACGGGTCCAAAGAGGAGTTTTTAGGGTTTAAATTGTAACACAGTATGGTAATGTAGTGATTCTTATAGGCTGTATATAAATGCTATAGGATCTGTATCTTATATTAGATTGGTTATTGAGAATTAGAATATTCAGCACAGAAGAAGATTTAGGGTATTGTAATGGAAACTTCACTCTCTTTTACTCTTCCTCACTCTCATCTCTCTACCCCTCTCTTCTCTCAGACCTGCTCTGAGCTGTGGCTGGCAGCTCCCAGCAGGGCCCTGCACCCAGGCCCTTTGCAATAAACCACAAGTTCCTGACCTAGCTGCAGAGATCTCTGCTCTCCATCCATCCTGACCGTCCCACCCACCATCGCTCCTACAGGGGACTTTTGGCAACTCTGCCTTTTTCTCACTTTGCAGCTCCCTGGGTGTCACTCAGAGAAGAACCCTTCAGCCCGGTTCCTGTGAGGTGTAGATGTGATTTCTCACTTCTGCCGAGGCAGGTACTCTCTGTGCTGCCGATGGTTAATTACTTGAGGATGAATCACAGAGCTCAGCAGGGAGGTGGGGCAGGCAGAGCAGGTCTGGAGTGGGGAGGAAAAACATCTCTGCATCACACGTGTGCAGGATTCGGGAGGAATAAATTCAGAGAGGAGCCGCAATAAATCTCCCAGCCTGGCCACTGCGGTGGGAGTTTCTTTTCCCCCTCCCCGCAACAGGGAAATTCTGCTCTTTCCACGGGGGGTGGGAAGTGGCACAGGGCTGCATTGAAATGTAAATTCACTCAAATTATTAAGCACAAGAGAGCAGCTCCTGCCAGCCCTTTGTTCCGCAGTCAGAATGTGTAATCTAGAAGAATAAATATAGTCAGATATCAGCTAAACAAAGAGACCCGGGGCCATGCATATTCAGCGACCCTCTCCCCCAGGACATCCCTTCCCCCTTTATCAGGGAGGCTCTTTCTGCAGTCAACAATTGTAGATCAAAATGCCCTCATTAACCAGGGCTGAGCTGCAAACCTCTCGCTGTTTCCTACTGAGGGTGGGTTCCTTTATTTCTCTCCAGGAGCAGAGATCTCCCTAGCCCCTGCTTACCTCCCCTGTCCCTTTCCATGCTGGGGGACAGGGCAGGGCTGTCCCTGAAGCCCCTGGGGGCTGCGCTCCCATCAGAGGGATGGGGTGGCTGCAGGACAAAGTCCCAGAGTCCAGCAGCTGTTGTGGCTCCAAACACTGTCCTACACTCCACTGCCGTGTCCCTCCCTGTTCCAGCCAGGAGGACACCACCAAGAGAGGCCAGAAATCACCAAATATATCAAATTCTGCCACTTCAGAATGTGCTGCCTGGACAGACTGGTGATCTGGAGACTCACAGAGATGCTTTTTTAAAAAATACCACCAGAGAAACCATTTCAAAGGTTTTCCTCGCTCCCTGCAGCCACCACAGCAGAGCCCTGCACTGCACATTCCCACTGCGCTGTGGTGACCAAGGATGCCCCACTGTGTCCACTCCCTGGTCACACAGGTGACCACACAGGCACAAAGCCATGCTGGGGACAGTGGGAGGGACAGCCCCAGCTTCCCACAGCCCTTCCTGCAGCACTGGGGAGCAGCAAGGCAAGGATTGCCTCTGCCCCAAGCACAGGGAGAGGTGGCTGGAGGGGAATAAAGCACCAGGGGAGGAAAAGAGGGTGTTTAGGTGCTCTGCCCAGCTTCTCATCTCCAGTGCTGTCAGTCTCACGCCTGTCATTGCCACTGAGCCTGCTGCAAGGTTTAAAAATGAGCTGGAGGAGGAGGAGGGGGAAAGAAAAAAAAAGAAAAAAATCAATTTGGCTGTTTTTGAGTTATATGAATATAATAAACCCTGAGTGTCCTGCTTTTGGATGCAGTTTGTGCTTCCAATAACTCAGCAATATATTCATTAAACAAAGAGAGGTAAAAGCAGCAAGCTATTAAAAATAAAGCACCATGCAGGCTGTAAATATCTTTGACTCTTTTTCAACCTCCATTTTCTTATCCCTGCTCATTCACTAATTGACCTCTGCATCCTGCATCTCAGAACTGTTTCCATCACTGCACTTTGTCCTTCAACCACAGATGCAGCAAAGGATCTCAGGCACTCTCTAAATGCAGAATAACTCACAGACATCCACAGCAGGAGACAGAGTACATTTCCCTCATTGCCCTGGTGCTGTGCTGCAACACCCCCTGCACAAGCCTACAAAACCATCAAAGATCAGGTGTCCCAGGTGAAAAAACACATCCACTTTTAATCTGTTTATGCACTGGGCACAGACCTTTTGTACAAACTCACGAAATCCTACCTTCTGGTGTTTCAGCTTCATTGCACAGAGTCCACCCAGAGCTATGGAGACAGACTCTTCTTTCTGATCCACATGGAGGCGTTCTGGCCACAGGGCACTGCTCCTTTTCCTGGCCCAGGCAGGGCTGAGCTCCATGTGGCAGCCACCAGAGCCTCACGTGGTCGTCCAGGCTGAGGGACAGCACACACACACTGCCACCAAACCATCTGGAAAAGGAGGGTTTCAGCACCACTCTGCAAGTCCTGAAGAGGTTGATACTGTCACATGTAGACCCTCCAAGCCTAATTCTAGGATCACCAGCTTGCCAGGAGGGTGTCTCTGACCCAGCATGTGAAGTTTTTGTTGCCTTGCCCAATCTAAGGGCTTTAACTCCCTAATTAAACACTTGACTCCAATCACATGCCACAGCAGTGGGTCAGAAGACAGCACCTGGCTGGCTCAGCACCCTCTAAAAGCCTCCCTAGCAGCTGGGATGGATCTCCCCCTGGCAGGGAGGGAAATGGTTACTCAGCAGGAGGCTCAGCTCCATCTCTGCAGCATCTGGTTCTTCTCTGGAGCTCACCACCCTCTGCCTGGTCTCATTTCTTCACAGGTTCCAGCAGCATCTCAGAGCATCACCCAGCGTGACAGCAAAACAGCAAGTGAGGCTTCCCTCACATTTTCTGTGATTGGGAAAACTGCTTGCTGGGGAAGGCAGCCTTCAGTTTGGTGAGGGCACATGGGTTTTCCTGCCCCAAAACCCATATGAGTTTCTCTATCCCTTGCCTGCAGGCACTCAGAATGCCACTTTTCCTCTTTTCTGTGGGATTTAAAAGAGCAGCCTTCTCATGTTCTCAATCCCTCCCAAAGCTCACAGCATATGGCAGTTTGGAAGGAAATTGGGTTAAGAGCATAAAGGCTGCTACAGGAGTTTTGCTAAGTACTGGCTCTGCAAGGGAAGCCACAGGCAAGGGACAGCCTCGGGATGTCACAGACCCTGCTGGGCCTTGGAGAGCAGACAGCAGGGCCAGGAACTCTGTTTTACACCTCTTTGATGAGTTATTTGCATCCAGTCCCTGCCAGTGCTGCGCAGCAGAACAAAGAGCTCCAACAAGCTCCTGTCCCTGTGTTCTCTGAGAAAAAGGTGTTCAGGGAGGGACAAGGGATGGAGCATCCCTCTGCTTCAGCAACCCCTGCAGTGCTGCAGGCAGAGGGGCTGGAAAGGACCTGGGGGTGCTGCTTTTGGCAAAGCCCAGGTGGGCAAGAAGACCAAGTGTCGCAGACATCATTTATGGAAAATCCTTTCCTTAGGATTTTTCCTCCTGAGAAGCTGAGAGGCCTCAGGAACAAAATGTAGACATTGATTATCTGCTGCTGTGGATTGCAACAGGTGGGTCTGTGATTGGCCCATGTTGGATGTTTGTAATTAATGGCCAATCACAGCCCAGCTGGCTCGGACAGAGAGCCGAGCCACAAACCTTTGTTATCTTTCCTTCTATTCTATTCTTAGCCAGCCTTCTGATGAAATCCTTTCTTCTATTCTTTTAGTATAGTTTTAATGTAATATATATCATAAAATAATGAATCAGCCTTCTGAAACATGGAGTCAGATCCTCATCTCTTCCCTCAACCTCAGACCCCTGTGAACACCGTCACAACCAAGGGCACCTGGGCTGTACCAGCCACAGAGTGACCAGGGCAGTGACTGTCCCCTGGGCTGGGCACTGCTGAGGCCACACCTCAAATCCTGTGTCCAGCTCTGGGCCCCCCCTCACTGCAAGAAGGACATTGACGGGCTGGAACGAGTCCAGAGAGGGGAACAGAGCTGGGGAAGGGTCTGGAGCACCAGGAGCAGCTGAGGGAGGGCTCAGCCTGGAGAAAAGGAGGCTCAGGGGGAACCTTATCACTCTCTACAACTCCCTGACTGAAGGATGTGACCAGGTGGGGATTGGTCTCTTCTGCCAAGAACAAGCAATAGGGAGGAAAGGAGATCCTAAGTCACTCCTGAGGAGGTTTAGGTTGGATATTAGGAAAAATGTTTTCACCCAAAGGGTGGTCAGGTACTGGAACAGGCTGCCCAGGGAAGTGATGGAATTGCCAACCCTGAGTATATCAAAAACACACGTGGGTGCAACACTTGTGGACATTGTTTAGTGCTGGGTGAGGTCTTAGAGGCCTTTTCCAATCATAATGATGCTCTGATCCCACAATTCCTGAAAGTCTTTATTCTCCACATGGCCCAAGGCTGATGGGAAACTGTCCATGCAACCTCTCCCCTCAGGCACAGCATGTTGGACAGCTCTGTTTTTATGGGTTTTTCTCCTTCCTCAGGCTGGGCTGGACTGATTAAAGTCATCCAGGTGCCAAGGACATGCCACAGTCAGCAGCCTTCACTGAACAGCCCATGTTTTAAATACAGATCAGCTAATTTAAAGGAAAGCGCCACTTTCTTCCCCTAATAACCACAGCTTTTTTCTCACTGTGACTTTACAGTGATGCAAGTTTAGCTAAATATAAATCAGAAGAAAAAGAGAGCAGAATCTGGCCTCAGCTCTTTGTATTTTGCCCCCTAAACAAAGCCACATTTGATCAGGGATCTCTTTTTCCACCTGCTCACCACAGGCACTAGAAGACATTTTCAGAACAGCACAGCACTTGGACAGTTTCACATGAGATTTCTTACTCTGTATCTTTCAGGAGAGTCCAAAAGTTCATCAAATGCTCCTTTATCCCCAGACACCCTCTGATCCATGCACAGGTGTGTGAACTCCCACACAGATCTGACATGAAACCATTAGAGAGGAAAAAAAGAAAAAATTCAGAGTCTCTCAGTTTGACTCATCAGCGAATATTAATTTCTATTGTCATGCAGTTGACTTGTAAATCAACTGGATCATTAACCCAGACCTTTTGTGCAGTAACATTACAAGTTATTTAGACACCACGGTGTTTCCTGCACTCCCACTGCTCTGAACACAGAGTTCTGCACCCAAGGAAAGAGAGGCTAAATGTGTCCACACAAATCCAGGTAATTCTCCATGACACTGGCCTGGCTGTCCAAAATATTTGCCAGATATATTTGGTTATTTGCCAAAATAACCACACTACACCAAGCCTGGCAGCCTTCTGCTGGAATTGCAGGATTTTGGGATGAATGGCAGCCCTGTTTCTGCCAAGACAAAGGTTTCCACGTGAAGTTTACAAGTCTGGGCAAAAGGCTGAAGTTTTAAGTAAGGATTTGTGGCCCTGCATGTTCGGGGAGTGAACAAACCTGTATCGATTTACGACATCAAAAGGCTCAGATCTTGTCTCTTTCATATCTATAAATAATAAGTATTGACTATAATAAACCAATTGAGAACAAACTGCTGGAGCTCAGGCTGCTGTGAATACTGAATTAGTGGAGTGGTGTGATGCATAGCCTGTTTACTTCCCAGGTTGTTGCTGCCACTGATGTCCCACCTTGCCAAAGGGTTCTGATCATCCCCATGAAGAAAGCATCCACAGTCTCTGCTGGAAGCTCTAATTTGCTTTTTCTCCAGAGAGAAGCAAAAAATCCAAGGTGTTTCCATAAAATCCAAGGTATTTTGTTAAAATTCAAGGTAGTTCCTAAAAATCTAAGGTGTTTCCTTAAAACTCAAGATGTTTCCTTAAAACCCAAGGTGTTTCCTTAAAATCTAAGGTGTTTCCTTAAAACCCAAGATGTTTCCTTAAAACCCAAGGTGTTTCCTTAAAACCCAAGGTGTTTCCTTGAAAACCAAGGTGTTTCCTTGAAAACCAAGGTGTTTCCAAGCAGTAAGGAATGCTGGCAATAAGATGTGAATTCACCTGGGCAACTTGCAGCGAGTTGAGATTTTTCTGGGGATTTTCTGGGCAATCCTAAAAGGGGCTGAGGATTTTCCTGGAGCAGCCTGAGGTGTCACGGGGCTGGGCACAATGGAGAGGGAAGGTGGCCCTGGAGAGGCTCAGGGGCTCCATTCCCAGTTCAACAGCGACCTCTGCTCTCGGCAGCCTTAAGCGCAGGTGGCACCGATCCGCTGGGTTTGGGGACACCTTGAGACAGATCACCTCGCTGTGTTTTATCTATGGGGAATAAGGACACATCTTTCACACGTGGGCAGCCACCGTGACCTTCAAATCCCATCAGATGGAGCCCAGGGCTGCACGGCCCCGGCAGTTGTTAAAGCATCCCAGGATTTACCTTTTCCTACTTGGCTGATATTTAACCAGATGCCAAGAGAGACAAGGACACCTGGTTTCTGAATGGATTGTTTTCAGCGTGCCCCAAGAGGGAATATAGATGTATGTGCACTCTCTCACACACACGAGGCTGGCATGGAATCTCTGGAACTGAGCTGTGTAACCAAGGCAAACCAACAGGAAGGTTCAGCTTCTAAAACTACCCCTAAACCCCTTGGGGGCTGGGGGCACTAAGGGGTGTGGTGGGACAGCTGAAACTCCATTATATCCACTGGGATACCACATACAACAGGTCAGTTTGAGCTCTCCAGCCTGCAGAACCACTCCAAATATACCAAGGGTAAAAGATCTGCCCCAGCTCCTCAAAACAGAACATCCATCCTTAGCTCTCAGCTCTCCTTCCCCTGCTGGTCTCAACTCACACTCCCACATCTCAAGATCTGAGATGTCTAATCCCAAGTCACAGCTGGGAGAGTTCCCCACCCACAGCAGCAGAGGATCTCTTAGAAAATCCCACCTGTGCCATGCCAGGGGTGCAGCACTACAGATCCTGTCAGGGTGCAGAAATCAGTGACAGTTTTCACTCAGCAATTCAATCAAAGACCACCTGCCCTTTGTGTAATGATCCACAGGAGCTGGGATTCAAGCAGAATGTGGTTCCCAGACCCTCTGAGGGTCAGCAGAATGAATGGATCCCTCTCCCAGGGAGCTGAAGGGTGCTTCCACTCCAAATATACCAAGGATAAAAGATCTGCCCCAGCTCCTCAAAACAGAACATCCATCCTTAGCTCTCAGCTCTCCTTCCCCTGCTGGTCTCAACTCACACTCCCACATCTCAAGATCTGGGATGTCCAGATTCTCTCCTAATTCTTCACAAAACATCAAGCCAGTTCCCAAGTCACAGCTGGGAGAGTTCCCCACCCACAGCAGCAGAGGATCCCTTAGAAAATCCCACCTGTGCCATGCCAGGGGTGCAGCACTACAGATCCCCTGTCAGGCTGCAGAAATCAGTGACAGTTTTCACTCCATCAATTCAAATGGATCCCTCTCCCTGGGAATTGAAGGGTGCTTCCATTCCAAATATACCAAAGGTGAAAGATCTGCCCCAGCTCCTCAAAACAGAGCATCCTTAGCTCTCAGCTCTCCTTCCCTGCTGGTCTCAACTCACCCTCCCACATCTCAGGATCTGGGATGTCCAGAGCTCTTCTATTTC
This sequence comes from Diglossa brunneiventris, assembly GCA_019023105.1. Taxonomy (NCBI): domain Eukaryota; kingdom Metazoa; phylum Chordata; class Aves; order Passeriformes; family Thraupidae; genus Diglossa; species Diglossa brunneiventris. Next base: position 28,804,316 of record CM032361.1, on the reverse strand, counting down.
TTCACAAAACATCAAGCCAGACTCCAAGTCACAACTGGGAGAGTTCCCCACCCACAGCAGCAGAGGATCCCTTAGAAAATCCCACCTGTGCCACGCCAGGGGTGCAGCACTACAGATCCCCTGTCAGGCTGCAGAAATCAGTGAATCAGTGACAGTTTTCCCTCAGCAATTCAATAAAAAACCACCTGCCCTTTGTGTAATGATCCTCAGGAGCTGGGATTCAAGCAGAATGTGGTTTCCAGACCCTCTGAGGGTCAGCAGAATAAATGGATCCCTCTCCCTGGGAACTGAAGGGTGTTTGTGCCCATGGCAGCACTTCCAGCTGTGCCTCCCTACCCCAATAAACCCACACACAGCAGCCCCTTCTACCTTCCTCCAAAAAGCCCCAAGCACTGGGAAAATCTATTTTGGGCTAAGCTAAGACAGCAAAGTGAGAATCTCACACCTTGCAAGCTGCAGAGGTACTTTATGAGCTCCCCAAAATATTAATTACAAGCTGAATATCCTAATGCTCTTAGGTAAAGCAGCTTTTAGGACTGCAGTGTGCTCTGTGGGGGAAAGCTCCACTCTGCTCCCCCTTTCTCCACAACTGCAAGTCACTGGGATAATTCTTAGAAAAAAGCAGCAAAGAAAATGAAGGTCAGTTTAAAATACCCTCTCAGCTGCAGATTAAAAAAGAAAAAAAAATCAAGCTAAAAATAACTGTTTTGAGCAAGACAGAAAAGACAGAAGAGCTATTAAGCAACTTTGAATTACCCAGCCAAGAGTGTCCAAAGCTTGGACAGAAGTTGGCAGAAAACAGAGAACAGATCACTGTAGCTCCTGAGGACTTTGTGTGCTCACCCTACATATAGATATATATATTAAAAAAAAACCCAAAACATTTATAAACATCACCTGAACTATAAATTAATGTCACCCCACATACATACATATATATATATATAAAACCCCAAAACATTTATAAACATTACCTTAACTATAAATTGTCACCCCCCACATATATATATTATATATATTAAAGAAAACCCAAAACATTTATAAACATCACCTTAACTATAAATTAATGTCACCTCACATATCTATATATCTATATATGTATCTATATATATATAGATATATAAAATCCCAAAACATTTATAAACATTACCTTAACTATAAATGAATGTATTGGTGTTTGTAGGAAGTATTCACATTACTTTAACAATAATTCACAATTTTAACAAATAATTTGCACCAAGTCTATCCCTTTTTCACAGCTTTGTGTGGTTTTAGTCCTGCTCATTTGTGTTCTCAGGACTGCACCTGCATCCACAGCCCATTCACACAGAGCTCCAGAATTCAAGGGCAGAGAGCTCCAACAGATCAAGCTGCAGTTCACCCAAAAAATACTTACGCACAAACTTCTGTGTGGTTTTAGATACGTTTCTATCTAAAGATCCTACATAAACAAAGTCCTTACAGGGGGATATATCAGTAAAAATAGGGATATTAACCCTTCTCTCTGGTTTTGTCCAGGAGATGGTTTGCCAGCTGTTCCTAGGTCAAACATTTCTAACACAAAGAGCACACGGCATCAGTAAATACACAAATTTCTTTGTGCCCTGCTGGGTGCCTGCCCTCCAAGGCAGCCTTGAGCTCCAACCAAAGGCCAAAAAGCAAAAATCTCAGCCTCACTTCAGCCTTTCAGAGCTGCCTAGCCAAGGTAAGAAGGTTCTGCTCCACCACAAGCAGAGGTGGCCGTGCCCTTGTCCCCAGAGCCCTCCTGCTCTCTGGTGGGGACAGGTATGGGTGCATCAGCATCAATTCCATTTTCAGCGCGCAGAAAAAGTGCTTCATAACTCTCAACTTCATAACTCTTCCCATTTTGTCACTCTTAATAGTTATAAGCCATGCAGGAAATGATTGATTTTCCTTCGGACCCCTTGTCATTCACAGTTGCTTATCTCCTGCGTGGAGGGGGCAATCAACAGATTTATAACAGCCCATAAAAGTTGTTACCAAAAGTACAGCTTCTTTGTGTGTGATCATTTCTAATAACTCTCAGGCATGATAGCAATTACTGACAAAAGTCAGCCTCTGTTAATAGAGTTTATCTCAGTTCATCATATATCCTTTGTCAGTGGAAGCATTTTGACAAGCCTGGGGTTAATTAAAACCAAGAAGACAATAAAATACACCTAATCAAACATTACAGGTACAGAAATCAATTAGCAGATTTATGGCACTTTGGAGCCCTCTATAACGTGCAAAATTCAAAGAAACTGTCAGTTCCATCCCCCCCAAGACAGAGTAATTGAATTTCTAATTGAAACTATTTTTCAATAGGTAACACAATCTGCAAAGTTTGATTTGCATTAAAGTGGCATCTGCAAAGGACAGAGGAATCTAAAAAAAATAAAGAAATCCCAGGCTGCTCCTGTTATTACCAGCAATAATTATTATTATTATTTGCATATTTAACATTTTGCTGAAGCCCTTCAGAGTGGCCAAGTCTTTTGCTAAGACAGCTCTAGGCACTGAGATTTCTGTAGGGAGAGTTCATTTGGTTGAAAAGGGGGAAGAAGAAGATTCAGGGTGGGCAGAAATGGGAAAGAAAAAGATTCAGGTGGGCAGAAAAGAGTTTGGGCCTGGTGATGAGCAGAACAGAGTCCAAGGGATGATGGTCCATGCTGAAGGGATGGACACTGGGACCAGAGTGTGGCACAGAGCATCCCAGCAAGGAGGGGACAGAGGGACAAGCTGTGTGCTGGAGGATGCTGCTGAGAGCCTGGGGACATTCAGACACCTTCACTGGGGTGTTTGGCTTTTGTCTCTGAGTGCAAATCTTCACACAGAGCAGTTGTTGGCAGTTTGGGTGCGGTGGCCACACCCATCTTCACAGAAGCAGCACAGTTCAGGTGGGACTTTCAGGAGATCACCCAGCTCCAAACTAGATCTCGACAAGAATAACAAAATAGGTCCTACAAGGCCAGAGAAACAGGGTTGTTGCCCAGAATTTCCCTCTGAAATGCAATGAGACAGAAAGCACAGGCTCTACTGCCTAATTGCAGTCTATATTATCTATACTTTACACTGCTTCATTTCTCCTGCTGCTTGTAAGACACAGCTAGGAGCTATCTCTGAGTAATTTACTGGGAAATGGGAAAGACTAGAAATGAAAAGTCAGGAGAAATGAAGATACAAGGTCAACAGAAAGCTTCCCAGCACTTGCATCTCTTTCAGTGCAGTGAACCAGATTAACCTCTGATTCAGCACTCTGATATCCAGAATCCAATATAAACAAAAGTATGGTATTCAAAATGAAATATTTGCTGAACTTGGAGTAAAATGTTCATTAAATTTTTTTTATGTTACGAAATGAAACAAAAGGAAAAAAAAATGAAAATTGGCTTTGTTGAAATATTGCAAGCCCAAACTCCATTTTGCTGGGTCCTGCTTTATGAGGACCTCAGCAGGAATATCAGATTTTAAGAACAACACCATGGACAAAACAAAACGGCAAAGAGAAAGTAATGAATCAACAGCAAAATGGGGCTTTCTGGTGATTTTCTCCTGTTTTAATGAAACTGGACAAATGCACAAGGCTCTCAAATTCCACCCAGTTTAGTTTTCCTGCTGTCTCAGCAGCATCTCATCTGGAAGAAAAGCACCTGCAGAGAGCACATCCACAGGAGCTTCACAAGGCATAAACCTTATCCCAGAGAGGAAGGGCATTCCCAGGCAGCTGCCTTGGCAGGATAAATCAGCAAGCAAGGCACAGGGATCTGCTCACAGGGAGAAGAGCCACCTGTGATAGCGATGGAGTTTGCAGAGGAGAGATCCCCCACGTTAGCAAAGGCAGCTTTTCATCTGGATAGCACTCGCTGTGAAATTAAATCCTGGCACATTTGGGAAATGGTCCATGGAGAGGTGATTAATTCTATTAGAGGATGTGGAGGGAACTCGTTCTTATTTCCTTTGTTAAGGAACAGAACAGGAGTCCAGAATTCAGACTGCAACAGGGCAGATCCTTGAAATTGTCACTGCCAACCTACGCTGCCCACCATTTAAACTGTTCTAGAGGTCCCAGATGGCAAGGAAGCCTCGCCTTATCATCAACTCTATGAAGGGAGACATTTTCTGGTTTCACTGGGGTTTGGGTTGGCTTTTTGGGGTTTTTTTTTCCCCCTGTTGTGGTTGTTTGTTGTTGGAGTTTTTTTCTTATTTTAGTTTCTTTTCCTTCCTCATCTTTCATTCCCTTCCACTACGAGTACATCTTTTTGCTTACACTGCTCCTCACACACATTGCTTGTTCCAAAAGAACTGGAGCATTTCTGGCACTGAGAAATCAAACCTTTCCCCTGGCCATCACCAGGAACAGCTCTCAGTGCCAGCCCTCACTGGAATCTGCTGCTAAACCAGAATGAAAAAGGCAGCAGGAGTGAAGAGTAAAAGCAGGTGGGGCTGGGGGACCAAAGGGCACATCCAGAGGGTTCCAGGTGGGCTGATAGGTGAGAATTGAAAGTTTTGGTGGAGGTTTTCCTGGTATCAGCTTAATTCTCTCCTGCTGCAAGTGAAGTTTAATTTTCTCCCTCTGTAAGGCTTGTCATTACTTATCCCCCAGATCATGATTTCCCAGCTCTTTCCCCATTCTTGGCTTTTGAAATGCAGGCTGCAAGGCTGGATACGTTCTGCCAGCCTTCACCAAGCAGCACAGAGCAGTCATATCTCTCCCCCGACCCCACAACTTGCTCCTGACACTCCTATTAATGCTTCCAGGAACAAGATTTCTGTTTAAAGGCACATCACTGACTCACTTGTCTGTGATTCACTCTGAAGCCAAACCCTTCCCTGCAGTACTGCTTGCCTAGGCAGCTGTTTCTCATTTTTTTAATCAGATGTTTCCTCCCTAAAGGTAGCATTTGTCATGAATTTCATCTTATTGATTTCTAACCATTCCTGCTGTATAGATAATATTGAACTCAAAGCCTTCTCTGCAGACTGCTGGTAAACTCACACCTCACAGCCTCTTCCTGAGGCATTGCAAAGGATTATTTCCTGTATGAGCCAAGATATTCATGCAGGAGAACTGAACTCAGTGCAGGGAATTTGCAGAACTAGGGGAAATTTTTTTTTAATTAAAAAAAAATTTAAAAATCACTTCTTGACAGTGAGCCAAGGGCAACTGTTCTTTGAGAAATGTTCTTCCAATAAATAAGTGTGATCCCACTTGCTAAGCAAATTCAGTTTATGCTGATTTTACAGTGGTGTCCTCAAGGAGAACAACTGCAGTCAATAGAGGCATTGCAGCAACTGACCCTTCCCTCTCCCACCATGCAGCCATGAAGCACAGAGGAAAGATCCCTTTTGCATGATCCCCAGTCCAAGGAGAGAGGCTCAAAATGCTTCCTTATCCCACCCAAGTGATAACAACCCTATCTTTCCTCTCTGGAATTTCACAAGCCTTCAGAATCCCAATGGTGTGGTAGTTTCTGAGTTTCCCAGACGGAGGAGGAATTGAGAATCTGACTCTATGTTCTTAGAAGGCTAATATAATATAATATAATATAATATAATATAATATAATATAATATAATATAATATAATATAGAATACTATACTAAACTATACTAAAATAGAGAAAGGATACTTACAGAAGGCTAGAAGATAATAATGAAAAATTCTTGACTCTCTCCTCAGAGTCTGACACAGCCTGACCGTGATTGGTCATTAAGTCAAAACAATTCACCTGTTGGATAAACAATCTCCAACCACATTCCAAAGCAGCAAAACACAGGAGAAGCAAATGAGATAATTATTGTTTTCCTTTTTCTCTGAGGCTTCTCAGCTTCCCAGGAGAAGAATCCTGGGCAAAGAGGATTTTTCAGAAAATATGGTGCAGACCTTTCCACACCCCAGCCACCACATTCCAACCCAGACAAAAACTCTGTTTTATAAACTTTATTTCATAGATCACAGCCTGGTTTGGGTTGGAAGAGATCTGAAAGATCATCCATGGCAAGGAGACCTTCCACCATCCCAGGCTGCTCCAAGCCATGTCCAGCCTGGCCAGGGATGGAGCAGCCACAGCTTCCCTGGGCACCCTGTGCCAGGGCCTCCCCACCCTCACAGGGAAGAATTTCTTCCTAACATCCAACCTAAAGCTCCTTTCTCTGAGTTCAGAGCCATCTGACAGCAGCACAGAGTGCCAGCACAGCAAAGCCTGACCAGCTGACACATCTCCACTGATACAGGGCAGGACAGCTCAGACAGAGCCAACACGTGCTCTGCAATATGTTCACTGCTGGTTTAGAGCAGCACATTACACCAATGCCCCATTCAGAAGATGTCAGGCTGTGTTGGCACATGGTCACAATGTGTTGTTACATGGTAATTTTCCCCTCAGCCCAAATATCTCTAGCTTGCATTCTGGCCAGCCACTGCAAGGTAATCCCAGGCAGAAAGAGGGAAAAAAATCCCAAATTCGTTCCCTATTGAGTCTGTGTACAACATAAATCTGTCTCATTTTTTCCCCTTTGTGTTTCAGCTTTCTGCCTGGCTGCAAGGAGACAGAGGTGTAAGAGGAATACATTAAAAAATGCTTTCTTAACACCAACCACAAATTCACCTGTCTCCTCAGTGCTGATACATTTTCCTTCAAAAGTTTGCATCCTTTGACATCTTTGCAGTCTCTCCATGTTCCTGCTGCTGTTTCTCAGCAATAGATAAGAAAACTTCAAAACCTTGCTCTGCAATAATGAGATTCAAAAGAAAAGATTTTTTTTTTTCCCAATCTTTCTACATAAAAAAGGCCTGAATCGGAGCCCAGCAGTGCACAAATATTACTCATGTCATTGACACTAAGAAAAGGGGAGCTGTGAATAAAAAATGTTAAAAATGAACACAAGGAGCATTGTTTGCATATCAGAAAAATTAATCTACATAGAGAAGTGTAAGAGCCTGCAATTCAGAAAGCAAAGAATTAGGACAGCCCAGCTGAGAATAATTTTCTAGCCAGTTAATTTAATTGCATAAATCATTCCTTTGTTAGCAATAAAGAGATATAATTAAAATGAGATTGCTTCTCATTTCTATTCTCTGGAAACTAAAGGAATTGATTTTGGGGAAAGCATTCTTCCAAATACCAGATCGGCAAATTACATTTACCTTTTTAGAAAGGAGAAATTATTTTGCACTAATATCATGGAGGGTTTAATTAATTATAGATCTGCCATATGATCTTAAAGAAATAATTTACTCAATGCCCACAGAACAGAAGTTTGTAAGTGAGTGCATCCCTCTGATAGATGGTGTGCAGATTTTTACAAACAGGTCACAAGTTGAACAGGTGGCTGTCAGGAGAAATAGGAGGGAATATAATAAATGTTCAAAGAGAGGGGATGGTTTGTGAAGAGATAATAAAGCACTGCTTCCTATTTATTGGCACATACCTGGATTACTGGTCTTTGAACCCCTCTGAATTGGTTTTCTTTTAAATATTGTAATGATGGTTGTTTTCTATTCACAAATCTTCAGGGCTCAATAAGCAGTAACAGGTTAATAACAGAACAGTCAGAGAGGAAAAAAACAAACCCAAACATAAAGCCCACCAATTAAATAGAATATTGCTTTTGCTGAATATTGCAGGGGTTGGCCACTGCCAGGCCCCTAACAGGGCTGTAACAAACACATCAGACAGAAGAAATTCTTTCCTGTGAGGGTGGGGAGGCCCTGGCACAGGTTGCCCACAAAGCTGTGGCTGCTCCATCCCTGGAAGTGACCATGGCCAGGCTGGATGGGGCTTGGAGTAGCCTGGGATGGTGGAAGGTGTCCCTGCCATGGCAAGAGTTTGGGAACAAGATGAGCTTTTAGGCCCTTTCCAAGCCAAACCATTCCCTGATTCTATGACAATATACTCAGCATCCTTTGGGATCCCAGCCTTCTCTAACCACCCTCTCTTTGTAACTACTTACTATGCAGGTGACCCCAGAAAATGAGAAAACTCTGCCTCTTCCATCCCATTTTCCCCCTCCAAGGGCAGCCCCTCTTGCAAAACCTGCTCAGAAGGCAGGGAGCAGAATCCATTTCCTCTCTGCTGCACCAGGACGGGGTCTCACATCCACTCTCTCCACTACTCACCCCAAAACAGACCCTCCTTGCTACATTTTTGAGAGCAGTAGCCATCTCATGAACATTTGTGATGCTAGCCACTCTCTCAGTTGTCCTTTTTGTCAGGCAAAAGCTGCCACCCTTCCACCTTCCTCCACAAGAAACCCCCCCGCCACCAAGGATTCCCACTGCCCACAGCTGGGGCTTTTCAAAGGGCAGAACACCGGTACAAATTTAAATCAGTACAAATTTAAATCAGGTACAAATTAGTCAGGCTGCTTTGATAAACTCTCCAAACAGTCACACACAAAGTCTTCCACAGATCTCAGGCAGAGGCTGCCCAGGATCAGCACACCTGGTAAATCCTCCCCACACACAAAAGGTGCCTCTGCCTCATAAACTCTTCCTTTTCTGTGTGCTTTGGAACAGAACAGGAGCAGCCTTGGCTCAGGAACATCATTCCCCATGGGGACCACCGTGGTGGAGTGACAGCACAGCCATCAGCAGGGGCTGTGCTGTGGAGGAGACAGGTAAGGCAAGAAATGGGCTCTGCATGCAAGAGTTAAACAGCAGATAGATTAGATCTCATCAGCTGAGTTTTCCAGGAAAAGCATTGTGTTGCTATGGAAACCCCAACATAACCTGGGTTTTCCCTCCTTTTGTTTGTTCATTTTCTACAAACACTGGCCTCTCCCAGTCCTCCCCAGGTGGACTTGCAGCTTGCAAAAACAGTGATTTTTTTTTTTCCCTTCTAATGCCCATTTCTCTTTGCAGGCACATTTTTCAGTGATTGCCTTTCTCAGTATCACTGTCCCAGGCTGCAGACTCTCTCTTTGCAGTAAGGACTGGTTAATATGCTGCCCATTAGAAACTCAGCTCCTGAACACCTTGCTGTCTTTTCTTCATGGGGAAAAAGGGACAAAAGCCTCATGGTAATAAAACTTTTCAGTGAAAAACCACATGGGAACTTTATCTTGTCACGTAGTTTCTCCATTTCCAGCGTCTCAAGAAATAGCATTTCCTTTGGAAAAAGGAATTTTGCAGGCAACAAGAATTTGGATGTTCAGCTCCAAGTTTTCTCTTTGGTCTTATTCCCAGGTATCTCCAGCCATTTATTTTACTGTATCATAATAAGGATTGCCTTTAATGAGCCTGATGGAAACATCAAGAGAATCTTTCTAAAACTTGCCCTAGATACAAGAGACCTGAGCACACAGGTGCCTTTATCTGCCAGATTTCTTTACTCTGCACCTCACAACCTCGTGATTTACACACTCTTGAGCTTTTCACGCTCCCTCCTAATCCCCCTGCACAAATAACAGGGAACAGACTCCCAAGTGCAGGCTCCTTCCTCCAGAGCAGCTCCTGCTTTGGCAGCATCAAGGGTCATATCCTTAGATGGAAATATATGTCAGTGAGTTTGAACTTGTAGCTTACCTCGTGCTGGCTAGTCCTAGAATTTATGAAAGCTGAAAAGCTGTTATCCTGAAGCTGAAGATTCAGCAGGTTTTCCTTTGGCTTCCTCAGCAGAGCTGTGGCAGGAATGGAACATGAATCCAGGGCCACTCTCTGTGCCAACATCCCCACCAAGTGGCCAGCTCCCAGCTCCTCTTCCAGCTCATCCCTCTGCCCCAGCAGCTGAAAATATGAAAATACAAACCTGGCTCACCTACTCTCACCCAAAACCTACAAAATCTGACTTTTGAGACAGCTCTGAAGAGCTTTCCAGCCATGCTCTGGAGTAAAGGCAAGAGAGGAGTGATAAAAAGATTTCCTTCCATCCCTTAAAAGGTGTCCTGTTAACCCATTTCCCACCTTAGCCACTGTTGTTTTTTCTGCTTGCAGAATTTAAAAACTTGTGTACAGATAGATTATTGTTAATAACTCCACACATTTCAAACAAGTGTGGCCAGCCCAACTTGCTACAAGCTTTATGTTGTATATGAAATACTAAAGTACACACGCAAAAGAAAAAGTAAAATTAAACTACACTTTTAAACAGAAGCTAAGGCAGAAAGATTTAAAAAAAAAAAAAAAAAAAAAAAAAAAAAAAAAGGAGAAAAATTTGACTAACACTGCCCTCTTGAGGGAAAGGGAGCTGTGTTGCCTCAGCAAAACCATTCTCCCTTCTCTGCTCTCCAGGCCACACTAAACTCCCCCCGGTGCCTTGCCATGTGGTTCAAGGTGGGTCAAGTTTTTGACAGGCAGCAATAGGAATCAATCCACACCTAGGAATCAATTATCTCTAGATAAATCATACCTTAGTTATGATTTATAAGTATTCTAGGTACAAATAAGCAACATTAAAAGCACAAGAACCTACTGGAAATAAAAAAACCTGGAAATCAAGAGTTTTTCTTTCTTCATGAATTGCAGCCTTTTATTTTACCCAAAATCTCTGAGAGCAGGAACCAGACTGCAGCTTTTTCTTTGTCCTGCAAATTCCTCATCAGTGGAATACACAAGCATCATCTCTCTAGCCTAAGAATCTTGATCTGCTGACTGGAATAATCCCCTGTAGTATCTGTTGGAAGGTTTTGGGAATCCCTTTCCCCAGACAGTCTTCATAAGGAAGGAGATGCTACTGTAATATTTCAGAGTGCACTGGTGGCACTCAGGGACAGGGTTTAGTGGTGGAGGGGGCAGTGCTGGGTTAATGGCTGCACTTCATCTTAGAGGAGTTTTCCAACCTAAACAATTCGGTTACGGTGGGAAAATAAAAAAAAAAAAAAGCTTAAAGCAAAACTTTGGAAGAGTCTGATGCCTTCATAAGAGCTCTAGAAGGAACAAGCACCTGCCCTTCCTAACTGATTTGCTAGCACCTCTAGAGATGAACTAAAATTTTAAAGATGGCTTGAATCATCCTCCTCCTTTCATCACAAAAGACTGCTCATAGCACAAATTCCTCCAAATGTACAAAGCAACATTTTTCAACTGAAATCTTATGCCAAGTCAGTTAGGGGATTAGAAAGACCCAAGAGAAAAAGGGTTCAATATCTTTAGATCAACTAGTGTAAAAATTAACTTTTGTTTTCCAAATAATGAAAACCACTCACAAGTTAAGGTACAAAACATCAATCTATATTTAAGAGCATCCTAACACAGACTGATGAACAGAGGTGAGGGTTCAATACCCCACAAAGCAGACACAATGAGTTCAAGCATTGAGAGGGAGTGTACTGTTAACTAAAATGATATTAAAATAGTACTTCTGAGTGCTTACAGTTCCAAATATTTATGATGAGAGTAACTTGGCATTTAGATGGATGCTACTGCTCTGTCAGGATTTCATCTTAATTAAATAATGGTGGTGGAGCATCACCTGTTACTGACTTATCTTGAACATTCAAGCCAGACCAAGGCACCAGGTGTTCCCAGATCAAAATCTGCAGAACAGTTTCTACAAATGCAGGGTTCTGTCCAAAATGTTGAGCAGTTTGGTGATAGCAACACTTGCAATATTACCACTAAAACCAGGTGCAGACTGAAACACCAGAAACTGAGTGTTTTCTTATCCACATCAGCAAGCTCATGACATCAGGATCAGCCTGGAAAGCTAAACATGTTCTGACATGGTTTTGAGAAAGCTGGATTGGCCTGGAATTATTATCCTTCCCATGCAAAGCAGGAGCCCTTGAGTTCAGGTATGAGCACAAACACAATGAAAGTAGAACACAAGTTCAGACAGGCTTAAGAAGCATTTACAGAAGATTGAATGCTGAACAGCCCTTCCCTTATTTCATCAATTTTTTCTGCTCTTGAGGCTGCAGAAGTCTTTACTGCCTTAAGGAGAGATTCATGACACTTGTCCAATACAGCCTTCAAAATTAGGTGTATTTCCTGGAAAGAGAAAATAAAGAAGGGAAAAAAAAAAATCCATCAGCAAAGTTAAATCTTTATCAAGCACCAATGTCAAGTGCGTGGTCTGGTGGACTCAAATGATTTCAAGGGTGTCTCATCCATGGCTTAAGAAGCAGCATTCAGCAGCACTAAGTATTCACAACACACAGGGGAGGCTGCTTAGAGGATCACTGCACTGTCCACACTACAACAGGAATGTAAGAAGATTTTTTGGGAGTAAAAAAAAACCCTCACCTTGGCTTTTGTTGCTTTTTCTTCAGCATCATCCTTCAGTTGCTCAATTTTGTCCTTTTTCTGTTTGATTTCCTTGCGAATGGCCATAACTTTGTCATACACAGCACCCCTCTTCTCCTGGACTTTGTTAAAATGTCTAAAGGTGACAGAAAAAAAAGTTAGTACTGAGCCTTTTGACTCATTCCAGAGGAAACTGAAGCCCACCACAAGCAAACTGTGCATTTTATGAGCATAAAACCAGCAGCTTCCAGAAGCAATGATATATATATAGAATTGACTTTCTCAGAAATTAATGTGATTTTTAAACTAGAACAACTTAGGTACAAGAAGTGAAACTCATACTTAGCAGGAGCCCATATGAACTTCCCACCTCAAGGACATTTCTTTTATTCACCAGCAAAAACTCTTTTCTTCAACCAAGGTTACCTCCCCTCCCCTCTTGCTTATCAAAGCATTTTATTTTATCACTCAAGGGAAATACCTGACACATTAAAAACAGAAATAGACAGCAACTTTTGATGAAAAGGAGCATAAGATTATGTTGCTTTCATTGCTAAATTAAAAGCTGCTTCTCACAGAATCATTTAAGTTGGAAAAGACCTCTGAGATCAACCTATGTCACTTTGACCATGGCACTTGGTCTTTACTTGAACACCTCCAGAGGCAGTGACTCCACATCACCCTGGGCAGCCCATTCCAAGGTCTAATCACCTTTCTGTCCAGAAATTCCTCCCAATGCCCAGCCTATTTTCCTCCCAAATAATTTCTTTTAGCTGGTACAATACACTAAGTGCCACTCTGCACACCACAGAAACCTCAAGCCTGACTAAATCGTACTTGACTCTCCCATCCATGTGCAAGCAGCTCCCTTCCATCACAGCCAATAACGTTCCATATTCCCTCTCCTCTCTATCTGCGTAGATGAAAATTGTTTAAAAATCAATTTTCTCCCTAAAAGCTCAGCACTAAGCTCACAGTGAAGCCAGGACCTTCCAGGGCTGCAGTTTGGTGCTGCCTTCAGCATATGGGAGGAAGGAAGAGGGGCTGAGAGGCTTTGATCAAATGACACTTTTCCTTTTGTTTTAGAAGCATCATGTCAGGATAATGCTCCTCTGAGATGCGAGCCCCATTTCCCCATGGGTCTTGAACATCTTTGATAATGAGCAAAAGTGGCAAGGGAAATTATGAAAAATTCATGAAAGGCAAATGGGGCTTTGTTGAAGTCTGATAAGTTGGAAAATTATCCCAATGTGACATTCTCTTTAAGAAGATAAAAGAATCAAGAATAAGCATTATAAATTAAATTAGTGCTCCAATAAAAGAATTGCTGTCAAGTCACATTGCAATTATTGATTTGAGACCCCAAATCCCTGCCTGCAGCGTTCCTGGTCTTCATACAGAGCTGTCCCACACTGCTCATTTTCCCCTCAGTGCTAAGCTGTGTGTTTGCAGCAGCCATGGACTTTGGCAGCACATAACAAAGACATAAAGCAGCATCAGGCAGAAACATCAACCCCTCCATACTCGAGCACGGTGCACTTGTGCTGCTCAATATCTTCACGCATCTTTTTGAGCTGGATCTCAGCTGTAGCAAGCTTCTCATGTTTTGCAGTCACCACTCTCTTCAGGGACATTTCATCTGTCTTGGCCTTTTTCAGCTCTACCTGAGAACTCTCAAGTTGGTCCTCCAGACTTCTGGCCTAGAGTACAGAAGTATAGAAATACATTAAATAGAAATAAATTAAATGGGGGCAGGAAATCATCAAGACAGCATAGCTTGTAAATGTGCTAAGATTACAACTAGCTGGCTGCTTTTTGAAGATTTGATTGCCAGCTCCTTCTCCCAGTTCCCTGGTCTTTCTCTGATTATAAATACATCCAAATGGACAAGGCCCCCTTCCTCAGGATGACTTTCAGAAGTGACTTTGACTTCTGCTATAGCTTTTTGCCAAGCCTCATTTGAACACATGCTATACAAATACCCAAAACCACTCCATACCATTTTTCAATTGCTCCTAACAACTGCATTCTCCCAAAACCTAGTGGCAAATAGCAAGGGACTGTATTGTGACAAACATTTCATCAGAGAATGTCTGGCTTAGCAATATTAATAAATTTAAAGGCACTTAAGATATGACTCCTCCTGATGTAACAATTTTTTATTCTTAGTTTCCACTCTCAAGGCAGAAGAAACTCGATTTCACTTTTCTTTTCCCATCATTTCCTACCAACAACCCCAAGACAGCTCCAACTATTTTAGGTCAGGTTTCTATGGCAACAAAGGCTTTGACTATTCAAAGTGGTCACTAGCTAGTGCATAGTACATTAGCTAGTGCCACCCAGCAAAGCAGCAGCAATGTTTTACTGACATTTTTAAGAAAGAATTTAGAAACTTCAAAATGTCATTTTTTACAGTGAAAAGGAAAGAGGGGGACATTGCTTAGACATCAAACTCTCCCTAACAGGATATAATTTGGATAATACAGACCTCTGATGATACACTGGCCAGTCTCTCCACATTTTCTCCCTGTATTTCCATCTTCTTTTGGTATAACTGCAATTCCACTTGGCATGATGGCAGAACCTCAACTACATCTCTATAACCTTCATATTTCTCAGTAACTTCTTGCTTTAAAGAGAGAAAAAGACTATCAATAAACAGCTTTAGAGTTATTTTATATAGAATTAAAGCATATTGAATTTTGAACCCTCCCCTCATTGTTTAAAGACCTAAGAAGTAATATTTAAGAGGTGATGAAATGAGCTCTTCATAAAAAAATAAAAGAAAGGCATTTATTTGGAAGCACAGAAATAAAGGTGACATACAAGTGTTTTACACTGAATTAATCAGTAATCAACTTTTTCCAAGAGCTTTTAGAAAAAAAAAAGGCAAAAAAAAGCTGTGCAGTGAAGAAATTCTGCACTGGTAAAACAAGAGTTACACAAAGCTTCGTACCTGAAATTACAGCAATTGAGTTTACACCTTTGGAACAAAAATAACCTTCAGAGGCAAAGTGCAAACCACTGAAGTGTGAGCAATCTCAAACCACAAAAATGAGTGGATATTGTAATTAAAAAATGAAAAAATAAATCTAGGAGGGAACCCAGTGTTCAGCCTATTAGTGAAGACAGCCATCGATTCCAGAAACAGTGAATAACAACAGAAGCATTATGAAGCACGTGTTCTAAATACAAGGATATTTGGGAGCTGACAAAATATTGTCTCCTCTGGAGAGCAAACACCCAAACAGGTATAGATTCAAGAGTTCAACACTTGATTTTACAAGTGACTGCAATCTTGCTTTTCAAAAGGAAAAAACAGCCCATCAAAAATACACCACCACCTTTACCACAAACCTTCAATTTTCTGAGGCTGTGATTTCATTTCAGACCAACCACTGTCCTGCTGGTGGTTTTACCATCACCCAAGAAGCAGCTCTAGATGATGACAGTCCAGTAAAACATGCTTTTTCTAACAGAATACCTTCTTGTGTGGACAGAGGAAAACCTCACCTTAGATCTCTTCAATTTCTTAATAGTCTCTTTCATCATCTCGTTGTAACTTTTCCGTTCTTCTGGACTCTCCACAATTTTAGATTTCAGCTGCTCTTGTTCTTCTTTCAAAGTAGCCAGAGACACTTTACACTCATTCTAGTTAATGACAAAAACACTTTCAATATCAGTGATTAGGTGAACAAAGAGGAATTGTGTAGCAAGGTTTGCCATGGTTTTATGACTAGACAGGTTCTTTGGTGTGTAGTCATTCCTCATTAGGAAGTTCTAAAAATAAATTCCTCTAACCAGCATTAACATTCCAAATCAAAGCAATCAACAGCCTGTTTTGCTTCCCACATTTGCTTACGGGGTGCAGAAGAACAGCAGTTAACTGGTGTTTTCCACCAAGAGCCTGCCAGCTAATCCTAGAATGGTTTGGGTTGGAAAGAACCTCGAAGATCATCTCATTCCAACCCTCTGCCATGGGCAGGGACACCTCCCACCAGACCAGGCTGCTCCAAGCTCCATCCAGTCTGGCATATTGCCACAAGGTCTCTCCCTCAGAACTCCTGACCTAGGGATACTGAGGCAGTGACTGCAGCATTCCAGAGCCAGCTCTGGCACCTGGGGAGAACAGCAACAAGTTCAAAACCTCCTGTTGTGTCTCATTAGCTCACTCTATGCATGCAAGGTAAACCCACAGCACCTCAGAGGTCCAGATTTCTAGTGACTTAATTCCAAGAATAATCTGATCCTAGAAAGAGAGATGATTTCTCAGTTGATCTGCTGCCAGCACCTATACAGAGGTGTACTCACCAGTTTTTGGGTTCTCTCAGCAATATCTGTCTTCTTTTGAGAAGTCACTTCTTGCAAAGCTGTCTGAAAAAAAAAAAGGCACCAAACTTTCAACAAGCATCTCTACAGCTGCTGCCTGCCTTATCCTTCTATCATAGATCTGTTCAAAGGAGAAATCCCACTTATGGGTCATTTGGAATGCCATAACCTGCAGAAAAAAATGCAATCTGTAAGATTTCAAAGACAGGAAAGGAGAATTTTGTCACCAAAACCACTGGAAGCATGAGGGAGGCAGCCAGGAGTGGGTAACTAGGAGTAGAGATTGGCCATCCCTATTCTCACTGACCCTGGCAGTTATTATACCCCCACAACTTTCTTTGCCAGGGGCTCTGTTCTTCAGGGAAAAATATAATTTAACATTAAGTCCCAAATAATAGTCAAACACAAGGTTAATAATGCTAATAACAGAGACATGACTTGACAAAACAAGAAAACCCTGACCATAGATTATTATTTTCTTTCTCACAAAGGAGCTAAAAAAGTTATCCATGAGACCTGAGAGGAAAGTTTACTCTGCTGAAAAGTTTCCCCTGCAATTAACCCTATTCTTTTTGCCAGGCATTCCCGTGGGTGACCCTTCCTAGGCCTCATTTCTTGCCATGGCCCACCTCCAGTTCCAATTCTTGGAATTTAAATAGAAAACAAAGAGGAACATCCCTGCGTTCCTGTTTGGAAATGTGATGTGCATCTCCCAAGTCACTGCAGAAATGTATTTCAAAAAAAAGAGTCAACTATACCTTTGTATTCCCCAAGTCTGATTTAAAGCACATTTCACATTCCTTACAGTGAAACGAAGAGGGATCCAACAGCAATTTTGCTAAAATTGCCATTGTTTTAAGAAAAGTCCTTTTTATCTGCTGAGTTAGAGGGAAGGGAATAAGACCAAGAGAAGTGAGGGGCCCACAGCAGGTTTTCAGAGAAATACAGAACAAGGTCCTACTTGTTTCCGACGATAGTCCTGCCTCAGCAGCTGCTCCAGCTCCCGAATGCTCTCTGTGAGCTGCTTGATCTCTGCCTCATGTTCAACTGGGACCGTGCTGAGGGAAAAATAAAGATATTGGGCAGTTTCAGCATAATTATAGTCCAGTCAGAGTACAGCAGATAAAACCATCACTGCCTCCACAGTTTACAGCCAGTAACTTCAGTAATCAGAGCAAGACAGTCTCAAATGAATAGATCTTATTTTCCTTTGCTTGTAAGATTTTGCAGTTGAAGCATAATCTAAAGAGCTATTTCGGCAAGAAGTGGCACAAACACAGAGGACTAAGTTTAAAGATCATGTTAAGCAAAGCATGAAAGTACAACACTCCTACCAGTTTTGGTGGTGACTTTCATTTATGAAATTTGCATATTACCTGTCATACAAATAGTTTATATTAGTGCAGACCTATCCCAGCTAGGGAACCCCTGTGTAGCACACACCAAGAGCAGCTGTCAGAAAAAAAAAAAACACTTTTTGAAAGCTCTCTTGGAAACCAGCCATTTCTTCATCCTATTATCCACAAGCAAAAACAAAACTTAATGGTGCAAAGACACAGGCAGTAGGGCTAAATGGCCTGAAAAACAAAGATTGTGGCAAACATGTCAAATAACTAAGGAAAACAACTTTACTCATGTATTAAGTTAAAGATGAGCTTCCTCCAGCTGTTGAAGGGATAAAGACATATCACTAAAAGTTAAGTAAGAGCAAAAAGTTTCAACCTAGTTCTCCACATACAAATACAGAATTACCTCAATGCAACCATACACTGTAAAAGTTTTTGGGTTTTTTTTTCTCTGCCAGCAGGGAATAAACCCCCTCAGCTCCCTCTCATCAGACTTGTGCTCCAGACTCTTCCCAGCTTCATTGCTCTTTTGTGGACACACTCAATGTCCCTCTTGCAGTGAGGGGCCCAGAACTGGATGCAGCACTCAGGGAGTGTCACAGGGGGATGGTCACTGCCCTGGTCCTGCTGGCCACACTTGCTGATACAGGCCAGGTGCCATTGGCCTCCTTGGCCACACTGCTGGATCTTGTTCAGCTGCTGTAAACCAGCACCCCCAGGTCCTTTTCTGCTGGGCCATATTCCAGCCCCTCTTCCCCAAGCCTGTAGCATTGAACCAAGTTATTATGATCCAAGAATGGGGCTCTGCACTCAGACTTGTTGAGCCCCACACAACTGGGCCACTGATCCAGCCTAAGTAGGAAAGGCAAGCAGTGCATCTCACAGTGCTCACTCCACACACTCACTTCAGTTTCTCCAGCTTCAGTGCTGCCTCCCGATTCACAGCCTCCAGGTGTTGGTTTTTCTCCATAGCTAATTTCTGCAAGTTAAATATTTAATTTTAGAGAAGTGTGGTTTCTCTCTGGGCTTTTATTAGAGCCTTGCTCATCGTTATTTCACATGAAATGCACCATCTCTCAACTACTGAGACATTCAGAACAGAAGCCACCTCCAACCCAACTTTTCTCAAAATGGTACAAGATGACAATCCTTCACTTACCAAGCTGAAGTATCCAATAATTAATTGTAAGGGGAAATATATATATATAGATAGAGAGAGAGAGAGTATAATGTATGTATATAATTATACAATATGTATAATGTATAATATATGTATATAATTATATACATATATTATATATTGTATAATGTATATAATGTATAATATATAAAAATATATATTATATACAATATATATTTTTTATTTATATATATATATGTAATATTACTTTTTCCCCCAATATATTGGAGGAAAAAAAACTTTCAGTAATACCCAAAGTGATAATCAGTACCTTCCTGAATTACTTGTCTATATTTAACATCCCAACATGTTACATAAACCTGAAGCTAAAGAACAACCTTCATGCTCCTGGTTCTAGGTTAATATCAGTTATACTTTTATAGGCATCTGGAATAAAACAGCACCTAATCTTACATAGCTCTGTTGCAGCTCCAAGTAGGCCTCACGCCGGAATTCCCTGAAGTTCACAAAGTTGAGGATGCCACTCAAGAAGCGAACTGTCCTCTTGGTCTCTGAAACAGGAATTGCAAGAGCACACTGAGCTGGTTTCCAAAAGCATTGCAATTGCTTCCAAAAAGTTGGGCCAAGTGTAATTCAGAGACAGAAATTACAAACACAGTCCAAATTAGTTATTCCCCCACTCAGCTTGCAAAGATTTCAGACTACACAAAAACCAGCACCAAGCTGGTTACCAACACTTAGCAATTCTGTGTAATTTAACAAATGAATAGTGGCACCTGGGAGAAAAGGCTGTTAACACACAGCCTCCCATTCCAACAGAAGCCAGGGAGAAAAGAGTGTCAATCTTGAACTACAGCTCTGAAGAGAGAACCTCTCTCTAGCTATCAGCCAAACTGAAGGCAGCAATTTGAACTGCAGGGACTTTCTGTCTTTATTCCAAGCAAACTTTCTGAAAGATGATTACAAAAGCTCTAAATGTCTTAGACAAGACAGATCTAGAAGTGAAAGATTTCTTCAGAGCAGCATTTTCCAAGTTGTCTGTGTTGTGGCAGAATCACAATTGGGTATTGAAAGGAGTGGAGCACAGGCATAAGAAATCCTAAAGCTTTCCAGAGCTGTCAGGGTAATTTTCATCCCCATCTATTATTACACTGTTATAAGTATGTCACAGCCCATCTCCAGAGCAGCAGCTCAACAGATTCACAGCATTCAAAGCTGCCCTCAGTTACTGACTGCACCAGCCCACATAAAGAACAAGAGCTGTCCACTAGAAGCAGCTTGTTTAAGGGTCAGAAGAGCAGCCAGAAGGACATTTCACCACACTAGACACCCATCTGGCTATGCCCAAGGAGAAAAAGCACCTGGAATACCAAGCAGCACCCAGGAAACACAAGGATTACAAGGCACTTGCTTACTTGGGTTTAAAACATCAGCAATTTGGAAGTCACTGATCCGGCACATGGGCAGCAAGCGCTCCCTGAAAGGAGAACAAAACACAACCTCAGCTGCAGTGATGCTTTGTGACCATGGCTCTGTTCTTGTCCTGTACCCATTTGCTGCAAAATAGATCTTGTCCTCTCATCCCAGAGCATCTGCTCAGCAAGCACAAGGCAAGCATCTTCTACTTACATGTGGATATACAAGTTACAGACAGGTAGAAAGCCTTCATGGATCTGTGGGTACACTATGTCAACGTTGAGTGGCATCTAAAGAGTAAAAAGAGTAAAAAGAGAGTCAGTGCATAAGTAGAGAATATTTAAAACAAAAATTATGCAGCATTTTCCACAGCATAAAATAATTCCAATAGATTAAGGACACTAAGGATGATCTTCCCATACACAGGGAATGCATATTAAAGGCTGAAAATGTCAACAAAGTAAAAAACACACTTTTTTAAGGGTCAACTTTGGCTGGAAAAGACAAAAAAATACAATAATAACTAAAGCAGCAACATTACAAACTCAGGAACTGAATCTAAACACTGTTCTATTTACTTCATGACTATGCAGCACAACATTATACAGCTACCAGCAAGAAGCTCCTTCTTTAAACACCCCAAAACTGACACACTCAGCTACTTCATGGAGATGTCAGGAGGAAAATGTAGTGGCACACTGTCCCCTTTCTCTGACATTTTAAACCTCACAGCACAGCATGGCAGCTGCTGGCACTGCCTGGGAAGAACAGAGTTACCTTGTGCAAATAATACTCTTCCCTTTCAGTTTATCCAGAAAAGCCATGAGACAAAACCATTTACTCTCCCTTTCAAGGATCAGTTCTTGTCTACCAGAGACAGTAAGTAAATTAACTGTTAGTCAATTTAGGTATCAGCCTCTCCTCACTTTCCTTTCACTTAATGGAGGAGTGGAGATGATCAAATATAAAAAATAACATTTACATTCCTTCCAGATCAGTCCAACCTCCTCTAGCAGGAGCCCAGTATGGATTTTCAAGGCATGGTGTCCCTCCAAAACCCCGCCCACTCCCTCCTGGACCTTACAGACATTTCTGGCACCCTTAGCATCCCAAAGAACAGCTAAATCCAATATTTGTTTTCCTTTCACATCCCATCACCCCTGCCACAGGCAGCCCTACCATGTAGGCGTGCTCCAGTCGGATCCCACACACTTTCTGCAGGATTCTCAGGTAAATCAGGTGTAAAACTTCAAGCTGCAGGAAGAGAGGACATGAACCAGGATTCCATATGTTTGATTACTCAGGGCTCCCAGGGAAGGCCATGAAAGCATTCAGTTTTTAACACATGAAGGCTGAATTCACTGAGCCACCACAACAACCAAGTTTCACTTTCAACATTTGGCAGTTCAAGCATTACTTGCTGATAATTTAGTTTTAAGGGGCAGCAGTCAGCTCAGGCAATTACAGCCCTGACTGTGTGTGTCTGGCATTGGTTTTCACTACACTGCTGCTTGCTGAGCAGTATCCAAACCAAACAATGCCAAAAACCTAAAAAAGGTCACAGAAATTATAATCCTGTAGCAACAAGTGCCCTTCATTAGATTATTAAGATGAAAAAAAATCACTTAGAAGCCAACAAATTTTTCATTTATAGCACTAATCTGTGATCAATTTTGCTTCTTAAAAACCATCTAAACAAGCAGGGCCAGACCCCTCTCACCCCAGGCTCAAAAACAAGCAACAACAGCACCAGGAATCACTCAGAGGCATCAACTCCGCTTTAGAACCACTTTTCTTCACTCACTACCACTAAATGCTCAGAGTGATGAAGGGGGTGAAGCAGGGAGGGCGTAAAAGCACTAAATGGATCCGGCAAGGTGTTGGAACTATTTTTACCCAGTTGCCACGGAACTGGGGAAGACAGGCCATGTGCTGCTTAAACCTGAAGTTAAAGCACAGCCTTCACGCTCCTAATTCTAGGTTAATATCACTTATACTTTTATAGGCCTCTGGAATAAAACAGCACCTATTCTTACATAGCTCTGTTGTAGCTCCAAGTAAACCTCAAGCCGGAATTCCCTGAAGTTCACAAAGTTGACACCACGGCGCTTCCCGGCGAGGCCCGAGGGGAGCCCCGAGACCACTCCGAGCCCACCCCCAGCCCGTTCCACCCAACCCCGCGGTCACTCAGGCCGGCTCAGCGCGTCCGTCCCACACGGGAGCCGGCGGGGCCCGGAGCCGCCCCGCGCTCCCCTCACGCACCCTGGGGTTGCCGAACACGTCGCCCTTGACCAGGTTGCGGGCCTCGGCGCCCTCCAGGATGTGCGAGCGGAGGTAGCTGATGATGTCGTCGGGGCTGTAGCGGGGGAAGGTCATGGTCTCCATGGCGGCGGTGGGGACGCGGTGGGGACACGGCGGTGGTGGGGACACGACGGGGACACAACGGCGGCACCACTGCGCGCCCGCTGCTTGAATCCTCCGCGCCCCGCCCCGGCACCCTCGCTGGCCTATCAGAGATCGTATCGTCATCAGGAGGCGGGGCTCGGCGCGTTCCCGCCCTCTCCTCGCCTATCAGCGGCCGCGGTGTCGTGATGGGCGAGGTTTGTCAGGCCCCGCCCCGGCGCGGCCGTTGGCCGTGAGGGGAAGGGCGGGGTGTGGCGGCCGCGTCCCTGCGGAGCTGTCAGGCGGGGCTGGCACGGCCTCTGCAAGAGTCATAAAATCCCTGGAAGGAGCGTTAAAGTTCACCTCGTTTTCCGTCTGATATGAGCAGGGACACCTTCCACTATCCCAGGTTGCTCCAAGCCCTGTCCAACCTGGGCTTGGACACTTCCAGGGATGGGGTAACCAGAGCGTCTCTGGGCAGCCTGTGCCTCATCACCTTCCCAGGGGAGAATTTCTCCTTAACATGCACTCTAAACTTGCCCTCTTTCAGTTTAAAGCCATTCCCCTTGTTCTTTCATTACCTGCCGGTGTAATGAGTCACTCTTCCTTCTTTCCAAAAACCCTTTAGGTGAGGTCTCCCCATAATCCTCTCCAGGCTGCACAGCCCCAGCTCAGCCTGTCCCCGCACCAGAGTTGCTCCAGCCGTCTGAGCATCTTCACGGCCTCTCTGGATCTGCTCCAACATCTCCACATCTTGTGCTGAGATCCCCAGACCTGGACATGCTACTCCACATGGGATAAAACCTCCTGGCTCCTGGAAGGAGACAATGCCAGCCCAGCATTGCACAGGACTCTTGCCTAACCAGTACCACACCTTGCAGTGTGACACTGTGAAAAATGCCTTTTTTTTTTTTTTAATTTTAAAAGTTTTTAAAATTTTAAAAGTTTAATAGTTATAAAATGTTTATAAAAATAGCAATATAATTAGAGTAATAATAATTTGGACAATTTGGATTAGGACAATATAAGACAACAGAAACAAAGAGTTACAGACAGTCCGGGTACCTTTTCCTGGGCAAAATAAGCCCGAAAAAAGCCCCACGTTAACAGAGGATTAACCCTTAAAAACAATAACCTGTTGCATATTCATACACCTCATACATGATGCATAAATTCCATTCAAATACAGGATTCTGTCGGGTCAGTGTCAGCTTCTTCCTCTGCATCCTAATGGCATCTTCAGGGCTGAGCGAGGCAGGAAAAAGTTCATTTTTTCTGATAATGGAGCAATAAATTCTCTTTTTCTGACAGATTTAGGTGTCCTGTGGCTGCTATCTCAGTGCAAGTCCTTTCTTTAGAAAAAAAAAGTACTTACATAGCATAGTTTCTATTTTAACCTTATGTTATACCCTAAAACTATATTTAACACACTACTTAAGAAAATGAATACAGCATAACTTTCTAACACAACACATATAATATTAATTTGAATATTTGTGGAAAAGCCGATCATAAATGTGAAAAACGCCAATCACTAGTTTTCAAGATTTTTAAAAGTTTAATAAAAATGGTTATAAAAATAGTAATACAATTAGAGTAATAATAATTTGGACAAATTGAGTTAAGACAATATGAGACAATAAAGACAAAGACTTACCAATGTCCGGGTACCTTTTTCCAGGCAGCACGAGCCCGGGAAAAAAGGACCCCGTTAACAAAGGATTAACCCCTTAAAAACAACAGCCTGTTGCATATTCATACACTTCATACATGATGCATAAATTCCATTCAACACAGGATTTTGTCTGGTCCTTGTCAACTTCTCCCTATAATCCCAGCAGCGCCAGAGAGGCGGGAAGAAGTTCGTTTCTTCTGATAAGAAGGCAATAAATTCTTTCCTCCAAAAGATTTAGGTATCCTGTGTCTGCTGTCTGATGAGTGTGCCTCATTCTTTTCTTAGAAAAACATAAAAAGTGAAAAGAAAAAAACCACTAACATAGTTCTTATTGTAACTACAAGACTACATCTATTATTAAAAATGTTAATACAGCACTACTAATCAATATATCAAAATACATTTGGTAAATATCTGCGTAGAGCCATATAATATGCACTTTTCACAATAAAATATGCATTTTTCACAACACCATTTCTGATAAAGTTTGGGCTGTTCACATTCTCACCACAAAGTTCCGATGCTCCCACACCACACACAACTTCCCACACCTCCACCCAGCTGGAATCAGGCCACCAAGGTCACAGCAGTGTCCCCGAAAACAGGCAGCTTCTGCAAGCCACTGACACCACGGAGGTGTCACCTGGCACCGAGTGTGAGACAGAGACGCTCCAGCCACAGTTCCACACTTGTCCTTGTAAAAGCCAGGCTCGGTTTCCAGCTGGGCACTCTGCCAAGGGCTCAGGTGAGCCGCAGAGTGCTTCCCGACAGCCTTGCAGCTGGACGCCTCCTCGGCATGACTGGGAGGGCAGTGCAGCTGCCATAGGGCTGCTTGCAGTCCATGAAGGGCTAAGCGGCCTGGAAGGTCTCAAATCATGTTTCCTTCAGGTAGCCCACGGTCCCTGAGCCTCGTGTTTCTTCTGGGGATGGCATCCCAGGGGATCAGCTGCCCAAGCAGGTGTAGCTGTCAGTACCTGGAGGTGAACTGCACCAGGCAGCAGCTGCAGGAGTTCCCTGTGGACATCCCTCTGGACACCAGGCAGCTGATTCTGGCAGCAAACAACGTCTCATACCTGCCACCAGTGGAATTGAGCTTCCTGGCTGATTTGGTCTATCTGGACTGCAGAAAGAACCTCTTGGGGGATGACCTGGATTTCACTTTCATTGGCGTGGCCAGGCTCGTCTATCTGGACCTCAGCTTCAACAACCTCTCCCAGGTCACCTTCAGCACCTTCTCCCACCTCCTCAGCCTGGTGGTGCTGAAGATCTCGGACAATCCCAACCTTGTGGCCATTGAGAAAGATGCTTTTGCCAACAACACCTGGCTGAGGCACCTGGATGTGAGCCGGACAGGCTTAACCTTCCTGGACACCAGCACCGTCCGGGACCTGCCCAACCTGAGGCTTCTGGGGCTCAGTGACAACCTGTGGCACTGCAACTGTTCCTTTTTGGACTTCATCACCTGGATGATGGAGAGCGATGTGCATTTTCCAGGTGAGGGCTGTGTGAGCACAGATGTGTGTGGAACAGAGAGAGGCCTCTGTTCTCCTTCCCAGAAGTTCAGTTCACTGCATGCCATTTTCTGCTGTCACACAAACCAGGGATGGGAGCAGCTGGGTTACACACATGAAAAATCCTTCTCGTTCACATCCCCAGGGCAGTCAGGGAGGTGTAGTGTGCAGCTGGGACACTGCTACTTCCCTAAAACACCTGGATCCAGCCTCAGGTGTCCCTGGGGCACAGTACCCCATGGCTGCAGCACCAAGAACGAGGAGCCCCACACAGCTCCAGGGAGATGTGCGCTGGGAAAATCATCGCTGTGAATTTCCTGCCTTGTCTCCACCCCAAAGTCAGCTGCTGCTCTTCATATTGAGAAATTCTATAACTGGGCCTTGGAGAGGCTGAGGCAGGGCAATCACCAGTTCCCTTTCCCATAAAAACACTGGTCCCAAGGGTGATGTTTTGCTTTGCAGCTGCAGCACATGGACTTAGCTTTTCCAGACTGGAAAGAGACACAGCACAGCACACATGAACAAGAAAAGCTTTGGTTTCAGTAATGCAGGGCACAATGGTGAGAGAGAGCTGCAAGAGAGAAATTGATTGAGAACGTCTGTCCACTGAATAAGAGAGGGCTACAAAAGAGCCCAAGGGGAAAAAAAGGAAGGGCAGCTGGAAGCTGGTGTTAGGACAGAACTGAGTTAAAGATGTCTCAGTGTCTTTATTAGGTGTAGTAAGCTCCTTATAGACAATAAAGGGTTTCTTTTTCCACATACAGGCAATTACGGAACAGTGGAATAAAGTACAGCTCTCAACAGTGAGATTGGAGATAACCCACTGAACCCTGCAACAGGAGAATAAAGCTCATTGCAGGCTGCTGGGGAGGGGAGGAGTGGGAAATGCAGCCTTAAACTGAGGGTCGTTCCAGGCCAAAGGGATACTGGGACAGAGCCCTGGAATCTGCTGCAAGCAGACCCTAGCCTGGCCTTTAGCAAGGCTCCTGACCTTCAGAAATGTTTGTGCATCAGAGTTTTGACACAAAGCTGCCCAAGTTTGGATGGATTTGGGTAACAGAGAGATAGAAGCTGTTCAGTTTTACTCAGGACCAGTAGTGAGATCAGCATGAACAACATCACTCAGCCATATACAATACAGCATAATGCAGTAAAAATTGCCCTCCTCCACTCCCATTCCATCCCATGCATGGAGCAGTGCTCCCTTTCCCTCAGGCTCTTCCATCCTGTCCATCCAGGATGTCCCCACCACAGTGACCATGTCTGTGGGGTTCAAAACCTGCAGAGGATGGCTGGGGGCACACCCTGCACCACAATGATCCTTCACTAACTTGAAAGGCAGCAGGCAGCATCTGCTTTATCACTGCAGATATTGCAATATGACAGGGAATGGTTGTTATTTCAGTGGAACTGAATCATTGATGAGTTGCCTTACAGAGCAGGTAAGGCTGTGCCTGACTACAAACCACCCTCCTTGTCAAACCCACAGCAGCCTCATTATTCTAGCATAATTTAGGCTGTATCACTTCAGAAGGTGTTTGAGATTTTAAAAAAAGCAGCAAACACAGGTGCTCTTATGTGAAGATGAAAGTGCTCAATCAGCAGAGATGAGGAGGGCAGGGACAGCAGTTTGCCACAGTGGCATAATCCAGTGGGCAATATTATCCTATGGAGCCAACACTGCAAAAAATATTCTGGCAACATGGAAATTGTGGTTTGGCAAGGGTTTAGCACAGGTTTGGCATGAGTTTGGCTGTCAGATTTTACCCAGGCCATGGGGAGGGGGTGGGGGTATGAAGTCTGCAGCTATTTTTCAGGCTTTTAGCAAGCACTCCCATAATTTTTCTACCAGCACTCCTATTCATTAAATTATGATACAGGCTAGAGAGTCCTGCTTCTGCTCATCTCTCTGCAGATGCTGACAACATCACCTGCTACACCCCAGCAGGGCTGCGTGCCCTGAGGATGCCAGCAGCAGAGGCACAGCTCCACTTCAGCTGCCTGACCCAGCTGCACAAGCAGGATTATGTCTTTCTGGGCCTCGTTGGCTTCTGCATATTCCTTGCTGGCACCATGGCAGCCTGGCTGGCCGGTGTCTGTGCTGTCATCTACGAGGCCCATGCCTCAAAGGGAGAGGAAGAGGAGGAGGAGGAGGAGGAGGAAGACACAGCTGCTTAGAATCAGCCCTTCTGAACTCCCATTGAGAGAAATAAAGGCAGGACCTTCCTGCCTGATTTCCCATGTTGTCCCACCCTGGATTTTTTTTTTTCTTTTTTTTTTGAGGGGGGGGAAGTGAAATAAAACTGCAAGAGAAGGAAGTATCTGTGCTCCAGTTTCACTTGCTGTTCTTTCTTCTGCCACTGGGACTCAGGATATTGGCAAAATATTCATTTTGGGCAGGTGAGAGAGGTATGCACAATGCCAGGCATTTCCACTTCCACCCTACCTTGGGACCACAGAACAGTAGGGACACAAGGACTGGCTTGAAAAGGTATTGAACTACGGGAGAGGTCCTGGCACTGTGCTGTAGCCAAGGAGGTCACCAGGCCCTTCCTGGCCAAAAAACCCAGCAGGGCTTACAGGGATCAGCCTACACAGCTGGAGCCCCAGGGAATCCAAGAACTTCCTGCTTTGGAAAGGCAAAGAGATTAAAAACAGGACTTTTAGGAGCCCAGGACCCCATTGGTTTTTCCTTTCTTTCCCGTTACACTGATGACAGCAAAAGAACCTTCTGTGCTCCTGCAGTGCAGGCAGACCGCCTGTGCCTCCACTGTTGTATGAACTGGAAGGTCCGCTCTGCTTTGGGTCACACAACCCTAAAACGGGAATGTTTTATAAAGTAAAAATATTACTTACACGCTCTCCAAATATTCTTGGAAATGGGTTGTGTGTCCATACCAAAGTGTCAGAGTTACATGCACAGGGAGATGTAAGATCCTTGTTACCACCAGCACTGGGAATTGCCAAGGGAAGTATCTGCTTACACGACTGTGAAAAATGCCAATCACTTGTTTTTAAAATTTTAAAAGTTTAATAGTAATAAAATAGTTATTAAAATAGTAACATAATTAGAGTAATAATAATTTGGATTAGGACAATATGAGGCAATAGAAACAAAGAGTTACAGACAGGCCGGGTACCTTTTTCTGGGCAGCATAAGCCCGAAAAAGGACCCACGTTAACAGAGGATTAACCCTTAAAAACAATAACCTGTTGCATATTCATACACCTCATACATGATGCAAAAATTCCATTCAAACACAGAATTCTGCCTGGTCAGTGTCAGCTTCTTCCTCTTAATCATGACAGCATCTTCAGGACTGAGCGAGGCAAGAAGTTAATTTCTTCTGATAATGGAGCAATAAATTCTCTTCCTCTGAAAGATTTAGGTGTCCTGTGGCTGCTATCATCTCGCTGCAAGTCCTCTCTTAAAAAAAAAGTCTTATATAGCATAGTTTGTATTTTAACATTTTGTTATAACCTAAAACTATATTTAACACACTACTTAAGAAAATGAATACAGCATAACTTTCTAACATAACACATAAAATATTATTTTTAATATTTGCGAAAAGCCAATCATAAAATACGCATTTTTCACAATGAGCCAGCGCAGGAACTCCACATGTGAAACACACCGCAGGGTCTGCTGAGCTAACAGGGGAAACCGAGATTTCAGCAAGCACGGTGTGAATTACCAAACTCAGAGCCATTAAACTGCGAATCAAAGCTGAGAGCTTTGATGGGTAAAATGGCAGAAAGGGCGTGAGGGAAAGGCTGAGGATACAGCAGAGCCCTCGGCAGCCCCTCAGCAATCCCCACCCCCTCTCCCCGGGCAGCACGAGGCCGATCGCGCCGCGCCGAGCGCGGGCCCCGCCTGCGGGCGCTGCTGCTGAGGGGACGGGCCCGGCACCGCCCCCGCCCCGGCTCCCTCCTCATCCCGGCTCCGTCCCGCCGCTGCTCCGCGCCGCGCTGAGGGTGAGTGCGAGCCGGGGGACAGGGGGTGCGCCCAGGGTCAGCTTATCCTCCTGGAAAACGCCGTGGACACCTCCCAGCCGGGGGAGGCTGCGGGGGAACGGGGTAGCGGGACGAGCAGGCCAGGCAGGGCTCGGCCCGGCCCCCTTTTTTCGCTCTGCCGGCTCGAAGGGCTGAGCTTACACTGGCTAATCCAGTCTGAATCCACCGTGGGGCTGTTCAAAGAGCCTTAAGGCGCTTTGCTGACTCACAGCAGCGGCAGTGTTGTGGCAGAGTTGGGAAGGACCCTTTTTCTCCCACCGCTCTGTGCCCTGTCATGCTCCAAAATCTCGTGTCTGTGGCTCCCGACGGAAACATCGCAGGGTAAAAAGGTAGAAATTGAGTTTTGTGCGCCGTGACAGCAAAGGCCTTGCGGCTGCGGGCAAAAGTTGCTGAAACGCTCCGGGCACCACAATCCGGACAGGACCGTGGGAGTCCTGGTGACTTTGGAGTGATTTATATGGTACTAAATTACCAGGGCAAAAGCTTGAGGTACGCTTTGACATCAGTCGTGTAAGAGTAGGAGTTTTATGACACACCCGGTTTAATGCTTTGCTGTCCTCTTTGCTCCCAACATAAACCCCCAGATTATAACTTCCTGCTGGAGGACAAAATGCCCGGTTCTCCAACAACCGTGTAATTTGAAGGGGGAAATGTGACCACCAACCTGCTCTACATGTTCTGTTTTCAGTGTGTTATCTGTCAGGCGCTAACCTCAATTACAGGTGCATGCAGTTGGCTTTTCTTCATTACTTCAGGGTTTTAATAATCTTACTGATAATTGTTTACCTCACTTCCCGTGGACAGAGACAGCTGTTGTCTTCACCTTGCTCCATCGATGATAATCCTTTGCAAATGAGAAATAAAACCCTCTGGTCCCCAAAGATCCCCTGTGAGGGGTACAAGAGGAAGACTTTGCAGCAGTTCCCTGAGGTGGCCTGTTTTCCCCCATACTGACAGATTGTGCTGGTGGGTCAGTGCAGGGAGGCACCAAAACCTCATTACATACATTGTGGAGGCACCATGTGGAGACAGGCACCAACTGGGGTTTGATTGGGAGAATTAGCTCGGTGCTGGAGGGAGATCTCTGCTGTCTTCTGCTGGGCTGTGTCATGCAGCACCCTCCAGGGTCACCCAGTCTGAGATTTGGGGTTGTGCAAGATGGTTGTGGGGAAGGGCCCTTGTGCTCTCTGGCAGCAGGGAGGGAGCTGGAGTGCTCTGTGTGGAGCAGGGCAGACTTGTGGGGGCTGCTGAGGAGGGAAGAGTGAGAATGTGGAATGTAGGGCAGCATGGCAGGGGCTGCAGGATGCACCTTCTGCCCCATGCTTGTCTCAGGCCTGCATGAGGGAGCACAGAGCCATTAAACAAAAGCCACACAGGCCCTAGTGTCACCTGGCTGCTGGTGCAGATGTCTGTAAATGCCAGTAGCTGTGTGGTGTTGGAGCTGTTCACCGGTTTGTGACTCTGAGAGGCTTCCTGGGAGCTGCAGGGCTGAGCATCAGTCATCTGGCCAGTGGCTCTACCCAAATGGGTTCAGTTATCATTGCTGAGGTGCTGGCGTTTGTTAGTATTTTATATGAGGATGACCTCATATAAATATAACATAAATATAATTAATCATTGATGTAGCCCAGCTCCTTCCAGCTCAGGGGAGTTCTGAGCTAGGCTCTAACTCCCAACTTACCTTTTACTCCCAGAACTCACCCATTTTCCTGCTGAATTTATGAGAAGTGCCTGCATTCACAATGTCCCTTGACAAGGAGTTCCACAGGTGTGGTTCCCAGTGCATGAAGAAACATCTCTCTTTGGGAACAGGCTGGAAATAAACTGAGTTCATGTGGTGGCCCCTAGCTGGAAAGGCCCATGAGTTTTTGCCCAGGCTGCACTAAGGTTCTCCAGACACCATTTCCCACCAATGCTTAGGTGATTTTAAGCCTTGCTTGACAGGAACTATGCAGAGAACTCCTGGTTTGTGCAGGTACAGAAAGGTACAAAAGGTACAAATTCCTTCAGCCAGTCCCTGTGCTGGTAGCTCTTGGAGTCCAAGCTCAGCAACTCTTCCATGCACGTATATCACGTGTTGCCACTTCCCCAAGCATTCACAGGCTCCCTTTCTCTGGCAGCACCACGATGGCTGTTCTCTCCAAGGAGTATGGCTACGTCATTCTGACTGGGGCTGCCAGCTTTGTCATGGTCACACACCTCGCCATCAACGTGAGCAATGCCCGCAAGAGGTACCGTGTGGAGGTGAGTGCTCAGGCATGGCAAGCTTGCTGACACCTTGATCAGTTTGGGGTGACTTGCTGCCATGGCTCTCCAGAAAGCTTAACAGAGCTTGGAATTTGGGACATCAGGTGCTTGGCACCAAGCTTGGCAGCACGGATGGGCAAGAAACTGCTCAGCCCTTTTTCCCTGCAAGTAAGACTTGATGCAGCACTGGGGGAAAGGGTTTGTAGTGGCACAAAAGTGACAGGAGGGTTTCTCAAACTCAGGGGGAGCATGTGAGCACAGTCACAAGTCTTTCAAGTGACAGCATCGATTGGGGAGCCATTATGGCAGGCAGAGCTGTGGGCTGGGTGGGGACAGCTGTGAGTCAGGCCCATGGCACGCAGTGGCTGCTGTGCCACTTGGCTTCAGCACAAACCACTGCTCCTTTGCTCTTTCACCACTTCACTCATGGAAGTGACAAGCAGGGGTGAGCACGAGGGCAGCTCCAGCTGCCCGTTGGGGTGATCCCATTCCTGCTGCATCAAGTCAGGATTGGAGCAAGCATAGCCAGTGTGTGTGGTGCACAGAGGGCTGGATTTGAGGCCTGGGGAAGCCTCTGCAGCCAGCAGCAGCTCCAGGAAGGCAGTGCCCTTGAACAGAGCTTTTGTGGGCCCCAGGGCAGGCACAGGCTCTAAGCTGCCATTGCAGGCTGGTCTTGCAAGCACCCAGGCAGCTCTGGGCTCCTGGGGAGAGGAGCTGCAGGCCTCCCTTGCTGATGCTTTGCTGCTGGTTTATTTTTTGGCAGTACCCAACTATGTACAGCACGGACCCTGAAAACGGGCAGATGTTCAACTGCATCCAGCGTGCGCACCAGAACACGTGAGTGACACCTCTGAACAGGGGACTGGGAACACAAAGGGCTGGGGGCAGGGCCCACGGCCCCAGAGGTGCTGCTGCCTCTGCTTTGATCCAGGCTCAGCCTGCAGAGCTTAGCAGGAAGGCTGTGCTGGCTCCTTCCCATGCCTTAAACCATGGGATGGTGCTGTGACGCTGTCTCCTCTTCCCCAGTTCCCACCAGTTTGCTTCCATGGGTAGACGTTAAGATGTGAGGAATCTTGTTTCCAGAAGGTTCTGATTTGTTGTGCTGCCCAGGTCTCCCTGGGGAGAGGCCCAAGTCCACCCAGCTCCTGTGGACAGATTGCAACAGCACAACTCCTGGGGAATGTTTAGAGTGGCTCAGAGAACAAAATGGAAAGAGTGGGTGGGTGTCCTGGGAGAGAGGCACAGGCTGGCAGGAAGCCCCTAAAACTGTGTGTGCTCAGATCTCTTCTTTCCTCAGCCACAGCACTGAGCACAGAGACTCATGATGAGCCCAAAATGCCCTTGGCAGGGAATGTTTGCAGTTTCTGCCCTTCTGGAGTTTTGTCTTTGTAAGCAACCAGAGCACAAACACAACCTCCTCACTTTTATTTTCAGATTGGAAGATTACCCTGCCTTCCTGTTCTTTTTAGGCACTGGTGGAGTCTACCACCCGGTAAGTGATGCAGGACTCTGCTCTGGCTCCCTGACCTGGGCAGGGTGGGGGGCAGGAGGCCAAGACAGCCCCTTCAGTAGCCACATCACACTTAACAGCAGTGCCCCTTCTTAAAATTTAGTTGTAGGAGGTCTTCTGCAGGAGAATCACAAGTAATAAACTCATTACTGCTGTTTCAGCTGTTAGAGCCCTTCCCCTAAAAGGTGGCTTGTTAGACAAAGCAAAGCATTTGCAGCCTCCAGTCACTGAGTGGGAAGAATTCCTTCAGCCCAGTTTTTCCAAGCCCTGCCAAAGAAGTCAACAAAAGCCTGGGGTGTTTTTAATTGAAAGATGCAGACAACTTGGGAGGAGAAAGGCACATGGGAGAGGCCAAATCCAGTAGCTCTGTCTTTGCCATCAAAAGACAAATTAGGTCTTTCCTGAAGACAGACTCCTTTTCCAAGAGGGAAGGAAGCAGCGTAGGCACATCTGGCAAATGGAAGCCACATTGGAGTGAGCTCTAAATGAAGAGTCAAGGTGGAAGTTTGGAACACCTGCTGGAGGCAGTGGAGCAGGGCTTGGAGCAGCAGCTGCCTCCACCATCCTGCTCCTTGCTCTGGCTCACTGTGGCCAGGGGTGAAATGAGATTGAGCACCTGGTTGCCTGCACAACTTTGCTCAAGCCTCCAAAGCCTTTTAATGCTTCTCCTTTGTCTGCAGCGAGTGGCCACAGGGCTTGGCATGACCTGGATCCTTGGGAGGCTCATCTATGCCTATGGCTACTACACGGGAGGTAGGACTGTGCCCTGCAGCACACACTGTTGACACTCAGGTCTCCTACAGTGACTTTGCTCCCAGCCAGGTGTGGAGGAAAGGGTGCAGATCTACAGGCTGCCAACACTGCAGCATGCTCTTCCTGCTCTTGGGAAGAGCTCTCCTCCAGCAGGAATGCCTACCCAGCTGTTTTGCCCTGGGCATTTCCCTTTAGTTTCTGCTCCCTCTTTAATCTCCAGGCTGGGCTAGTCTTTCAGTGAACTGACAAATTCTGATTTTTTTTTCCAGAACCCAAAAACCGAAGGAGAGGGTCCTTTGCTTCCGTGGCACTCCTTGGGCTGGTGGGCACAGCCGCCTATGCAGCCTACGAGCAGCTGGGCTGCCAGCTCATCTGCAGAGGCTAAAGGGACTTTTCTTCTGTTTCCTTTTAGAACACTTGGCTTCCTGTGGTTTTTTTCCTTTTCTTTCTCAATAAAAGGAAGTTGTCCATTCTGTATTTTCATTCTAAAGTTACAGAGGGTTTTCTTAAGAAGCTCTGCAGAATGCTAGAACTACTCTGGTCTTGTAGGACTACAGAAATCTGTCTGTCAGGCAGAGATGTTCCTTCTAGCTTTTATGATTTTAGTGATCAAAAAAGCCACCTTGCAGCTCATTTAACTCATACAGCAACAACCCCATTTCTGGACCCCTCAATTAATGTCACACTGAGAATTTGTTCCAGAGTGAGTATTTATTTGATTGCTAAAAAAAGACATAAGAAAACAATTGAAGTTGTAACTTCATCATGTGTATAAAGAACAGTAAGTTTACAGGAAGGAAGTGAGATAGCTTTCACTATTCTGTGCTGGAGCTCAGCACCACTCTTGTGTGGAGGTGATTCTCAGGGCCATACCTGGCCCAGGCAGCATCAGCCAACCCTCCCCACAATGTTTTGTCCCACTTGTAAGTAAGGTACAGATAGAAAATACCAAAACTTGAGGTTACCAAGGGTCTAGAGGGAATAAACAATGATGCATTTAAGGCTTCTATGTGGTTACAGAACAGAGAGGGTCAGTATAGTTACAGGATATAATTGTGTCCTGCATTGAGTAGGGTCCTACCTTTTAAGAAGCCAGAAGTGAAGCTGATGGAGGGTGGAAGGCAATGGGAATCAAGGCACACAGCCTGGGAAGCCTGGCCTTGGCCACTGCCAAGCCTCTGTTAACACCTCTGGGGCTGCAGGAGCTGCTGCCAAAAGCCAGATTGGTGCCTCCTGCTCTGAGCTTCCCACTGTCCACCAGAGCTCAGCCCTGTGTGTCCAACCCCCTTGCAGGAGCAGGGTGGCTAAACGCTGCTCCAGCTCAGCTTCCCCCTGGGCACTCTCAACTCTAGGGTACTTTATTGCTGTGTACATGATCCACATCTCTGGCTGGCAGCAAGGAGCTGCCTGATGCTGGCCCGAGCAGGCCCCAGAGGCCCTAAAACGCAGACTCCACGTCCCCCATCTCCACACAGACAGTCTTCAGCTGCGAGTAGTACTCGATGGCTGCCCGGCCGTTCTCCCTGCCAAATCCTGCAGGGAAGAGCTGCAGTGAGGACACAGCTCCAGGCAGTGCCAGTGGCCACTCGCAGCCCCTGGAGCTGGCATGTACCAGGGGAGGTCACACAGAGCTCACCTGAGAACTTGTATCCCCCGAAAGGCAGCTCCACTGGGCTGACATTGTAGTTGTTGATGAAGCACATCCCAGCCTTGAGAGCAGCCACTACCCTGTGAGCCTTCTGGATATCCCTGCAGGAAAAGGGCAATTCAGCTGGACCCCCTCCTTCCCTCCAACATCCACTGGAGAAAGGCCAGCAGGGCTTTTTGGAGTCCAACCTGCCCTTCTCTGTCTTTGCCTGCTCAAAGGAGGCAGCACCAATTCCCAAGGATGCTCCAAGTGCATTCAATTCCAGAGGGCAGGACAAGGACACCAGCAATACAGAGTGGGGCAAGTAGGCAACAGCAGCACAGCAGGCTCCTGATGCATCCTGGAGGGGCAGGAAGGCAGGCAGCAGGCCAAGCCAGGCTGGGAGGAACCCAAGGGATAGCTGGGCCCACCCAACACTTGGCGGAAAAAAGGGAGATGTGCAGTCATTTACAGATTTCTCTTTTGGCAATCCCTTGCCTCAGCTTTTCTAGAAGAGGATACCCATGCCCAGGCACTGCAAGAGGAGCAGCAAATCACTGCAGTATTTCAGTCCCCAGAATGATTCCACAACACTGCCCAGTCATACCTGGTGAAGACACCACCTGCCAGGCCAAATTTAGTGGCGTTGGCTCTCTCCAGAACCTCCTCCTCTGTGTCAAAGGGCAGGATGGCCATGACAGGCCCAAAGATCTCTTCCTTCACACATGTCATGTCATCCTTGCAGTTCCCTGGAAGCGTGGCAGAGCACAAGTGCTTCAGGAGGAAGAGCAGCAGCACAGCCTGTGCACTCAGCAACCCACACAGCCTTGGAGACAGCACCCAGCATGGCAGAGCAGCCAGGCACACCCTGCACCTCAAAAGCACCAACAGCACCATTCCTGTCAGGCTCTCCAACAGCCCAGATTTCCCTGGATGCAGTTCTTGGAAGCCTCAGCTCTCTCTAGGACCCCCATCCAAGCGTCCATCCATGCTGGGACCATCACAGAGCCAGGTTACAAAGCTGAACTCATTTCTCAGGAGAAATCCCACAACATCCATGGTACCATGGCTGAGATGGATCCTACCTAACACACAGGGCCGCATGTAGTAGCCATTCTTCAGCTTCGGGTCGTCTGGCACATACAGGTCCCCACCACACAGCACCTCTGCCCCCTGCAAAAGAGCCAAGAGAGGAAGGGATGCAGGCACATCCAGGAGCATCCTGCCCAGCTCTGCTGCCCTTTGGCCTATCCCAGCAGGCTCTGCTCCAACATTTCTCCCCATCTTTCTTATAAGTCCCTGTTATGTACTGAAATCCTGCAATCAGGTGCCCCAGAGCTTTCTCCCCTCCAGGCTAAACCACCCCAACTCTCAGCCTTTCCTCCTGTTTTTCCTGTGCTGAGGATTCCAGAGCTTGAAGTGGGGTCTCAGCAGAGCAGGTCAGAGGGGCAGAACGCCCCCTCACCTGCTGCCCACACTGCTTTGGATGCAGCCCAGGGCACTGGGGGTTTCTCGGTGCCAGCACACATGGCTGGGGCGTGTCCAGCCTCTCATCCACCAGCACTCCCAAGTCCTTCCTTGCAGAAGTCCTTCCCTGCTCCATCTGCTCATCCCCCAGCCTGGATTGATAGCAGGGGACGCTCTGACCCAGGTGCAGCACCCTGTACTTATCTCAAATCACCTCCCTGTCCTCCACGTCCCTTAACACAACTTCCAGGGGGATCTGTTCCATGATCTTTGCACAGTCACAGCAGTGAGGCTGATGGGTCTGTAATTCCCAGGCTCTTGTCCACCACTCTTTTAGAAAATGGGTGTTTTTCCTTTTCCAGTCACTTGAGACTTCACCTGACTGCCATGACTTTTCAAGTATCATGGAAAATGGCTCAGCAACTACATCAGCCAATTCTCTGAGGACCCAGGGATGCATCCCATCAGATCCCATGGACTTCTGTGTCTAGTGGTCCAACACATCCACTGAGTAAACCAAAACCAACCAAATAACCCAGCTTAACTAGGAAGGCACAGGACAGCTGGCAGTGTGTTTGTCCAACAGCAGAGACATTTCAGGGCAGGCACAAGGCAGTGTCACACTCTCACCTGCTCCTTTGCCTGCTTGATAAAGCCCTGCACACGATTCAGGTGGGGCCGGTTGATGAGGGCTCCCATCCGTGTGTCCTCCAGAAGAGGGTCTCCAATTTTGATTTTCTGGGTGCGTTTCACCACTTCCTTTGTGAAGGTATCCAGGATCTTCCTCTCCACAAACACCCTGGTGCCATTGCAGCACACCTGGGATACAGGACAGGCAGCTCAGAATAGGGAACACAGCAATCCAGTCCTTGCCTGCTTAGGTCCTGCTCCAGAGGCTCTTGGAAAAGCCCCTCCACAGCTGCTGCAACAGCTAACTTGTCCCTGGGGACAAGGAACACAAGGAGATACCCTAGGGCTGTGACTGCACTGAACAGTCCTTGCTGGACACTGTGGTTCTGATGCCACCAGGTGGCAAAAACGCATCAGGGCACCAGAAGCAGAGACCTTGAGCAGACCCCTGAATTCCTAGAAATGACCCTGCTGAGCAAATTTGCCAACAGGATTACACAAAACCTGCAGCACGGGTGGATATCCCGAATTTGGGAAGGACAGCAGCCTGTCCTCAGGCTCAGCACACCAGGCTGGAACCTGCTGCCCCTCCAGGGGACACCAGCACAGCTTCTCCTGAGCTGTGAGTGCCAGACTGGTGCCCAGGGCACGGGAGCAGCTGTGCTGAGCTGGGTGCTTGGTGCCAGGGAAGGACAGGACACTGGCTAAGTGCGTCCTGTGGCTAAGGCACACTCTGCGGGGACACCCAGGCTCGTTCCAGGGCATCCCTTCTGACACTGCACAGGAAAGGTGTGGCAGGATGGGAGCCCCAGGGCATCCCTCACTTACAGGGGGTCACAGGCTGGCCCCACTGCCCCACCTTGGCCCCACAGACACACACCTCGCCCTGAGTCAGGAAGTTGGCCATGAGGGCTCCCTTCACAGCATTCTCCAGGTCAGCATCTGAGAAGATGATAAGGGGGGATTTGCCCCCCAGCTCCAGGGTGACTGGCTTTATCCCTTTAGCTGCCATCTCCATGATCTGAGGGGAACAAGGACACAAGAGACGAGTGATCCACTGGCCAAGGGGAGGCTGGGGGGAGAGACAAGAGAGACCCAAAGGACCATTCACCAACAAGAGAAGCAGCACAAAGGGCAAGATGGGCTCCCTAGATGTGGTGAGTTCAGACTGAAGACAGCCTCAGAGGGTTTGGGGTTGTTTTTTAATAGATAAAGCCAACAAAACCTGGAGAGGCATTTGCAGGAAGTCTCGTGCTCAGTGTAAGCTGCAGGCAGCTGTAGCTGCCATCTGTCACTGCAACCCACAGGTACACACACATAGGGAGTGTTCATGGGACATTTCCCCTCCTTCAACTCAGAATTTATTTCCAAAAAGTCTTTCTTTAATTTTGGAATAATAAATTGAGGGTGAGAAACTCACAGAAACTATCCCCTTGCTTAAAAACATTAAGTTGCATGCAGCTTTAGGGCTTTACAGCAGCCAGAACCACATTTTTCTAGTGCTGCTGTTTCATATACTCTCCTCCCAACACCAACACCCACCTGAGCAGCTCAGAGACTTCACTGCAACCAGGGGCTAAGCAAGTGAAGCTGACCAAGCGGTTTCTCTCCCAAGCTCGTGCCCAGCAGGATAACTGGATCCCCAGCATGACTCTGCATGTGCTGCAAGCTCCTTGCCCAGCCCCAAAAATGCTGACCCACACCCTGCCTCGACAAGCCCCATGCAGAAAAGCTCAAGGAGGTATCAACTA
Source organism: Diglossa brunneiventris (assembly GCA_019023105.1). Classification (NCBI taxonomy): domain Eukaryota; kingdom Metazoa; phylum Chordata; class Aves; order Passeriformes; family Thraupidae; genus Diglossa; species Diglossa brunneiventris. Next base: position 28,764,328 of record CM032361.1, on the reverse strand, counting down.
CAGATTGATTGTAGTTGATACAAGCCTTGTCTCAAGGTGTCTTTACCTTCATGCCAGTTGGCACACTGCCAGTGAAAGAGATTTTGGCCACATCTGGGTGCTGGCAGAGGAGCTGGCCTGTGGCAGCCCCACCCTGCACCACGTTGAAGAGCCCCTTGGGCACTCCAGCCTCTGTGAAGATCTCTGCCAACCTCACCACAGAAAGAGGGGTGAAGGGTGAAGGCTTGAAGACCATCGCATTGCCTAAGGGAACCCAGACACAGGCGAGGTGGGGTTAACACCCAGACCGCTCCAGGGAAGAAACAAAAACAATGCCCACCCCACACTGTGAGTTTGTCTCAACAGAGCCCAGAAGTCTCCCCCAAGAGAGGAGGAAACACTTTCAGTTGATCACTGCTGCTGGGGAGAGGCTGGGGGAGATGGGGCTGCTGGTCTTGCCCTGCAGACATTTCCAGAGACCTTCCCCATCTGGTACAAAGCCAAGCTATTGTGTTTTTCTGGATGCGCTCCTAACCTCTCAATATCTGACATGTTCCTCCTTCCATTTCCCTTCCCTTTCTGCCAGAGTAACAGCCTGAACATTCTGCTGATCCTTCAACACTTCAAGGTAATCATAGACATCATCCCAGAGATCACTGTGCCCCTCACAGGATCACTTGGCCTTGAAGAGACACTGGGGTGGGCAGAAAGGCTCCATTACCACAAGCCAAGGCGGGGCCAGACTTCCAGCAGGCAATCTGGAAAGGGTAATTCCAGGCTCCAATGCCAACACACACCCCAAGGGGTTCTCTCCGAGTGTACCCAAAGGATCCCCCGGGAAGCTGGATGTGTTCACCTGCAAAGAAACAGCCAGAGGGTAGAAAAGAGCAAAGTCCCTTCTTGTCTGGTCAGAGCCCCCAGGGCTCAGGTCTGGCTTTGCCTGGGAGCAGAGACAGAGCTTTACCCCAGCAAGCTCACAGAAGGTGTGTGAGTGCCCAAAAAGCGTGGCAGCATTGGGCAGAGACCTCTCAGAACACTTCCAAGGTCTTCAGGAATGGCCCATCTCTCAGGGAAATCAGCAGCAAAGACGGCTTTGTGCCATTGGAGTTACGAGGGAAGGTGGGACAGAGAGCAAAGAGCAAACTGCAATAACTCCTCACCCGCCAGAGATCCTGCCAGCCCTGCGTAATACTCCAGGCACTGCCAGGATATGTCGATGTCCACTCTGGCCTCAAAGATGGATTTCCCATTGTTGATGGTCTCCATGGTGGCAATTTCCTCCCTCTGCTCCTGTGAGCAGCACAGGACAGAGACAACATGTTAGAGAAGCCTGGAGCAGAACCCCACAAGGAGACAGCACACAAATCCCAAACAAGATCCTGCCGTGAGAAACGCTCATCTCCAAAAGGGACATTGCCAACTGCCATTTATCAATGTCCCCATGGTGACTGAGTGCAGGGCAATGTCAAAGGGAAAGCTGCAGGGGTTCACTGCTGGTCCAGTCTTGTTTAACATCCCTGTTTATCTAAAAGATGAACAAACATGAACTTAGAAGCTGGCTGGCAAACAATGACAGAATTCACAGAACTGAACTGGGAAGAGCAAACAGCAAGATCGGGATGGAACTAGAGGTCAGTGAAGAGGGACAAAGCAACGCAGCTGGGAGGCATCCTTTAACAGAAATGTCAGCCTGCTCTGGAAGTCTGGCAAAAGCAAAAGTTTGGCATAAAGGAAAGTTTTCTCATGACTTATACACACTGGGGAAAGTCTGGGTTCTTACAGATGTGTAAGAACTTAATGGAGATTAACTTGATGGAGATTAACTCTGATGCCCAAAGACCTGTTATCTTGGAAAGGAGTCTGTGTTAAACCTCACTTATGTGCATCCTCCCATGTGTATTACCTGACAGATAAAAACCAGTACTCCTACTTTCTCTTATTGCCAGGACACATTCCAGTCATGTAACAACAGCCTCTGACAAGCCAAAAGTTCAGCAATGCCAGTTATGCAATTTCAGCTTTGAAACTGTGTGCAGTGAAATTTAATCATTGGAGCTGTTAAAAGAACCACAAAGCCTGCAAGATGCCAAATGGGTCGCTTCAGTTTTATGCTGTCTAACAGAATTCAGCTGAGAAAGCACACACTGGCCTTGAATCCAGTGATAAGGCCAAAGCTGCAGGCACGGACGCTGACTCCAGTGATAAGAGCAAAGCCCTGCCTGAGACAGCCTCCTGTCTCTTCTGGCCAAAGATGGGTTTTAACTCCTGAGCAACTCCTGGAGCTCTGCAAGTCCTGCTGAAGCCCCCAAGAGCCACAATAAGCCACAAGGAAGCTCAGAGACAAAACCACCCCTGTCCCTCCCAACATACCCGAATAATTCTGGCAGCCTCCAGCATCACTCGGCACCGCTCCATGCCTGACATCTGACTCCATATTTTAAAGGCAGCTTTTGCACTCTGCACAGCCAGATCAACTTCCTTCTCCCCAGAGCAGGGCAGCTTGCACAGCACACGACCTGGGCACGTTTTAAACAGGGAATAAATGAGATGGAAATCTCAGAAAAGGGGTCCAAAACGTGGTTTACTTGCACGACCCCACATACTTCAGTCAAGCCACCTATGCCAGGCACAGAATTTCCCACTGAAACCCAGTGATTTGTAATCAGCCAGAGAAGAGGTGCTGCGATTCAGCTGGTCCCAGTTAAAAGAGCTGACACTGCCCACAGTCGTGTTCTGGTTACTAATTACCTCCAGTTGCTACAAAATGCCTGCCTTTTCCAGTCGAGTTTGTTACACTTTACCGCCCTCTTCAAGACTCTCGTTACACATTCCCCAGGAGGGTTAAACACTTAGAAACGATTCTGCTGAACGCTACACACCGATAACTATAATTACATAACTACAGAGATATTTAAATCGGGGGGGTTTGCCAAAATCGGGGGGGTTTGCCAAAATCGGGCAGTGACAGAGCAAGAGCTGATTTCTGCATGAAGAACGACGATGGCCAAACACTGAGGCAGAGCTCAGCCACTGCAGCAGGGCGGCTGAGAGGCAGCTGAGGGGCAGCAGGGGCGGCTGAGGGGCGGCTGAGGGGCAGCAGGGGCGGCACCCGGGTGAGCTGGGGGAAGCTGAGGATACCGGGCCCTGCAGGCACAGAGCTCTCCCAGCCCCCGGCGCTTCCCCGGTCGGTACCTGTGGCCGGCTCGAACACCTCCTCCAGCTGCCCGCCGTCGGCGGGCTGGACGCGGGCTCCCGCGCGGTAGTTGAGGGGCTGTTGCACGGTGAGGGTGCCGGTGGCGGAGCTCATGCTGGCGAGGCCGGGAGCGACTGAGCGCAGCCGAGGCAACAGAAGGAGGCTCGGCAGCCGGGACTGGGCCAACATCGGCGGGGGGATGGATCCCGTGAGGCGCCGCGGCCGAGAGGCGCCGCCTCTCCCTCAGACGCCTTTTCACCGTCAGGGCCCGCCCCGCCCGCGGCGTGCCGCCCGCCAGGCAGCCGGGCCCGCTCCCCAGCACCCAATTAAGAGACGTTGTTAACATAAATTAACATGCCCATGCCGTTTATTACTCAGAAACAAAGGTCGCGCTATCTTCCGAGAGAAGTTTCTTGGTTGGATGAACGAATAACTGCTGGTGGAACACTCGGAATGGATGAAGGTGTCAATACTGCATAGCCGGGGTTCAGACGGGTGATGCCTGGTGCAGAATCCCTGTTGTTAGCTCCCCAAGGCAGGCTTGTGGCACTGGCCAGGCTTCCCCGGAGGGCTCTGCTTCAGGAGAACTTCCCTGCCTGAGGTGGGGGGCCAAGGAAGCCTCCTGCCTGCTTGGTGGCAGCCCGGGAGGGAGCAAGGCCGAGCATCTTCTGGATGTTCTGCAAGAACAACAAAGAGCACGGCAGGTCAGAGTGTGGCAAGTGTGAAAAATGCCGGTCACTTGTTTTTAAAATTTTAAAAGTTTAATAGTAATAAAATTATTATAAAAATAGTAATATAATTAGAGTAATAAAAATTTTGGATAACTTGGATTAGGACAATATGAGACAACAGAAACAAAGAGTTCTCGATGTCCAGGTACCTTCTGGGCAAAATAAGCCTGAAAAAGGACCCACGTTAACAGAGGATTAACCCTTAAAAGCAACAGCCTGTTGCATATTCATACAGCTCATACATGATGCATAAATTCCATTCAAACACAGGATTCTGTCTGGTCAGTGTCAGCTTTTTCCTCTGAATCCTGACTGTGTCTTCAGGGCTGAGCGAGCAGGAAGTTTGTTTCTCCTGATAATGGAGCAATAAATTCTCTTTCTCTGAAAGATTCAGGTGTCCTGTGGCTGCTATCTCAGTGCAAGTCCTTTATTTAAAAAAAAAGTATCCTACATAGCATAGTTTCTATTTTAACCTTATGTTATAACCTAAAACTATATTTAACACACTACCTAAGAAAATTAATACAGCATAACTTTTTAACATAACACATATAATATTCATTTTAATATTTGCAAAAAGCTAATCATAAAATACGCATTTTTCACAGCAAGGGAAACAAAAAGCAAGAAATTCTGACCCTGCTCACAAAACATCTGGGGTTGGAAGGAACCTCTGGACATCATCCAGTCCAACCCCCCAGCCAAGGCAGGGTCACCTGGAGCAGGTGACAGGAACACGTCCATGTGGGTTTGGAATGTCTCTGGAGAGGGAGACTCCACGCCCTCCCTGGGCAGCTGTTCCAGTGCTGTGCCACCCTCATTGTAAAGAATTTCTCCCTCACGTTGAGGTGGAACTTCTTGTTTAGTTCATGGCCACTGCTCCTCATCCTGTTGCTGGACACCACTGAAGAGTTTTGGCACCATCCTCTTGAAACCCACCTTTGAGATTTTCACATGATAAGATTCCCTCTCAGGCTTCTCTTTGGACTAAACAGGCCCAGCTCCTGTAGTCTCTCCTCTCTAGAGATATTCCAGACCCCAAATCATCTCTGTGGCTCTCCTGGACTCTCTCCAGCAGCACAAGTAAAACTTCTCCACTTGTTTCAACAGATTCAGGTTCTCACCCACATAGTCTAAATCCATCATATACTGAACCTCTCTTCCTCTGTGCTCAAACAGCTCAGCATGGAGCCAGACAAGAATGGCTGGGCCATTCTTCCCCACAAAAGCTCAACAAAAACCCCTCAATACCAAATCTGTATTTTGGACAATGATTCTTTCCCATTTTCAGCTACACACCCCACAGTCAGCTGTCTTTACACAACCTATTTCCATAAAATACCATTGCAATTTAACTGCAGTGCACGTTCCCAGCAGTGCTCATGGGCAGACTCCACAGCCCTGGGTTTTCCCAAATTCCAGAAAGCACTGCTGGTGCTGGCCATGGGAGCTGGAACCTCCTAATGCAACTGGAATTTGGGACAGCAGCATGGCAACCAGAGCGTGTGCCAAGTGCAAGTCAGGAGCTTAGGCCCCAGAATTAACATGAATGCCTGTTAATTGTTCTGCACACAGAACAATGGGGCACTGGAGACATGCAGGATAACAGGACATATGGAGCAAACCCCAAAACCTGACTATTGGGATGACCTCATCTGCATCTGAGTGGGGTGTTTCAGTGGAAAACAACAAACAGGGGAAGAGCTAATTAGCAGAGCCGGGCATAAGCAAAAAAAAAAAATCACAGCAAAATATTGAAATGTGAATGTTTTTCTTGATTTCTGTGAAATTTCTTTTAAATTTCACAACAGTGCAACTAAAAAGAGCCCTCAGTTCTTTCAGTTTCATCCCTCACTGTAAAGAAGTCCAGCTCAAGATGCTGCTCCTGCAGTGAGACAGAGGGGAAAGAAGAAAACAACTGTGTCCTCCTCGTGTCACCACCTGAGTGTTGGCTGTCAAGACAACAAAAAGAGGAAGGATTCTCTTCAAACCTGAGTGTCCTCTCCAAAATAACTGTCAGGATAGGTCAGACAGCAAGGGCACAGAGCTCTTGAACTTTTTTATCATAGAAGGAGAATAAAAGAAAAAAAAGAAGAAAAACATGGGGGAAAAAAGGGGGGAAAAATGGGGGACAAAAAAGGGAGGGGGAAAAAAAAAGGGAGGAAAAAGGGAAGGGGGAAAAAGAAAGGGGGGGAAAAAGAAAGGGGGGGGAAAAGAAAGGGGGGGGAAAAGAAAGGGGGGGGAAAGAAAGGGGGGGGAAAAGAAAGGGGGGGGAAAGAAAGGGGGGGGAAAGAAAGGGGGGGAAAAGAAAGGGGGGGAAAAGAAAGGGGGGGGAGGAACAAAAAGGGGGGGGAAAGGAGGGGAAGCGGGGGAAGGGGGGGGAAGAAAGGGCAGGGGGGAAGGAACAAAAAGGGGGAAAAAGAGGGGGGGGAAACAGCGGATAGTTTTGCAATTCCACAGTAGCTAAAATAAGATAAAATTAGGATTCATTTCAGCTGGAGATTATGAAAAGGAAGGCTTCAACCCACACACAAGGAACACAAGAAGAGGAATTGCATCACGTTTAGTCCATGGCATACATAAACCAGCCCCTGGTTGATGTTCAGCAACTGAATGTGTATGAATGTGTATGAGAGCATTAACTCCTTGCTCTGGTTCCCTGCAGTGTTTCCTGGATCAAGGCACGGACAGAAAGGAGCAGCCAAGGGGCAGAGCAAGCACACCAGAGGGTGCTGCAGAGCCAGCAGGAGAGGAGCCGTGTCCTGGCAGCCTCCAGCGGCTCACCCGCGGAGCAGAGATCCAGCAGGGATCCAGGGCACCAAGGAAGCGTGCACTGCCTCCTCTCCCGTTCGCAGGGAGAAAGAGGAACTGTGGTGCTAAAGTTAATTCCAACTGCTTGAAGATGAAGGGAGATGACAGTCTGTCTGTCTGAATTCCAGACTACAGACACTGTCCAGCATTACCCTTCCATGCAGTCTCCCCCGGCTCTGGAAGGCAGAAGGCATCACACACCAGCTCCAAAGCACGTTTTGCTGGACAGCAATCCTGAAATCTACACCTGGAGACACCAAAGATGGGGCAGGGTCCAGCAGAAACCTCATGCCATCTGCTGTGGGCCACGTTGGACAAGGAAATCTGCAGAGTCTGCTTTCAACACAAGCATGATCATCACCCTCAGGAGCAGGGAGGGAAGAGTAAATACTTAGGGATTCAAATCCCTATCTAAGCTCTTCTGATCTTCCCTCAAATGACTGCAGGAAGCACAGGAGCTGCTCCTGCTGTGGTCTTCAAACCCAGAAGGGACCTCAGACAAGGCAGCAAGTGGCTCCCTGCCCTAAGACCAGGCTCTGTGGGAAGGTACAGTCCTGGCAGCAGGGATAATTGCTGGCTCCCCTTCCCACTGGGAATACATTTTGGTGAGAAGCAGCCTAATGTACAGTTCAGATGTGTGTGAAAAGGAAGCGAGGAGCAGCAAACAGCCCAGGAACAGCAGCACATCCCTCTTCCCAACCAGCACAGGTGAAGGCTGGGAGCTCAGAACCAGGAGCAGCCACAGAGGATGTAACCCTGACACTGCAGCTCCCACCCAGCCCAGCAGCAGACTTTCCCAGCTGAAATCCCAACAGCTCAAGGACCCTTGGAAGGCCTCTCCCAGCAGCCCTCCTCTCTCCAAACAGGAAGGCAGGAGGAACTGGGGGACAGGATTTACGTGCCAGGGAGAGCTGGGAACAGCGCAAAGGAAGTTACTCACGGCGAGGTGACTATTTTGGGAGATGCTGGCCAGGTCACAGGCAGCAAAGCTTCCCAGTCAGTGTTTGAAGAGTTTCTCACCCCCACATGAAGAGAGTCCCTGATGCTACTCCTGCCTGTCCCACTAATGTCACTTTAATCACCGCCCAGGCAGCCTCCCCGGCATTTCCCACCAGGTTGCTGTTTTTTCACACACACCCGAGTTCCTGCTCTACCTCTGAGCTCCACAGGAACATCTCTCTTCCCTGTCTTTGATGGTTTCACAGGCAGCTCCAGGATTTAAAGAAAGACTGAGGGACTGTGGTCTCCTTGGTTTGTTCACAACCTTTTCCCTGATTTTCGGTACATCTGCACTCCTCCTCTTGTGTCACCAGCATCAAGCCAGACATCAACTCCCACACCACTTGTCCTCCCCTGGGCCAGCAACAGTTTCAAAGCCAACCTGGCAAGATTTCCCCTTCTGCACACAGTGAAATACAAAGGCTCACAAAGCCTTCACCTCCAAGGTCACTGAAAGCACAAAGTGCAAGTCTCTGGCACCATTTTAAGCCCTTAATTACTTTCTTGCCCTCTCCCCCAGCCTGTCACAGCTCTGCTCTTCCCAATGCTATCATCACCTAGGTTCTTTCAAATGGCAATAAAGCCAAGAGCAGGATGCCAGCAGCAATCACAGCTTCAGTTCTGACCTCTTGTGCAAACTGAGGTGTCCCTGCCCTTCCCTGGAGCAGCAAGGAGGAAGGAGCTGAGCTGCCTGACAGCTGGAGAAGTGCAGGAATTGTTAAGCACGATCACGTAGGCAATGCAGCACTATGAAGATTGCAGTCCTACACCCTTCTCCAGAGCAATAAACTCGCTCTCCTCCTCCACAGGGACATCATAAGGAACTCTCAAGCACAAGGGCAATTTTTTTCCCAGAAGTTTTATGGAAAGCTCAACCCACTGCAAAGAGCTTGGCATTTCTGCCCCTCAGTTCATGGTGCCCACAAATTTCATCATATAAGACATCAGGAAATACCCAGCATTAGAATTAACCACAGGAATTATATTTTTGGACAAAACAAATGAGGGGTTTTTCAGCAAGAGAGTTCCCCAGTCAACCCAAACCATAATCTGCAACACTGAAAAGAAAGGACTTTCCATGCAACAGGTAACACAGAGCAGCACCAGCCAAGATTGCCTGAAGGAACAGCATCAGACCAGAATTCCAGAATTCTGGAAGGTGATCTTAAGAACTCAGTATGTCTCAGTGCTTTCAAAGCAGCAAACCCTTCTCTAGCCACTGGAAGTGAAAGTTTGTCTTGCAGCAAAGGCAGTGAGGAAGCCCCTGCCTGGCCTTTGGTGAAGCTGGGCTGCTTGGAGTGAGGGGTGAACGCCCAGATGTTCCTTTCAGCATAAATGATTCTACAATTCATTATCTGCTTTTGCACAGCACCAGACTGGGATCCATTTCAGCACAAGCACCCAGTACAAAGGGCTATGGGGAATTCCATCCACCAGCATGCACTTTGTGACTAAAGGAACTCTGCTATGGAGCTGCTCCATCAAGCTCAGCCCAGCTCCTGGCATTACACATCACCTCCCTTTGCTGATCTGATTTAAGTCTAAAATCCCTTAGTCTGAGTTTCCTTGGCACCCTGAGGAAAAGCAACAAGGGGGTTAAGGAGAAAAGCAGCAAGAATTCAGGAAGTGAATCAAAGAAAAGGGAAATATGAATACAAAAGGGAAGGTAACTTGCAGCTACTTGCACCAGCATTCATCCAGAGTATATTAACCTACCCCAAACACCATGTGGGGAAAGTGGAAAACAAAATAGACTTCCTGTTGCACTGAGAAGGCCCTCTTGTCCTCACCAGCCATTCTGCCACTTGAGCTGCCAGTGAACCTTCCTGAACAGGTCCCTTATTCTCACCCTCTTCCAAAAGGTGGGACTATGGAGCTTTGCTGGAGAGCTCTGTGGAGCCTCCTCTTGGCTACCATACCAGACCCCCTCTCTGTGCCACATCCCTAATGCTGGGAGAGACTTGACACCAAAGGTTCAGCTCTTAAGACTCTGAAAAAAACCAGGCAGCCAGCAAAAATAGGAAGGACAAACCCAAAAGAGCAGCTTTAACTCTTTCCTCGCTTTTCTACCAACTTTATGGACTGCTGAAACTTTTATAGAGCTGCAAGCCCCCTAGAAATTTCCCCCTAAAGATGCTGCTGTTTGTAAAGATGCACCTATTGCTGTAAAAGTTGTAATTACTAAGGAGCAGGATTTAGATCAGCTTCTGATAGACACAATCTCTTGGTATGACAATCCACAAAGTTATCACACAGGCCAGGAATCCATTTCTGCCAACTCTGTCCCAGAGCCCTGGTGCAAGTCTCCAGCCAGGTCTTCCAGGCCCATCCAGGACAGCGATTTTAATGATCCCAACCTAGAACTGCTTTGAATATGAGGCACAGGAATGAAGACAAACACAGAAACCACACACAGATCCAAGATTTCACGTGCACAACTCCTCTTCCTGGACGGGGATATGCTTTCCCTGCTCCAGGGAAAGTGTACTCACCTGTCTGATTGACATGGTGCAGAGAATGTAGAGGAAGATGAAGGAGCAGTCAGTGTAATCCTCACCCAGGAGGTTGCGGTGGGAGAGACCTTGGATGTACGAGAGGGGGATAAATGGAAGCTTTGCCACCACTCGGCCATCAAATCTGGAAAAGAGAGCACTGCATCACCACTGGAGACAGCAGAAGAGCTTTGGGATATGGAAAGAACAAGTGAGCACCTTCAACAGGCCACCAGAGCAGGTAAGGCCACATGGACGGCTGAAAGGCCTTGCTGCCTTCTCCAGCCCCTCTCCACACACCACACCAAGGAGGATAAAGACATCTCTCTCTCCAAGCCCTCCACAGGGTAGGAGTCCCTCAGGAACAGTTTTACCATAATCAAAGTGTTTCCTAGTGATTTAAGTGATCAACTGGACAAGCTGCTGCTTCATGAAATCCTGGTGTTTTGCAGTTTTCTGGTGCATTTTATTTCCAAGTCAGATTTAGCAGACCACTTCCCAGAGCAGTCAGCACTTCAATAAAAGATGAATGACTGTCACCCTGCTATACTGCAGTTACTGCAACAAGACAGACCCTCTGCTTCAAGCAAAACAGCATTTTTTAAACCACAGCATAAATCAAAGACACCTTTTCCTTCCCTGGAGCAGCTGTGCTCCTCAGGATGCACAGGAGAGCCATCAAGGAACACTGGATAGCCCCAGTTTGTCTGCATTAGCTGTGGAGATGAAGGCAGTGCAGGGGCAGGATGATACTGCATATTCCCAGAGCATGTCCTGCTCCTGGAATCCCTCCAGGCCCACATTCCAGGGCATCAGGCAGAGTGTGAATTTTGGCCAGTTAGCAAAGATTTCTCCCAAGCCAGACCAGTCAACCCAATCTTTTGATGTAGATGTGTATGATGCCTCATCAGCATGTGCATATTTGGATGTTATTTTCTCTGCATGTGCTGATTTTCGAGCAGGTGTTTCTTGTTTCAAGAGATCCTAAATGAGCTTTCTTTCCTGTGGAGATGCATTCACACAGCCACGGCTCAAACACACGCCAACTTTGTTTACATCTCACAGGCAGCTTGGCAAAAGAGCTCAGAACGGATGTTTATCTCCCTGGAACATCCCCCAGTGGCTTAAAATTCTGCGTTATTCCTGCTGTGAGAATGACAAGTACTTCAGCAGTAGCACCCTCAGGTACCTGCTTTTAATTCCAGCAGGTTTTCACAGTTATTAAGAGGTACCAGAATGCACAACTCTTAGAGTAAGGCAGGGGAGTGATTGCATTAAAAAGTTCCTGGCAAGAGAAAATTGAGACACACAGAAGGTAATTTCTGCCCCAGGTGAAATCCCTGGTGGCTTGGAGGCCACTGCTGCTGCAGATCTCACTGCCATAATGAACCTTTTAAACCACAACAGTCCCTCAGCTGTTTGTTTTGGGCACAGCATTCTGCTCTTCGGGTTTAAACCAGCCTTGCTGACACTTCCACATCCCTCCAGCACGGCCCAACCTGCTGCCCCAGCACTGCTGACACTCCAGGAATGACAGGGGAAACCAAAACCATCCCAGTGATTTCCAGTTTGACCAAGGGGGCACTTGGCAATGAGGTGAGGCGCTCAGACAGAGGAGCAGCATCTGCAAAGTACCTGTCCAAAGGGGGCTGCTTCCACACAATTCCTGCTCCTTTTTTCCCAACAGCCACGAACTCATTCAAGAACAGGAAAAGCAGCAAACGTGGCCACAGCCATTGCAGGTGTCAGCCACCCTTTTCCTCCCACACCCACAAGTGCCTCCATGGATACTCCTGCATGCTCCTGCTGCTCAGATTGCCTCTAAGGAAAGAGGCAGTTAAAGAAAAGACAGGCCCCAAGGCTGGCATCATCTGCTCAGCAGCATGGTCTCTGTGGGCAGGAATCCTCAAAAGAGGAACAAAACAAGTAAACTTGGTAGAAGTTGCTTGGTTTCTTCTACCTTTTTTTTTAATATCTATGGAAGGAGGAACAATATAGAATTTAACCCAAATCAACCCCTTCCTAAAATTTTCTGTAGTACTTGCTAGACACAGACTACTCAGAGGAACTGCCTCTTCCCCCTCTAGGAAAGAGGGCACAGTGGGGTAAAGCATTTTTGGTTTGTTTTTCAGTCTGCTTTAGGGGCAGGTGCTGGTGTTTGTATTGTACCCAAAGAGCAAGGCAAGCACTTGGAGGTCTCAAGTGCAATCCTACAAATGCCCCCTCAGACCCCTCATTGCTCATGATGCACCTCCAGCCCTGCAGTGAAATGAGACATCACTGACTCAAGACTGAACCCAAACTTTAAAATCCTCCAGTGCTGGGCTGCTTTGCTCTGCTCAGAATGCTGAAGTCTGACTAAGCTGAATAAATAAAGGATCCACACAGTGGCACTTCTGTTATTATGTTACCCCATGTTTGCAATTTATCCACCCACAGATCTCCAGTAAAATAACAATTGACTGTATCCTGGGGACTGCCAGCACAGAAGCCAAAGGGCTTTGGTGCCCAAGAATGTAAATTCCTGTTTGCAGGGCAAGGATATTTCCCAGATATCAAGCAGCCTCCTAAAGGTTATCCTAACAATATTCATGTCATCTTCAGATTTAACAGCCAACAGTTCATATTTCAAGTGAATCAAGTTTTAAAAGCCAAGCACAGCCTTTCAGATTTGCATATTTGAAACAAAGCTGTCTATAACTGTGCAAACCAGTTTGGGGTTTCTTGTCTGTTTGTTTTTTTTAACTACACCCATCCCAGATCACTTTTAAAACAAGTGAAACTTGGAGCCCATGCCTGGACCTGTTTATATCTGGACTCTGATTTCCTCAAGTAGGGCAACAACAAACTCAGCAATTAAGCTCATTTCTAAGGGCAAGGGAGCTGACCCAGTTTTGTTTGCAAGAGCACTCTTTGGTCACAACATTACAGCAAAGCCAAAGCAGCTGAAGGCTGAAGATGTTTGCCTGACATGCACCAAACTTGCCCTAATCAGGATATTCTCATGCAGACAAGATATTAAAGCTGTGTCTAGACTGAATGCAATTTGTTCAGTTTGGTTGTGCTCAGAACTCAATGTTCCCTCTTGAGCAGAAAATGTATGAGATGACCAAACCACCACATCTTCAGATTAAATATGGATCCATTTATTTATTTATTTGTGGTTCTTGCCTGTACAATGTCACTTTTAACATTTCAAGTGATGAAGGGAAGGTGGAAAATATGTTCACCATAAAAATTTCAGAAAACAATGCAGGAAGCTGATACTCACATGGAGTTGAACATTCCCATCAAGGCAGTGAAGCAGAAGCCGATGGCAAACATGGATTTCATCCGAACCTGCAAGCAGAAAGTCAGAGAGACTCAAAACAACAGGCCCACACTGAGGTATTATGATCTCACAGCTTAAAAACAGGCTTTGTACAGATCACTGAAATCACCAGGGAAAAAGGATGGCCCAGGACACAGAGGGGTTGTGAAAATGACTGGAGAAGTCCCCAAGAGACTGGGTACAAAGGCAGCCACTGATGGGAGGTGCTGCTGCAGGGAGACAAAACCAAAAAGTGCTCAAGAATTGTCCTGTCACCTTGCACAGGCTGATTTTATTTTTTCCTTTAGCCTATAAAACCCACTAGGGGGATTCCCAGGGGACTCCCAGCAGGGGATCATTACAGCGACCAAAGTTATAGGAAGCCACAAAAATTAATTCTACATTGAAAAACATCATGGAGACCTATAAAGATGAAAATAACTAAGGTTTGGCCTGAGATGAGGCAGTAACTCTGTGACTCATACTAAAACCTCTTGTCATTAGAGAACATCCAGAAGGACCTTTCCAGAAGAAAAGCAGCTTTCTTTGCCAATTGAACAAAGTCTTTCTGTTGGAAAACTGACTGAAATCTCCAGCAGTTGGGAATTGGCTTTAAATTTCATACCATTGACAAGTCCCTGTTGTTATTCTTCAGTTTCTCTTCTTGTCTCTCTGGAAAGACAAAACCAACAGTTATAATCAGTTATGTCAACCTAGAAACCAGAGTGTTTTCATTTCCAGGAAAACTTAACCTCTTTGGCTCTCCAAACAAATAACACTTCCAAAATCAACTCCAACTCTCTTTGCCAGACAGTAGAAAGTGAAAAACTGCACATAGCCAACTGCTTCTCCACCACAGCAACATGCAGCAAGTCAGGCACAAAGAGAAGAGGCGGCTGGAATCACACATTCAGCACTTTTGAAAGAAATGCACCCAAAGTCAGATTTGCTAACTCAACCAACTCACACAGGAGCACGAGCACTGCTGCCAGAAAACAAAAACAGTGTTCCTCTAGCACAGTTCCCAAAGGGAGCAGTGATCAATTTGCTGCACACCATCATAAATACATTAAATAAGTAAGGATTTCCTTCTGAAGGTCTCCAAAGGGAAAACCAAGCACAGAGCTGAGAGCTGCACCTCAGCAATGCCAAAATCCTGCTGGTATTAGTAATGAATTTTGTACTCTTCTCACACCTAGGAGATTCTCCAAAGAGGAAAGAGATTTCCTACACGAAATTCAGTAATGAGTGTATTACTGTGCTTTGCAGGAAATATTATGGAAATTTAGTCTGTCCTTAAATCACCACAGACTTCAAAGACACTCAGATTTTCAAGAGGGCATTTTCCATGTCCCTCACTGGAGGGCTGCTCTGGCCTTCAGCACTATCCACTATCTGTCACCTTTCCTGTCCCATGTCCCTGTCATGCCTTGGATGGATCCAGAGGGGCTGGGAAGCAACAGCCAGCTGAAATAAGGATGTGGATAATGAAGGAATACCCAAAAAACAGCATGAGTGAAAAGGGGAGGATGCAGAAGGACTGCCAAGCATGGGAATTTTGAGGGATCCGGAGAATTTCGATGGATCCAGAGGGGCAGCCAGGGCTGGGAAGCAACAGCCAGGTGAAGTAAGGATGTGGACAATGAAGGAATATCCAAAGTTTCAGTACCAGGAACTTTCAGTATCAGAAACTTTCAGTACCACAGCTCAGAAACTCCAAAATGTCTCTCCCAAGCCCCTGCTAAGCACAGGCATTCACAGATACTGTTATGAAAAGCAACAGCAGCACCCCTACCCAATTCCTCAGAAGCCTCTTTGCTATTTCCACTTGCTCCTAACTACAAACCATCCCCTCGGGCAGGAACCTTTCAGACACCTGTTTCCTGAGCAAGGTAGAAAGTTGTGTCCTGGGACATTTCAGCAAGCACAAACCAGCTCTTCAGGAATCACATTTGGCACAAATACTTGTTTTTCCCCCTCTGCTGCATAATTAACCATCTATTTAGGTGGGCTAAAGGTTACAGGGAGGAAAGAACACAGCTCTGATTGCTCAATATACCTGACCTGGCTCTCACCTATTTCTACAGATTCAAAATGAACACGTTCTGGGTGATCTACCAGCTTATATCAATGGTCTGTTCCTCCCCAAATCACACATCAACAGCCTGTTAAGCACTTTGCTGGGTAGTTTACAGTTGGGTAAAGGCACAGACAAAGAGGACTGGGTTACCAAGCAGCTTCCTGGAGTCCAAAATCATCTTACTCTGCTCATTGGAACACAAACCATGAGGATACAGGGATAGAGATTTGCCAGGACTAGGGATTTTTATTTTGTTTTAGTTTTGCTGTCCATCCAGAGCACTCGTGTGCACTCCTGGGAATGTCACTGTCTTTTCTTCCAGAAGCACATGGACACAGAAAGCAGTAGCAAGGTTTAAGCTAACAAATCATCTCTTTAAACTGAAATGACAGAAGGCTACACCAGTGCTAAAGGTGTCCTGTTCCAGCAGTGCCCAAGGTGATTTAGACAAAATGTGACAATCCATTCATTTTAGAGTTAA
This sequence comes from Diglossa brunneiventris, assembly GCA_019023105.1. NCBI lineage: Eukaryota > Metazoa > Chordata > Aves > Passeriformes > Thraupidae > Diglossa > Diglossa brunneiventris. The sequence continues at coordinate 28,748,252 of CM032361.1, read as the reverse complement.
AAATAAAGGTTTTTAACTAGGAAACACCAAATTAAGCCTTCCCAAGCTACTTTCCCCCATCTCCTTGTGCACAGGCATGATTCATCCCTTATGAAACCAAGTAGTATCATCCACACACCTCCTGTCTTGTTCTGTGTGCAGAACAGATGGCAACTGAGGCAGGTCTGTACCACAGCTGCTACTTATCCATAAAGCCTCAGCTCAATATTTACTTTTTGTTAACTAAAATGGTAGAACTTGGAAGAACTCCAGCACAAGTAGATTTGCTGTGACAACAATGCCCCATCTTGCAGAATGATTTGACATCCAGTAAGTTACTGAGATCAGAGATTTCAACTTAACAGCTGAGAGTCATTTTCTGGAAGTCCAGTGTGACATTTAGGGTCTGATTTTTCAGGAACACCAAGGATTCATCTTTGCCTGAACACAAATGAAATACTGAAGTTATGCAGCACTTGTTTAAAAAAGAGAAAAAAAATCAGTGTCAGAATCTTAGGCTTGGCCAGCAAGCATCACAGCAAACAAAATCAGTGGTCATTTCCTAAGTTCTGATCTTTGTCCCTTTGTGCTTTGTTTTCCATCTGCAAAGCAAGATTATTTCAGTGTATAAAAGCTGGTGGAGCATCTGAAGTCTTCAGATTCTACTGTTTATTGGTTTAGCCCAAGCACAAGTCAAATATTGTCTGCTAGGAACACTAGGCTCAGATGGTGCCCTGCAAAAAAGTCATTGTCACACCTTCTTTATTTAATGTTATCTGCAGTTGTTGCATATGGTCACTTTCAAAGCTGCCTTTTCCACCAAGCAGTGTTCATCCCATGCAGGGATTAGTCAAGATAAAGAACTGAAATGCACAAGAGGAAGCATTTTGGCTCCTGTCCCTTCAGGAATCTAACGACAACAGGTTTTCTACCTAGGAAGAGCTGTTTGAAGATGTGTTTATAATTCCCAAGCTTTGTACAGATCAAATGACTAATCCAGCTACCTGGTGTTACAGAGGAATGAGGAAACCAACTCCCAGGAGCTCTCAAAAGTGTTCCTGCCACGATCTCTGTAATAACTTAACTGAGCTTTGCTGCACGTTGCGAGTCCTCCTAAAACCTTTAAACATCTCTTTACCCTGTTCTTGCTCAGTTCAACTTAACTAAAGAGTTACCCTAACCCTGAAATAATTCAGCTTACTGACAATGAAAAGGAATGGAAAATCAAATCACTGCCTAAAATTGAGCAACACTGATTTATCAAGATTGAAATTAATCTAAGCATGGTTATAGTTAACATGAACATCTTCAGCTCTAAAGTGTTCAAATGAAGGGGGGAAAAAAATTAACAATTTGAGTTCTACAGCTACAGCAGGGTGCCATGCACTGCAGCAAAGAGCTTTGACAGCTGAAGTTAGTAACAGCCATAGATATCAAGGCTAAAATGGGAGAAAAAGTCAGCGAGCTCAGCAAGAGGTGCTGCTCCTCTCAGTGATCCACGCATCTGACCAAAACCATCAGGAGGCTGGCTGTCTCCTGCCTTGGAAGAGTAAGGCAAATGAATAAATAGCCTTGAAAGGAACAAAAGGATAACCACTTCCATCAGTTTCTCAACTTTCCACCATTCTTGAGGTGCCAGTCTTACCTATCTTCTTTTTCTGCTGTCGGCCTGCTGATTCAGTTATGGTTTCCTTCTTCTTTTCCACTGCAAAATGAAAAGATACTCCATCATTTCTGCACAGTGATACCACCACACCTTTTCCACACACCAAACAGAACATTTTAGTCCTCTGCAGAGCAGGGGCACAAAAAGCAGCTAAACAGGACTAAGAACATGTTCAGAATCAAGAAGTTATCAACTACCTACACCAATCACTTTAAAACTATAAGGAAAAAAATTCAATACCCTGGATAAGATACAAACATATTTAAAGGGTTAATTTTGAACTCTGTCAAGAGCCCATGGCACTGTGGACTGAGCAGTCTGGGGACAATTTTGGCTCAAGCCACCCTTGCTGATTTGTCATTAGCATCAGACAGTACTTTTGATTCAGCAAGTGCAATGAAAAGAGCTTTGTGGCAAGCTCTGCTCCTGATTATCTGCAGTGGGAAGCAGAATACAGGAAAGTCTGTGTTCTCCTACATCCCTTCTTCACAGGCAGGCATTCTCAGGGGAAATACTGTCCAAGCAGGCAGCCACAGCCTCTTCATTCTTCAATTCATTAGCACTGAAGCATTTCCAATATTTTAAAGCAGAAGCCTAAGGTCAAAGGTACTAAAACCCCACATGAGACATGCACTGAGCACCTGCCACCAACCACCACTGCAGCAAGGCAGGCCAGCAGGGCCAGCACAGGGACCTGGGAACACAGCAAATGTCCTGCTCAACTGCAAAGAGGTTCTGGGACAGCACAAAGGGCTTTTCCAGGAAGAAAGAGACATTTTCTTTCAAGACCTATAGTAAGAGTAATCTAGAAAGCAAGGATGATGATGCATGACCATGGTCTAACAGCCTTTTTTACTTTAAACTCTCTGTATTTATGCAAAGTGCAGGTACCATATCTGTCACAGACACCTTTTATGGAAAATCCTTTCCTTAAGATTTTTCCTCCTGAGAAGCTGAGAGGCCTCAGCAACAAAATGTAAGCAATGGTTATCTGCTGCTGTGGAATGCAACAGGTGGATCTAGGATTGGTCTCAAGTGGTTGTTTGTAATTAATGGCCAATCACAGTCAGCTGGCTCGGACAGAGAGCCCAAGACAGAGCCTTTGTTATCACTCCTTCCTATTCTATTCTTAGCCAGCCTTCTGATGAAATCCTTTCTTCTATTCTTTTAGTATAGTTTTAATATAATATATATCATAAAATAATAAATCAGCCTTTTGAAACATGGAGTCAGATCCTCGTCTCTTCCCTCATCCTCAGACCCCTGTGAACACGGTCACACCATATCCCAAACCAAGAGCCTGGGCTCACTGGGAGCTCACAGACACCTGAATGCTGGGGCTGCCCTCCCTCGTGGAGTACCAGCTCAGCACAGCCCTGCTTTCACAGCCCAGGGGAAACGAAGCCAGCCAACCTTCTAAGGATTTGCAGGATTTGCACCAGGATTTGCAGAGGTGCCCTAGAAACGCCTGTGAGTCAGTCACAACTGCTCGGAAAATCACAGCAGCCCAGACAAGTCACCTCAACATCATCCCTCCATGGCAACAGAGCAAGAAACAATTGCTGTTCCCAAGGAACAAGAGGATCTCTGGTGGGCAGGGAGGAAAACAGGGAGCTTGTGTCCCCAGGGAATCCTGGAAGAGGTGTCAGATGCCACAAAGCACACAGGGCTCACAAAATGCTGCCTCTAAAACCTTCCCTGTGCCAAATCCAGCTGGAAACCCCATCCTGCTCTGGTGCACATCACCCCACAGCCCCAGCTCTAAACTTTAGGCAGTGCTGTTAAGACTGGTGTCAAGCCCCAGGAGCTCCCAACCCCGACTCCCTCAGGGCTGCCCATGGGAACATCCACATCAACAAACCAGAAATTCCAGGGACAGCTTTCAGCCCTGTCCATGTAGCCCTACATTCACCCAGAACGATCCCTGCGGCAGCCTCAGGCAAGGCTGAGCCTCTCCGGAGGAAGGAGAGGACAGGAAGAGATGAAATTAAGGTGTAACAATGTCTGCTCAAGCACACGGCCCAGCCCCTTTGTTTTTGCAAATCCTAAGGATCTGCTAGGGCTCTCACGGGAGAGCTTAAAGGTCTCAAATGTGTTTTTTCCTGTTTCAGATGTGTTAGATAACAGCTGAAAGGTGTGGCTCAAGTGGTCCACTTGGCAAGCTGTAAGCCCTCAGGTCAGCCAGCTGTCCTCAGCACAAGAGGGGAAGGGAAAAAAGCAGAGCTGAATTTTTACTGACTCCTTATTCAGCTTCACCTCTTTTTTGTTGCTGTTGTTGGGGGTGGGGAATCAAACAAGGAGCTCAGAAATTAATTGAGACACATGAACCCTTCATCACTCCCTTCACAGATGACAGCCTAGACACCAGGAGAGCTATAAAAGCAAACAGCATTCAACTCTGTTGGGGAGGATGAAACAGGAAAGCCTTATAAATATGATTGCCTGGCAAAAGATTTTGAGAAAATGGAAACTATAAGCGAGATTGAAATGAAAGCAAGCTTTGAGATCCCTTAGTTACTGAACAACTGGAAAACAATGGTGTGGCCAGCTGAAGGCAATCCCCTTTTGATGAAACAACACCCTCTGCTTGCAGACAGCTCCAAGGGTCAGAGCAGACCCTACAGCTTGGCAGAAGGGGTCCAAAGAGGAGTTTTTAGGGTTTAAAATGTAACACAGTATGGTAATGTAGTGATTCTTATAGGCTGTATGGAAATGCTATAGGATTTGTATCTTGTACTGGATTGGTTAGTGAGAATTGGAATATCCAACACAGAAGAAGATTTATGGTATTGTAATGGGAACTTCGCTCTCTTAGCTCTTACTCACTTACTCTTAGCTCTTACCCCTCTTACCCTCTCATCCTCTCTGCTCCTCTCTTCTCTCAGACCTGCTCTGAGCTGTGTCTGGCAGCTCCCAGCAGGGCCCTGCACCCAGGCCCTGTGCAATAAACCACAAGTTCCTGACCTGGCTGCAGAGATCTCTGCTCTCCCTCGGTCCTGACTGTGCTGACCCCCACCCTGTCACTCCCACAAACTCCTTCAGCAGTCATTAAACCCCAGAGATTAAGCCCTGCTGACTGCTTCTGGAACTGAGCAGCACAAACACAAGAGGACACTAAATCTGCAGCTGGCTGTCAACTCCTTCTCTAAGTTGCTCTTCTGAGGCTCATTCCATCTCACACACAGGAGCAGTGGGATTCAAGTGAGGCAGGCAGGGATGCAATCCCCATCTGCTCCTGCTGTGGTGACAAAAGCCCCAAAAAATGTGGGAGCTGCGACACAAAGACGGCTGCACTTCAACTCCTGGCTTCAAACTGCCCAGGGGAAGGTGGAATAAGCTGGGCTGCAAAGAGCAATGTGTGATAATATTGTTCTCCCAGCAACAAAGAGCACTGACACCACAATGAGATATCTGTAAGGTAAAACCAGTTCTGTTTTGGCCTCAGCTGTCCTGTGCTGTCTCTCACTGCTGTAACTTGGGCAGGGTGGACACGGCTGACGTTAAAAGGTCAGAATTCCTCTGAATCTGAAACTTGGCTTCTGATACAGACAGGTCCATTTAAACACTCCATGCTCCTGTTCACCATTTCCCTCAATATTTGATGCAGATCTGACTGCTCACCCTCAGCTCCCTTTTCCCCTCTCCCCTCACCCTTTGTTTACCCCCTCCCAGGCCTCCTCTCTGTGAAATGAACTTTTTTCCTAATATTTCCTAACCTATTTGCTTCCAGTTTACATTAGGATAATTTGGTTTTCCATCAGCTGATTGCTCAGACCTTTCTATGATGGCTTTGTCCTTACTCACCCCTCACCATCAATCACTACTTTTAACCTTTACATAAAATAGTTTTTCCTCATGGTATTCATTATTCAACCCTAATTTTTTTCTTTCTACAGACCTCAGATTCTCCTCTTCGCCCCTAAAAAGCATAAATTGCATTTTTGAATGTATTTCAGACATTTATTTCAGACACTGGCTGCTGATGAACATACAAAAAAAGATGCCAGGACCAATTTCTTACTCCCTCCTGTCCTCCACTGACAGGAGGGGCAATTTACACAAGGCAAAAGGTCTTTGGCTGAGCTTCTTCCAGAAAAAAAAACAGAATTAAGGACAGAAACAAGCCCCTGGTGAGTACTTACATTTCTTGCTCTGCTTTTCCACTTCAGCCTTTAATCTCTTGTATTTGTCTGTGCGATAGACCAGCACCCAGGTTATACCTGAAACAAACACTCAGCCAGGAGCCAGGAAAGGAAAAACCTCCTGCAGCAATGCTGGTGGCAGGGAGCAAACCTTGCAGCAATTAAACTTTATGTTTACAAAACCCTGTTATAACCCAGCTAAGGGAGCAAAAAGCACCAGCAAACTGCACCATCCCTTCCCCTCAAACCCCCATTCCAAGTTCCATGTGAAATGGAAGTGGAAAATAAACTATGAAATGAGCTGTAGGTGTAAAACTGAAATGAGTTTTTAATTTTAATCCTGTTAGAACCCAGCCAAGGGAGCACAGAGCTCCAGCAAACTGCACCATCCCTTCCCCTCAAATCCTCATTCCATGTAAAATGGAATGGGAAAATAAACCATGAAATGAGTTATAGGTGTAGAACTGAAACAGGTTTTTAGTTTTAACCCCATTAGAACCCAGCCAAGGGAGCAAAAAGCACCAGCAAACTGCACCATCCCTTCCCCTCAAATCCCAAGTTCCATGTAAATAAACCATGAAATAAGCTATAGGTGTAAAACTGAAGCAAGTTTTTAGTTTTTACTTGTATTGATAAACCTGTTTTGCAGGTGTGGGATGAATTTGAGGACAGGGGGTATAAAGGAGATTTGGGATACAGCACAACACCAGAAACGGGACCTGGGACTTGTGACTACCCCAAAACACACTTATGCAGCACTTCCCTATAAAGCTGCCCCTGTTTCAACCACTGACATATAAAACACCTTTCCCAGCAGCTGAAACCGCCATCACTGCCAGGCCAGGCGATTCCCTCCCATCCTGCCCACAGCAGATACGGGGGCACCACTCCGGCCCCTTTCACCCTCTACAGCCTCCCTCCCTCCTGCAGGGAACACCCCCAGCTCCCAGCGGTCCGCATCGCAGCTCAGCGCTGACCGGGGCCATTCCCCGCCGTCCTCTCCGTGAGGAGCCCCGGCTGACCCCGAGCCCCGTTCCGCAGCCTCCCTGCCGTCGCCCCGCTGCCGGGAGCTGCCGGCCGCGCCCCGCTCGGCTCACCCTCGGCCAGCAGCGCGGTGCAGACGGAGATGAACACGATGAGGAGGGTGTCGGCGAACATGGTGCTCATGGTGCTGCCGCCGCCCCCGACCCGGCAACGCCGCCGCGCACCCGGAAGTGCACCCGCCACCCGGAAGCTGCGGCCCCTCGTTGCCTAGCAACGCCCGGAAGCGACCACCTGAACGTCCGGCTGGCGCCGCCGGCTCCGCGAGAAGCCGCATGAAGGGCGAGGGGCGGGGAATGCGCGGCGGACGCTGCTCTGATTGGACGAGGCGGCTGTCAATCTGTCGGTGGCGGCGGTGGCTCCGCCCCCCGGCGACGTGAGGGAGGCTCGTTGTCATGGCGGGGCCTGGGGCCGGCTCTTGCTGCGGCTCGGCCCAGCCCCGCACAGCCGGCCACGATTCAGATTCACAGAATCAGTTCGGTGGGAAAAGGCCATTGCGAAAAACACCAGTCATTTGTTTTTAAAATTTTAAACGTTTAATAGTAATAAAATGGTTATAAAAATAGCAATATAATTTGGACAATTTGGATTAGGACAATATGAGGCAATAAAAACAAAGAGTTATGGACAGTCCGGGTACCTTTTTCTGGGCAAAATAAGCCTGAAAAAGGACCCACGTTAACAGAGGATTAACCTATAAAAGCAACAGCCTGTTGCATATTCATACACCTCATCCATGATGCAAAAATTCCATTCAAACACAGGATTCTGTCTGGGCAGTGTCAACTTCTTCCTCTGAATCCTAATGGTGTCTTCAGGGCTGAGCGAGGCAGGAAGAAGTTAATTTCTCCCGATAATGGAGCAATAAATTCTCTTTCTCTGAAAGATTTAGGTGTTCCGTGGCTGCTATCTCAGTGTGAGTCCTTTCTTCAAAAAAAAGTATCTCATGTAGCATAGTTTCTATTTTAACATTATAACCTAAAACTATATTGAACACACTACTAAAAAATTAATACAGCATCACTTTTTAACATAACACATATAATATTCATTTGAATATTTGCAAAAAGCCAATCATAAAATACACATTTCTCACACTTTCAACCCAAACTGTTCTAGGATTCTGTGATTCTGTGAACAGCCAGTTAGTGCATCTCAGCAGGAGGCACTTTCTGGGATCAAATATTTAGCAATATTGCTGCCTGCCCTTTACCAGGGGCTGTTGCTGTCCCACATGCTCCTTGTACAGCCAGCAGAGGAGTACAGCATCCTGTGATTCACAGGGAATCATTGCTCCTGTGTGTAAAATATTCATGGAAGGCATGGCACTATGAAGTGCATTAACGAGGCCAGGGCAATAACAGCAAGGATTTGGCAGACAAATTGACTTTTATCGAGGCTCCAGCAATTACACCTGGAGCAGCAGAACTGGACCAAACCCGTGGTTGTAATGGGGTAAGGAGACCTAGAAAGCAGAAATACAGAAAAGGAAACAGGGCAGGCAGGGAAGGGCAGGTTTGTGCCTGTCCTTATGTAACAGAGGAGTTTGCTGCTGGTGACAGAAGATTACAGGGGCAGAGCTGAGGGAAAAACAGGGAAAGGAAAAAACCTACCGCCCTTAAATTAAACACAGCATTCAGAAAGAGGGTGAGGAGCTGTAGCTACGAGAATACAGCAAGTGAGGTGTGAGGTCAGACAGCAAATAACCTCTGCAAATCTGGGGACAGGCACCCAAGGAAAGCACAGAGCCATGTGCGTGTGCAGGTGACTGTGTCAGACGTCACTGGGAGGTGGGAAAAGTCCCAGCACCGTGTCCAGGGAACCTCCTGCCACATCAGGGCAAAACTGAGAACTCGATGTCAGCAAAACAGGACTCAGAGCCATCAGGGAGACAGGGATGGAACTGAGGGTGGATGCTTCTGTTTGGGGTGAGCAGCAGGAAGATGCTGACAGCTGGTGATGCAGAAGGATTTGTGATACACGGAAAAAATTCTTCCCTGTGAGGGTGGGGAGGCCCTGGCACAGGGTGCCCAGAGAAGCTGTGGCTGCCACATCCCTGGAAGTGCCCAGAGCCAGGCTGGACAGGTCTTGGAGCACCCTGGGATGGTGGAAGGTGTCCCTGCCCATGGCAGGGGGCTTGGAATGAGATGAGCTGTAAGGCCCCTTCCAAGCCAGTGCATTCTGTGATTCCATATTATTTTGTGCCACCTCATGCAGTTCCCTGTGCTGTGTGCCATCCTCCACCCTCTCTCCCTCTCTTTAGAGCTCCCTGGCTTTCCTGGCTGTGAGATGCATCAGCATCTATCAAAGCAGTATTTTGAAATCGTTTCTCAGATGCTGCTGTGGGAAATTATTCACATGGTATCACTTATTGATACTGAGAGCGGTTTTTTGGCAGATGCAGGCCAGGAGGAGATGGTCAGTGAACCATGAACCTCTTTTCTCTGCAGGGTCCATGCTTTGAACTGAAGGTAGAGGTGACAACAGGCTCTTTGTAATTTCATCCTGTCACTTTGAATCACACGGGGATCCTTATCAGCAGATCCTTTTTACAGACAACACACAGCACATTACCCTCAATGGCATTTCCTTTTCAAAACAGCATTCTTGTGCTTTGATCAACGTGTGAAGGACAGATGAGAGTTGGGTGCAGTTTGGTTTGATCTACCAGCCTGGGATAGGAGAAAAAGGAAGGCATTTGCATAATACATCGCTCTGGTTTCATGAGTCAGGGGCTGGTGTAGTCCACAAACATTCTAGATATAGAAGTGGTAATATTTATGGAGGCAACCTTGAAACCAGATTAGAGAGACACATAATCCCAGAAGGTTTCACGTACTGAAGTCTCCAAGCTTAATCTGAACAAAAGGTTCAGTTGCTTTGCCCAGTGTGTTAGTGACCAGCAGCCAGTAAAAGGGTGTGTAAAATTCTCGGTTTTGAGGAAAGGTGCCATCTGAAACTAACTGGGACTTGCATCTGGTTCACTTCTAGGTCACAGCCCTGGCCTGGTTTTGAAAGAGCCATTAACCTGACCTTTGCAAGTTCTCCTTGTGCTCTGTATAAATAAGCCTTCGGTATCCTTAGCTCAAACCCCTCCAAGAGGCATTTACTTCTCATTCCCCTGCAGGTGTGTCAGCTCCTGCCACATGTCCAGTGGTCAAATGAACAAGTCCATTTTCACCTGGAGGTGAAATGCCATGATGGGCATCCTCCAGAGAAGCTCAAGATGGGCAGCACAGCCTGAAACAGCACAGCAGAGGGTTTGGACTGTCCCCAAGCAGGGCAGCAGTGATGGCAGGCAGAAGGAGAACCCAAGAACGTGGAGTTGTCTCTCTCCTGAGGGGGTTTTGCCATTCACATACATCTGTGTCAGCGTTGGAGCAAGAAAGAAAAACTGTGAATAGCTCCTGGGTCCCAGTGGGGTGTGCAGGAGCTGTGCCCATGGCCAGTGCTTGGAAACTGGCACAGGGCCATGGGAATCCACGGGAACTCATCCCTGCAGGAAGTTCTCATCCATATATAGCACTTCCTTCCCTGGCAGGGGCTGCACGCAGTGCCAGTCTCCCCTGGCACTGCTGGAGAGGAATGGGGAGCAGTGGGCAGAGGGGTCAGGGCTGCTGAGGAGATCCTCTCTCACATCCTGTGGGATGGGGGACATGGCACCTGTCTGCAAACATCTCCACACCTGATCTGCTGTGTTGAAGTAGGAAGTTAGAAACCTGAGTGAGAGTTCTGATCCTCTCTGAACAGGGCTGGGAAGAGGAACCTTGGGACATTGCTTGGGCTGGCTCCTGCTCCAACACAGGATCAGCACTATTGAACACTTTCCATACAGGAGCATGTCTACTGTTTTTCCTTATTATTTTTTTTAATCCTTAGATTTAAAAGTCCTTACTCTCCTTAAACAACCTTTCTAGGATTTAACCATTTTCAACTCTAGAAAATGTCCCTGAATCGTCCTTGTAACAGTGTTGAGCTGGCAACATTTTGTTTTAGTCCCTAAGGGTAAAAGAAACGTATTCCCTTTCTGTTTGTGGCAGTTTTTTATGTATTTGGAAATGGTTATCATGTCCACACAGCCTTACAGCCCAGCAGATGCTGTATTGCACTAAACAGTTATTTAGTTGTTTGCAGCAGAGGCCTTCCCCAGACTAAACACGGATGGGCCCTGCAGTCCTACAAAGGCAGACCCTGGGCTGCTCCTGAGTCCCCGCTGGAGTCTCTCCACCAGGCCTCACCTTTCTCAAAGCACACCTGTGGATGTTTATATGCCCCAATGGGATGTTTGCCTTCTTCACAGGGCACCACCAATTGATTCTTTGATCCACTCTACACCAGATCTTTATCTGTAAGAGGCCTGGCTAACCAGGAAGCTCCTATCTCACACTGTCATGGATCATATCACATTTGTCTGCGTGGACTTGCACCCTACGTATTACCAATCCTTTTTCCATTTTGTTGAGGTCATTTTGACTTTGAATCCTGGCCTCCAGAGCACTCACAGCTCTTCCCGGACAGATCCCATTTGCCAAAGACATAAGCATAACTTTTATTCCTGGATTTTGGTTGATAATAATAATAATAATAATAATAATAATAATAATAATAATAATAATAATAATAATTTATGAGTGCTTTGCAGGAGCAGGGCCCAGGTGGGGTGGGCGAATCACAGGGTCATTACAGTTGGGAAAAACCTCCAAGATCACCAAGTCCAACCATTGACCCAGCATTGTTCACCATGAAACAGTGTCCCCATATGCCACATCTGTGTGGTTCTTGAACATTTCCAGGAATGGTGATTATTCCACCATTTCTCTGGGTACTCTGTTCCAAAACCTGACCACCCTTTGAGTGAAGAATTTTTTCCTAATATCCAACCTACCCACCCAAGCCTAGGAAAAAGTTTAGGGCATTTCCTCTTGCCCTGTCTCTTGTTACATGGGGGAAAAAGGCTGACCCTCACCTGGCCACAACCTCCTTTCAGGTGTAGAGCAATAAAGCTCCTGCTGAGCCTCCTTTTCTCCAGGCTGAGCCCCCCCAGCCTTGTGCTTCAGACCCTTCCCCAGCTCTATTTCCTTCTCTGCACACACTCCAGCCCCTCAATGTCTTTCTTGTCATCAGGGGCCCAAAACTAAATCCAGTTTTCCAGGTGCGACCTCAGCAGTGCCCGGCACAGGGGGGTACGGTCACTGCCGTGGTCCTGCTGGCCACACTATTGCTGATCCAAGCCAGGATGCCCTTGGCCTTCTTGGCCAGCGTGGGACACAAATAGCGGAGGTTCTGCCGGGGCCCACCGTGGTGTGGGATGAAGCGGAGTGGCCGGAGAGAGGAAGGGAGCGGCTGCGGGGGCAGCGCGGGGTTCGGGAGCAGCGCGGGGCCCGGCGCCTTTGTCCGCGGCCGGGCGGGCGGGCTGAGGGCGGCGGCGCGGTGCGGGCCCATGTGGCCGCAGTGCCGCCCGCCGGCGGGCTGGGCCGGAGCATGTGCAGCTGCGGCAGCACCTGGCAAGGAGCCGCAGCGCCGGGGATGTGAACCAGGCGGGGAGGAAGGCCCTTGACTCATCAGATAAATCCAGCCCCGCACGGCTGAGCGAAGGCGGAGGCGGCGCGGCGGTGAGCCGGGGAGGATGGCGGGGGACAGCGAGCAGCGGCTGGAGGAGCAGGGGCAGCCCAGCGGCGGGGAGCCCTTCCTCATCGGGGTCAGCGGCGGCACGGCCAGCGGCAAGGTGCGGGGGTCGGCGGGGGAGCTCCGCGGGGCGGCCCCTCCAGGCCGGGCCGGCGGCCACATGGCAGCGGCGGCGGCGGCTCCGAGCGGCCGGCCCGCCACGTGCGCTGCTCCGCGGCCCGGCGGCGGCTCGGGGCTGATGGAGGAGCTGGGGCCGCGGCTGCGGATGGAGCTGGCTGCCCGGGGAAGGATAGTCCGGGGGAAGGAGCGCGGCCGCCGAGGCCTCTGCTGGGGCGAAGGACGGAGCCCCGCGGACACGTGGAGGGGGGTTCGGGATTTACTCGCTCCTTCTTTCCAGCCGGGGACCTTGTGTCCCTCTGTGTCAGCGGGCAGAGCCGGGGGCTGCTGCGCGGAGCAAGGGTGGCCCCAGCTCGGCCGGGGCAGCGGCGGCATCTCCCTCCCCTCCAGAATCTTTCCTGTGCTCCTGTAGTCAGCGCTTCCCCGTTCCCCTTCACCCGCACCGACCCCAGGCGCTGCCCGCCCCGCAGGGCACCTCGGGCCGATGCGATTTTTTAATTTCCACCCCCGCCGGTCGTGCATGGGGGTGCCCTTCTCTGCCCAAGTTTAGGGTGGCAGGAGTGGGGATTCTGCAGCAAATGCTGACTCACAGCGACAGAAGGACCTCCTGGCTGCTGTGCCGGGAGGGGCTGGCCCTTGGCAGCGGCAGGTGGGAGCGGGGCGAGGGCTGCGGGCACGGGGCATCGCCCGCCGGGGCAATGCGGGTGTTGCCGGCAGGCTGCTACACCCAGACTGCAGCGCACGGCAGCCTTGCGCCTTTTCAGCGTTTTATTTTCCTTGTTCTATGCAGTGTGCCAGTCTGAATTTGTTTAACCTCGCTAGGTCACTTTCTTAATAGGAAAATGCTTTTTTTTTTTTTTTTTCTTTTTTAAGAGCAGTAAAAGCAGCTCCACAGCTCATCAGTGCTCGTATGCAGGGCAGCACATTCTAGCTGTGTTTTGGAAAGGATGAATAGATTTGGAAGTAGCTCTATACCTGTGAAATATTTATTGCTGAGGAAACTGAATGTGGGCTGGCACAGGAGAAGGATGAGCCTGAGATCTGCGGGCTGATCTCCGGGGGATCCCTCCTTCTCTTGAAGGCATAACCCAACTGCTGTACCTCCGCCCAGTGTTCTAAGCATGTGTCTCCCCAAGTACCCTATTGATTTTTGGACTGCTGTTGCTGCTGCAAGGGGGAAAAATCCAGCTGTAACAGGGGAGGGATGGTGAGAGAGAGGATGCAATCTCCTCCGGTGGGAACCAAAGCTGGATTGTTCTTGCGGCACAGCTCCTGGTGACTCAAACACGCTGGGTTTGTCTGTTCTCTGATGCGTGGGTCTGCCTCTCTGTAGTTGTCCCAATAACATCGTGTCTGGCACTGCTGAACTGTTACGTCTCTGAACACGGTGTCTCAGGCCCACAAGGTAAAAGCAGTGATTACAGTACAATGCACCGCAGTGGTGCTCGACTTCAAAGTGAAAATGCTCAAGAGCAGCAGGCTGCCTTAGGAAAAAAATAGGGAAATAGTCCTTTTCTAGCAAGGGAGATGTACTAACTGGCTTTTCCTGTCTCTCAGCTTTGATTTCCCCCCTCCAGTGACTGCTGAAAACCTGTGTGCAGTGTTGCCTGTTGAAGGGAGTCCAGCAGATCACTACAAAGTTGGTGGGGAAAGGCCACAAGAAATTTACTGGCAAAAACCCCCAAGAAACAGGAAAAAAAATGACCTGGGACATGTGCCCACAGTTCCTCAGATCCACATTTGGTGTGGCTGCAAGGCAGGGATGTGGGGCTGTCTGTCACCTGACTGGTGACAGTGGCCTGTGCTGGGTGCTGCGGCACGCTCTGGGAAAGCAGCAGTGGCATTGATGAGGTTTGCTTAGCTAAGGGCTTGCCTGCAGCCAAAATCCAGCCCAGGGGCTGCCGTGCTGATGTGCTGGCCCTGGGTGAAAAGTGAGTGCTAGCAGGGCGGTGAAGCAGGCACCTTTCCCAGTGGGAAAGTGACAAATCCGTCCGACTGGCCTCGACACCAATTGGGGGTTGTTGTCCCAACACACCCCTTTGGCAGTGTGCCAGCCCGAAGATAACGGAGGGAATTTGCCTTCCAAGGCCCCCTGCAGCTCCTCCCACTGCTGCTTTTGGGTTTGACATGGGGACAATAGGCTCCACAGTCCCCTCCATCCCTCTTGGTGCAGCAGCAGGGTCAGGCTGTGGAAGGATGGATGGGATTGTGTTTTGTAGCTGGCCATGACTTGTGTGCCGTGGTGCCCTGGGGAAGCTGGTGTTGGAAGCGACCAGCCTTCCCAAAAAGCTGGGATTGTTTGGATAGTGTTCCTTAAATCTGTGAGAGCTCAAATTCAAAGGCTGAGTGCTCTTTCCCTAGTGAGCAAAAGAGGCTTGAGCAACTTTCCCCACTCAAATAGAAGTAGAACCCTGAGTGCTTTCCTGGTTTTTGGCTCTGGGAAGATAGCTGGACTGTTCTGGGAGCAAAACTGGAGAGCTGCAGAGGCTCTGAGCAATCTGGGATGTCACAGCCCCTGTGAGGGCAGTGCAAGGTGCACAGTGGCTGGTTTGAGTCAGCTCAGCTGGGACAGGCTCTTCACAAAAAAAAAAAAAAGAGAACTGTCCCCTGAACCCAAGCGCTGTGCAGTGGGGACAAAGCGTGCTGTGCTTTCCTGGGGTGGAGATGACTTGGCATTAAGACCCCCATCCTTCCAAACATGAAGAGGACTGCAACTGCCTCATTCCCTCCGAGCAATTCCCAAGGCTTGTTGTCACGTTTTCTTTCACCCTGTCTGTCCTCAAGCGTTCTGCTGGAGTTTTTGTTCCCTCTTACACCCATGGCCTTTGTGCCAACAGCTCCTTCCCTTGCTCCTGCAAGACATTCCTGACCAGCAAGGACTCTGCAGAGCACAAGGCAGGCAGCCAGGCTGCAGGCTGGAGGAAAGTTCAGCAAACTGGCTGCTGAGATGAGCTGGGAGCTGTTGGGATTCCTCCTTAAGCTCTTTGTGTCCTCGCTTCAGCTTAGCTGCTGGGACCTTGCAGCTCTGCCAGCAGTGCCTGGAGCAGCTTGCTCCCAGCAGCAGCATCTGGTGCTGGGGTGGCTGCAGGGGTGGGGAGAGCTCTTGGAGCTCAGGCTGAAGCATTAATTGTCCCCACGTGAAGTGAGGTGCTGATTGCTGCCTTCCAACAGGAGCTTGTGAGAAATGACAGATTGCTTTGGTTGGCTGCTCATTGCTCAGATGGCAGTGAGGGCTGAGTATGGGTGCCACTGCAGCCTTGCAGTTACATCATTTGGGTCTTGAGTTAGCACGTCAAGTTCCCAATGTCTGTTTGAACATGCAGCCTCAGAGTTTCCAGCCTGCAGAGCACCAAGATTACAGCCTTGTGATCAGCCAGGTGTGCTCTTCACTGACTCCACCACACTGGCAAGGCTGGCTGAGGCTGCAGGAGTGAGCCAGCCAGGAGGCTGCAATTGCCCAGCCAGGGTGGCACAGCAGTGTTGGCCCCCAGGGAAGGAGTGCTCAGAGCTGCGTGGGGCAGCTCCATCTCTCATGGACCCTCTTCTGTGACAGAGCTCAGCCCAGCAAGGGCAGAGGCCCCCCACAGCAGCCTGGGGTCCCTGCCACAGTGTCACCACCCGGATGGCTGGCACTGAAGCCCAGGGGAGATCTGGGAATGACTCCCCCGTGGGAGGGGGACTAACAGGAATTGCAGCAGCCCTGTGCCGGTTCAGCACCATTTCCTGGTGACGTTGGTTTGTGGCTGGCAGGAGCCCTGCATCACAAGGTCTGACTAGTTAAACACTGGTGTCAACGTGTGCTAGAGACTCATCAAACTTTCTAGTAGAACGTTGTTGTGTGCCAGCCCTGATCAAACTGATCCACAGGGCGTTTTGATGGGTCAGCCCTTTCCTGTTACTGATGGAATATGTGCTCATTATGGAGCCTGCTTACCACAGTCCCGTGGGCTCAGCCAGCTCTGGGCTATGGAGGTTACAGCAGGGGCTTGAGAAAAATATCCTGTGCCTAAAACCAGAGGATTGGGAGGGATTGTGTTAGAGAGCTTGTTTTCCTCCCTGCATGTCATCTGTGTTTAGAGCCTCTGTGTGTGCCTGTTTATGCTCCAGCCTGGGATTGCTGATCACATGCACAGCGTCCCGGGCTGGGTGAATAGAAACCTGGCTATCCCCCTCCTGCTCTGCTTGGCCTGTGCCTCACAGAGGGAAAGGCAGGATGGTGAACCTGCCTGGGAATGCTCTGGGTGGAGGCCCAGGCTTTTGGTTCAAGAATAATACTAAGTTTCCAGTCCTGGTGTTGCCACATGTGTGTGCTCCCATTAGGGCTGGAAAGGATGGTGTGGGTCATGAACTGGCTGTCTGCAGTCACAGGCATTTGATGGATGCTCTGGGACCCTTCCCAATTTGCTGTCTGTTCTGTGTGTCATCCCAGTCCAAGCACTTCCTGGTAGATTATAATTACCATAACCTTCAGGAAGAGACCAACATCTGTAACTCGTGTGCTGCAGGAGATAAGGGCAGCATGCTACAGAGGACAGCAGAGAAATTAAACAAATAATTACAGTGGTTCCTTATGCTTGATCTGAGGGAAAATCCTGTCAGAGCACAAAGCTGGAGACTGTTTTATCCACAGAGGTGTGATGAGGACACCCCAAGCAGGCTGCTGCAGCTGCAGAGCCATGGCCAGCTCCTGCCAAGCCAGCTCCCAGTCAGATCCTGCAGGAAGGGCCTTATGGCACTGATGTCCCTGGAGATAACCTCTGGGCTCCTCTCCCTGCTGGGATGGGACTGCTGCAGTCTGTCCTGGCTCCTGGTTCTGCTCTGGGCCAAGGGCATTGCTCTGCTGGGGAGGACTGTCCTCATGAGCAGCAGCCTGCAGTGGTGGCAGGAGGCTGTGCCTCGCTTTCCACGCTTTTGGCACAACCCTTTTCCCCTTCCTGAAGGATCTGGCAGCTTCAGTGTTTCTTTAGGGCTGGATTCACTTGATCTGGCTAAGTTACTTATTTCTGAGTGTCTCATTTAGAGTTCCTGGGAAAATGGGAGGTCCTCCCTGCGGCTGGAATGGGACCATCCCTCTGCAGTGCTGGGTTCCTTGGGGATGGACAGGCTGCTGTCAGCATGTGGCTTTTAGCATATCCACCTGCACAAGCTTAGGAGTTCCTGCCCGCCCAGGACAGGCCTTGTCCTCCTGGGGCTGCAGGCATCAGCTGTGTCCTGGCCCCTTCTCGTGGTGGTTCCTGGTGGGTGACAGTGGCACTGTCCATCAGCTTTCTCCTTAACACCTATCAGAAGTTGTACTAATTCACTGATCAGAGCTACCCAGGAGGGATTGTGGGATAATCTGCATAATAATGTCAGGGAATTAGTCAGCTCCTGAAGAATATCTGAGCAGCTGGCTATAGGCCATGAGTGAATGTGAATTAAATATGTAATTAATGTATTCCAAATAAATGTTAGAGGTAGGCCTCCAAACACCCATCTGTTTTCTTCCCCTGTGTACCATCTCTCTCCTTTTGGGAAAATATGCTGGATTTCTTCTCCAGGTGCCCTCTGCATCTTCCTAGCAGAATAAAGCTGTACTTCCTTGAACACTGGCTGTTTGTGTGCTTGGTTCAGGGGAGGAGTCCTGCCAGGGGAGCTGCAGCTGCTCCTGCTCAGGAATAACCTCTTGGAGCTCTGGCTGGCGTGGTGCTGTGCTGATACCTTCCTCTCCATGAGCTGGGAGGTGTGGGCTGCTTTGCACAGCTTTCCCAGGGAGCAGCTCGAGCACGGAGCCCAGGGGAATGCAGCTCCGGCCCGGAGCTGAGTTGCCCTCGCTGCAGTGTGTGGGATTTCATGACCCATGGCAGGAGCCAGGGTCCCTCCTGCCTGCCTGCTTGGAAAGTCCTGCTTCAGTTCCATGTGGCTACATGGGAAAGGTCTCCTTGGGCAACCACAGAGGCTGCTGGGGCCTGGCTATATTTAGTGTTAACCAAGTTCTGGAGGAGGGGAAGCTCTCTCCTTTTGCTTGAGAAAGCATCCTGTTGCCTGGAGTTTGCTGCAGCTGAATCACCAGCAGCGTTGGCTTTGGCTCGTGGCAAGGTGTGCATGGATGAGGTGGGTATGGAAAGGGGCTGAGCAGAGGCAAGAAGCTCTGGCACAGCTCTCATAGTCCTGCAGATGAGTTGTGTCATGTAAAGCACAGCTAGTGATGGGCTTCAAACCCTCCAGCTTGTGTACTGGCATGAAGTCACCCTTCTCAAGGCATCCTCTGCACTCCTGGGGCTTCTTGGAGGAGAAACAATTGTCTTCTTCTCTGGGAGAAGCAGCTAGGAATGAGCAAAAGAAGGAATCTGAGCCCAGGCTGCCCCTTCAAGTGGCTGCTAAGTGCCTGTTGTCAGCGTGTGTCCCCTGCCTCCAGACTGGTGCACACAGGCACAGGACTTGGGAGCCATGCTCTGTTCTTGCTCTTACTGGGCATCTGTGGGTCTCCCCAAAACCTGGCTGTGCTCATTTCCAGCTATTGATGGATCTTTTCACAGTCACACATGGGTGCTGTGCTGCTTTGGGAGAAAAGGGTTTAAGCAGGGAATATTTCATTTATTTGGGGGGACATTTCCCGAGGCTGGGAGTTTCTGTTCCTGTTGTGTAGGGGAGTTTCCAAGCTCTGTGTTTCTGGTTTTTCTTCCTCCTTAACAGTGGGTGTTTATCAGCCAAGGGGAAAAACTGCATGTCCAGCTGTAGGAGTTGTTCACATTGGCATCAGGGACTGCCCTTCATGAGACATTGTTGTTCCTACCACAAATGATAGTGAAAAAAGGAAAAAACCTTCTCTGGACCTCACTGAGGTTCAGGACCCTACAAAGGAGAGCTGAACCCAGCTGGAGTGGACTGGAGTCCTGGAGTGGACTGAGGCAAGCTGAACATGCCCTGTCCCCCCCTGTCCTGTGTCCTGCTGCATTTAATGCAGGTGCAGTATGTGAGCAGTGCCTGGCCCACACCTGCAGGACCAAGGTGACAAGTGTCCCTCTTCCCAGAGCCAGCAGGTGACATCCCTGCTCACCCAGGCAGTGTGGTGTGCTGAAGCTGAGCTCGGTCCTGAGAGCAGGATGTCCTCATGCTTGTCTTTCTCCACCACTTCAGCCAGCTCTCCAGAGCCCACCAGGGACAAGGGAAGGGTCCACTGTGTCTGCCAGGTTGCTTTTTCCAAGAGGCACCATCTGCCCCCAAGCCCTGGATGGCAAATGCAGCTGGGATACAATCTGTTCCTGCTCTGGAACCTGGAGGGAGGACGTGTTCCTGTCTCCTGCTGCTTTGGGGTACTTTCTCCTTGGGCTTTTCTCACTATCAGGTGTCTCAGATTGTGAGGTGTGGAGCTAGAGGGTGATTTTCAGAGCTGGTGGAGGCTCTTCTCCACCTTCCAGAGTCCACAGACCAGAGATTAGTGCGCACAAGGCAGAAGGAGGACTGGCACCATTTGTCTGATGCTCTCAAATGATTTTATTGCCAGTACACATGCTGAGGTCCAAGGGGAGAGAGTGAATGCAAATCCATGTGCTGCTCTCACTGATTCAAAGGAAAGGAGTCCTGCTCCCTCCCCTGGGCTGGTAAAAGCAGTTTCTGGTGCAGATCCACGTGGAACCTGTGGCTCTGGGGATCTGTCTGGGTAGCTGTGCTGAAGGGCAGTTTATTCCTGATGGCAGAGGGCCTGGCAAGTTTGGTGTCCTGGGCAGCTGTAGCCGAGGCTGAGCCCTGCTGCTCTGTGTCCCATTGCTGCACAGGCAGGCAGTGGTGTCTGGGGGAGTTAGCAGCCAGGAAAGGTGGAAGAGAGGCACTGAACACACCCCCTGGTTTTGCAGAACCTATGGGATACAGCTGGATAAACAGTAGGGCTGAGGCAGGCCAGAGAAGGATTTGGGGAGTGGGAAAACAGAGGAAAAGGAGAGCAGGCTCTGGCTTTGTCTGTGTGTGTGCAAGGGCAAGTGACTGGCACGGACTTGCAGGGCTCTGTTCTGGGTGGGAGCAGCTTGCTGCAGGGCAGGGCTGCCAGCCTGGCTTGGGAAGCATGACCTGCCTGCTGGGAGAGGCAGGAGAAGAAGGTGGGATGCTCAGGAGACCCCATCCCTGAGCTATAAACCCAAACTGGTGCCCAGGGCTGCCCAGACTGCTGTGGGTGAGCTGGAGCTGGTTCTCTCTGCAGCAGAGCTGTGAGTGAGCCTCTCCAGCCAGGCTGGGCATGACTCACAGCCAGTGGCCACAGCCGAGGCAGGTCAGCCTGGCCTGGAGGGAAGAGACAGTCTCTGGAGAGGGGAATGCTGTCAAATCTTCCACTCTCAGGCAAACAGCCTTGTCCTCTGCCTGCTGGGGTGAGCTCCTCTGCCAGGCATGTGTTCCCCTCCCTGCTCCCTCTCAGCAGTGCTGCCTTCAGCTCTGCAGCTGGAGGTTGCCAGCCAGGTATGGAGCAGATGGCTGAGCCATCCAGGAGGCAGGAGCATGGAAAGAGCCCCTGGCAGGCTGGGGTAGGCAGGCTGAGGTGAGCATGCTGCTCTTTGCAGGGCACAGGGCTCAGCACAACACTCGTGGTGACCAGGGCCAGGAGCAGCTCAGCTGGGCACATGCTGCCAGTGTGATTGCTTGAGTGGGAGCAGCCCCCTCTGGCACCAGGAGCTGCTTTGCCTGGGCAGTGGTGCCATGGGGCAGGAGCAGGGGCAGTGGCTCTCTCTCAGTGGCTCTCAGTGGCAGGGGCAGTGGCTCTCAGTGCCTCTCTCAGTGGCTCTCTCTCAGTAGCAATGACAGTGGCTCTCTCTCAGTGGCAGTGGCTCTCTCTTCAGTGGCAGTGGCTCTCAGTGCCTCTTTCAGTGGCAGGGGCAGTGGCTCTCTCTCAGTGGCAAGGGCAGTGGCTCTCAGTGGCAGGGGCAGTGGCTCTCTCTCAGTGGCGGGGCAGTGGCTCTCTCAGTGGCTCTCAGTGGCAGGGGCAGTGACTCTCTCTCAGTGGCAGGGGCAGTGGCTCTCTCTCAGTGGCTCTCTCTCAGTGGCTCTCTCTCAGTGGCTCTCTCTCAGTGGCTCTCTCTCAGTGGCTCTCTCTCAGTGGCTCTCTCTCAGTGGCTCTCTCTCAGTGGCTCTCTCTCAGTGGCTCTCTCTCAGTGACTCTCTCTCAGTGGCTCTCTCTCAGTGACTCTCTCTCAGTGGCTCTCAGTGGCAGGGGCAGTGACTCTCTCTCAGTGGCTCTCAGTGGCAGGGGCAGTGACTCTCTCAGTGACTCTCTCTCAGTGGCTCTCTCTCAGTGACTCTCTCTCAGTGGCTCTCTCTCAGTGACTCTCTCTCAGTGGCTCTCTCTCAGTGACTCTCTCTCAGTGGCTCTCTCTCAGTGACTCTCTCTCAGTGGCTCTCTCTCAGTGGTTCTCTCGCTGGGGCAGTGCTGGCTGCCAGGCAGCGATGCGCTCACCCCCAAGCACTGCCATGACTGAGGAGAAGGGACTGCAGCAGGCTCTGGGCTTGTTCCCCGAGCTGTGCTCTGTGTCCTGTGCAGTGGTGGCCGTGCCCTGGTGCCGGCAGAGCTGGTGCCAGCCGCCCTGTCCCAGCCTGCTCCGTGGGCAGTGCCAGGTGCCCGCTCCCCGTGCCAGCAGCCAGGCCCACGTGGCTCCTCAGCTGCTGACTCTGCAGTGCCCCAGCCTCCTGTGCCAGCAGGCTCCAGGATGTGCTGGCTCCTCCCAGCCCTGGCAGCTGTGGCACAGATCCCTGATAAGGTCCCATGGGCTCTCCTCCTCCTCATCCCTTCCCATGCTGGGCTTTGCTTGCTCTCCCTCATGCTGTGGTGGGGTTTTTGGGATGGGACAGAGCGGGGGGAGCCAGGACTGCTTTCTGAAGGAGAAAGTGCCCCACGGGGAGCTGCCTGGCAGGCTGGAGTCCCTGGGGCCCCGTGGCATGTGGCTGAACCCAGGCAGGAGCCAGCTGTTTTTCTGCTGCCACTTGTGCCCAGAATAGGAGCTGTGGGCAGGCTGTAGGGGCAGAGGAGAGGGTGGCAGGCAGCAAACTTGGTGCTGCTGTCATGCTAAAGAGTGCCATGGTGATGCCTCTGGAGCACTTCTCCCTTGGTGGCTTTGGGAAAACCACAGACTCTTGGCTGGAGGTGCAGCGAGCAGGCAGGGGTGTTACCTGGAGACATCCTCTGTCACAGACACATTTTATGAAAAATCCTTTTGTTAGGATTTTTTCTCCTGAGAGGCCTCAGAGGAAAAGAAAAACAATAATTATCTGCTGCTGTGGAATGCAACAGGTGCATCTTTGATTGATCTCATGTGGTTGTTTTAATTAATGGCCAATCATAGTCCAGCTGGCTCGGACTCTCTGGTCAGTCACAAGATTTTATTATCATTCCATTCCCTTTCTGTTCCTTGCTAGCCTTCTGATGAAATCCTTTCTTCTATTCTTTTAGTGTAGTTTTAGTATATAATTTTTTTAATTTCGTATATATCCTAAAATAATAAATCAGCCTTCTGAAACATAGAGTCAAGATTCTCATCTCTTTCCTCATCCTGGGACCCCTGGGAACAGCACCACAATCCTCCCTGTGCTGCTAAGATGTAACTTGCTGCTGATGTGCCTCCTTTGCTATTCCTTTCCCAGTCCTCAGTGTGCTCCAAGATTGTGCAGCTGCTGGGCCAGAACGAGGTGGATTATCGCCAGAAGCAGGTGGTGATCGTGAGCCAAGACAGCTTCTACAGGGTCCTCACCTCGGAGCAGAAATCCAAAGCACTCAAAGGCCAGTTCAATTTTGACCACCCAGGTGAGTGGAGAGCAGCACTGTGGGGACAGGGATGGAGTGGGACCCCCACCTGCAGCAGCAAAGAGCCTGCAAGGACACTGGGGCTCTGAATCCTCATGGCATGGCTTAGTTAAGCTCCTGGGGCTGGGACCCCTGTGTGTCATCCCCCCGTTTCTCTTGGGAAAGAAATAGGGTGGAGTGTTTGGGATGTGAAAGAGCAGGTTATAAACCCTCAAACTCCTTAAGACCCTCCTCTTCCTGCAAAAACATCCCCCAGTTTGAACAAGGTTTTCATAGAACTGTAGAATCATTGAATAGTTTGGGTTAGAGGGGACCTTAAAGGTCATCTTGTTCCAAAACCCTTCACCTAGAGCAGGCAGCAAAGGAACAGATTGGTTTTTGGTGCAGCTGAGTCAGGCCCAGAGAGATCTGGGCTGGCAGAGTCCCTGGAGCCAGCAGCTCCCTGTCCCTCCCTCAAGGAGGGAACCAGCTGTGCAGCTGCTCTGCAAACCCTTCCAGCAAGGGGCCCTGCCCTGTTACCACAACAGGGCCTCTTTGAACCATCTCTGGGCTCGGTGGGGAAATTCCAGAGCTGCTGTCCCTTGGTCCCCACGAGGACAATGGCCAGAGGCAGCGAGCCCTGAGCAAACAGAGCCCTGTCTGTGTGGCAGCTCCGTGCTGGAACACTGCTGCAGTCCCTGTCTGAGGGCTGGAGCCCTGGAGGAGATGCCTTCCTGTGCCTGGGCTGGCAGCAGTGCTGCACAAGGACGGTATTGATCTCTGCAGGCCACATCCCAGGCTGGTGCAGAGCCACAGAGCCCCATGGCTCTGGCACAGCTGGGCCTTGCCTGGTCCCTGGGGAGGTGCAGGGCTTTCCTCCCAAGTCTGTGTGTCTGTCTGTCCCCAGTGTGAGGTGCCAACGACTCTGGCTTGGGCAAAGCTCAGCAGCTGGTGGGTGGGAGAGGTTGCAAAGCTGCCTCGGGTAACGTTTCCTCTCTCCTCAGATGCCTTTGACAACGAGCTGATCGTGAAAACGCTCAAAGAGATCACAGAAGGGAAGACGGTCCAGATTCCTGTCTATGACTTTGTCTCCCACTCCAGGTCTAACAGCTGCTCCTGCCTTGCTGTGCCTCTGCTGATGTCCTGTGGCAGCCCTGCCCTCCCCAAACTCCTGCCCTCTGCTTGGGTGCCTAACCTGCCAGCACAAAGTTCCCATCCTAACTCCTCCAGCCCCGGGTTGGAGCATCCCAGGCAAATGGAGGCACAGGCTGAGGGTCTGGAAAGCTGTGTAGACATCCAGCAACATCCAGGCATCAGTG
The DNA here is from genome assembly GCA_019023105.1 of Diglossa brunneiventris. Lineage (NCBI taxonomy): Eukaryota > Metazoa > Chordata > Aves > Passeriformes > Thraupidae > Diglossa > Diglossa brunneiventris. The sequence continues at coordinate 28,723,622 of CM032361.1, read as the reverse complement.
CTGGGGGGTTAATGACCTCCCTTCTCTTCCCCATCCACGCCTCCTCTCCCCATAAACTCAGTGTTTGCAGCTTTAACAAGCACTCGTGCCTCAAACACACTGGCAGTGCCAGGAAAGGAGGAGGACAACAATTCCTGCTCCTGTACCACTCCCCTTGCCTGTGTTCAGCTTGTTTTTGCATGCCCGTGTTGGTTGTGGATGGCGTGGCTCTGCTGTGATTCCCACAAAATCACTGTGCTGTCAGGGAAGTGCTGCCTGCTCCCCAGGGAAGCAGAGCTGGCCATGCAGGTTCCCTTGCATGGGCTTTCCTGGGCTTTTTAGCTTGGCACATAACCCTTGTGAACAGCAGCTGGCCCAGGTAGGGGGAGAAGGGCTGGTGTGCTTCCTGCTTTGCTGTTTATCCTTCCAGGAAGCGTACGTGTGCCTTGGATTCCCTCCAGGGTGGTGGGGTAGCTCTCCTCTCTCTCTCCTCTTTCTCTCTCCTCTTTCTCTCTCCTCTTTCTCTCTCTCTCTTTCTCTCTCCTCTTTCTCTCTCCTCTTCTCTCTCTTTCTCTCCTCTCTCTCTCTCTCTCTCTCCTCTCCTCTCTCTCTCTCTCTCTCTCTCTCTCTCCTCTCTCTCTCTCCTCTCTCTCTCTCCTCTCTCTCTCTCTCCTCTCTCTCTCTCCTCTCTCTCTCTCTCCTCTCTCCTCTCTCTCTCTCTCTCCCTCTCTCTCCTCTCCTCTCCTCTCTCTCTCTCTCTCCTCTCTCCTCTCTCTCCTCTCCTCTCTCCTCCTCTCTCCTCTCTCTCCTCTCTCTCCTCTCTCTCCTCTCTCTCCTCTCTCTCTCCTCTCTCTCCTCTCTCTCTCTCTCTCTCTCCTCTCCTCTCTCTCTCTCTCCTTCTCTCCTCTCTCTCCTCTCTCTCTCTCTCTCTCTCTCTCTCCTCTCTCTCCTCTCTCCTCTCTCTCCTCTCCTGCCCCCCTGGTGCAGCAGTGGTGGCCCAGGGTCGGAGCAGTGCTTTAGGAGCACAGCAGTTTCCCCCACACCTCTCTTTGTGTCGGCCAGCCTCCCCCAGCAGCAGGGTCTGACTGTGCTTCCCTGTGCCAGGAAAGAGGAGACGGTGACGGTGTACCCTGCTGATGTGGTGCTCTTCGAGGGCATCCTGGCCTTCTACAGCAGGAGGGAGGGCGCATAGCTCTTTGTGGACATGCCGACACCTGTCCAGAGGTGATGGGGACAGCTGACTGCTCGGGACACAGTGACAGTGAGCATAGAAATGCCCCTGACTGTCTCCAGTGAGCAGACAGACACTGCTCTGGGACAGCGACGGAGCAGAAATGCCCCTGACTGCTCTGGGCACACAGACAGTTACAGTGAGCAGGGACACAAGTGATGGGCACACAGCAGTGACGCACAAATGCCCTCGACTGCTCTGAGCACACAGTGAGCAGGGACTGACTGCTCTGGGCACACAGGCAGTGACAGTGAGCAGAGCAAAGCTGGCACAAAGCTGTGAAGAGCTGGGGAGCTTTTCCTGCGCAGTGCAGAGTGTCACTAGGGCAGTTTGTGGCTTGCTCTGTGTGTGTCTCTTGGGATTCAGTGGGATTTTTGCTGCCATGGCTGGGATTCCTCCTTTGATGACTGCTGAGTGTGCCGTGTCCTCGCACGGCCCCGTGGCACCAGCCCAGTGCCAGCAGCTGAGCAGCAGCTGCTGCCAGTCAGCAGATGCCAGCAGGGAAGGGATGGCACAGCAGAGCATCTGGGCAGTTCAGGCAGAACCTGATAGATCCACTCAGGACCTGGGCTGTGGGTGTGCTCTGAGGCTGGCATTTGGTGCACATGGGGAGTCTGGTTGTACATTTGTGCAACCCAGTGTGGAGCCTCTGTGTGGGACCTGGCTTTGGGGGCAAAGAGCCCTAGAAATCAAAGCGTCCCTCTCCAGGACTCCCAAGTCCTGGTGGCTTGGCTGTGGAGTGCCAGCTGACGTGGGGAGGGACACCCACGCTGCAGGGCCTGCATGACTTGAGGTGTCCTTTGTTTCTAAGCTGCCTTGAGGGATGGGGTTACCGATGCAGCACCTCCTGGGTGACTAAAAAACTATCTGGGGACTCTTGGGGCAGAATTCACTTCTGTCTGAACTATTGCTACCCCTGGCTGGCTCTGGCAGGCTCCACAGGGTGCCTGGGGATGCAGAAGATGACTGAAGAGGAGCAGTCCCTGCCAGAGCTCTGCGCTGTGACGAGGGGAGCGTGTCTCAGTGCGTCAGTCTGGGACTGTGTGTGTGCGTGTTCCACTCTGCAGTGGAGCTGGTCTTGCCTGCCCTCCTGCTGTCAGACACATGCAGAGCCTCCTCAGCTGCTGGGATGTCATCAGCACTGATGAACATCTCCTTTTTACCAATCCCTCTTGACCCTGCCCGCTGTTCTTGCATGACTCACCCAGGGAGGTGACAGCACAGTCAGTTGCAGGGAGATGTGAGATATGCAGGGTCCCAGAATGTGAGCCCTAATCCCTTAAAATGCTGTGCAGGAGCTCAGGGCCACACCCAGCCACAGGGTAGGACACTGTGGTGGTGACAGTGACCCCAGCCACAGCTGAGCCCCACACAGCTCCTGCTCAGCCTCCCCTGGGGGGAGAGAATCAGAAGGGTAAGAGTGAGAAAACTTGTGGGCTGAGACAAAGACAGTTTATGAAGTAAAGCAAAAGCCACAAGGCAAGCAAAAGGAGGAATTTGTCACCACTTCCCGTGGGCAGGCAGGTGTTCAGCCATCCCCAGGAAGGCAGGGCACCATGGTGTGTGATGGTTATGTGGGAAGACAAATGGCATCACTTTGAATGTCTCCTCTCACCTTCCTCCTTCTTCCCCCAGCTTTGTATCATCATGTGGGACATGCTTGGGTCAGTCAGGGTCAGCTGTCCCAGCTGTGTCCCCTCCCCCAGTGCTGGGGTGGGGTGAGGAGCAGCAAAGGCCTTGGATCTGTGTGAGCAGTGCTCAGCAATAACAAAAACATCCCTGTGTTATCTACACTGTTTTCAGCACAAATCCAAAACACAGCCCCACACCAGCTACTGTGAAGAAATTTAACTCTATCCCCACCAAAACCAGCACATTCTCCAGCCCTTATTCCAAACCACTTAAATCGTGCTCAGATCCCACACCCTGCAGTCCATTCTCATTCCCCACCTTTGGTGTTTCACACAAATATCAATCCCCTATTTTAGGGAACACCCCTTTAACAGATCTGAGTGTTCACTGAGTTAACTTAGCCCCTGACTTTGGGCTCCATCTGTCCTAGTGGTCATTCAGGACAGGAGAAGGTGGTGTGGAGTTGTGGGGTCACTGCTGTGCTCACACTGCTCTTGTGAGCCTTGTACTTCTCCCACCCACCATCAACCACTTGCAAAAGGGCAGCTTTGCTGATGGAGGTGCTGCTGTCTCCTAGTTACTGCAGCTCATTGTTCTCCTGCTAGGAATCTGGCCATTTCCCCACCATCAGCAGTTGGTAGGACCACTGCAGCATCAAATCTGTTTACTGCATGTCTGCCTGTCATTTCTGGGAAAGGAGAGCCTGTGTGAGAGGTGCCAAAGGTATAATCATGTCCCTGGAACGTAGCTGGAGGCAACTCATTGCCAAAGTTGGGATCTTGTGTTGTGATGTGGCCCTGAGTCATCTTTCTGTCCCAGAAGCCCTAAAGGGTTGCAGCAGTTGGGTTTTCAGCTGGGCAGCAGCAGGAGCTGAGGTTCCTGGAAGTGCAGCTGGCAGCTCAGTTAATCAGTAGTGCTGGGGTTCAGTGGTGCAGCTCACACTGTGCCCGTCTCAGCACCTGTGCCCAAAGTTCTGCTAGCAGAGTGCAAGGGGCAAGGTCTGCTGGGTGCCTCAGACAGGGATCCACGGGGCTCAGGGACCTCATTGTGGCTAAGCTCCCCCACTGCCCTGTCCTTGGCCAGTTTCCCTAAAAAAGAAACCAGGTCCAGTATCACATGCATGTTTTGGGTCCAGTTTGAATTTAGTCCTGCTGGCTTCAGAGAAGTGCCAGTCTGTCCTTTGGGATATTTGCCTGCCCTGCCAGCAATCCCTCAGGACAGGGTGTGTGGTTTTACCCGGGCTGTTGGGACCTGCTGCTTTGGGGCCAGGTACAAGCAGCAGGTGTTTGACCTGTGTTTGTGTGTGGGGTGATTATCCTGCCCTGGGAAGAGGCAGGAGAGCTTTGCCATGTCAGGACCAGCCCCTGCCCAGCTCACAGGCCTCCTGCACCCCAACAAACAAGGTGTGGGAGCTGGGAAACGAGAGTGTTAAATTTTCCCTGCCTCTTTTTCTGTGTTCTTCGAGCTGGGGCTCGCTCCTGCTCTCTGGAGAAGCTGCTGCTGGTTCCCATCCTGCTGCCAGCCCTTTCCCCCATCACTTCCCCCTGCAGGGCTGTGAAAGGCCACACTGTGAAGCTGCTGGCCAAGGGCAAAACAGAGCCATGGGGGCAGTGCCAGAGCAGCAGTGTCCTGGCCCTGAGAGCACACAGGCAGTGCTGCCCAGCAGGTCAGGCAGGCTGGCAGGGTAGTGCTGTGCCTTGGCTCTGCCTGGGACACGAGGGAAGGCTCATTCCAAAGCCAGTGCCAGGCACTCATATGCTGGGCAAAAGCCAGCAGCCCCCTGGGGACAGCCGGGAGCTGTCTGCTCAGCCACAGGGATGCTTTGGCTCTTCCCTGAGGGTTGAATTCCTGCTGAACTGGGCCACTTGTCCACACTGAAGTGGCGTCAGACTGGGGATGGCACTGGCCCAAACAGCTCGTGCAAACAGGGTGGAAGGCCTGAGTGGCAGAACAAGCAGCAGGCCAGTTTGCTCTCCTGCCTTTGGGCTTCCTCCTGAGCTGACCCCCTCACCTCTGGTTCTCCTGCCAGCTGGGGACAGCACAAGGAGCCTGGCAGAGCTGTGCAGGTGGCTGAGTTTTACCCTCTCCACCCTGCAGATTTGAGTTGAACTGTGCCTTAATGTGTGCGTGTGGCTGAACCCCACTGATTTTCTATTCTTTGGGCATCTCTGCACTGGGATGGCAGAGAATGCCCAGTCAGGCAGGACAGAGCGACAGGAGGGAGGCAAGAGCCTGAGGCTGGGAACACTCAGGACTGGGCTGGCACTGGTTACAGCTGGAATGTGCATGCAGAGCTGAGAAGGGCGCCAAGAAAAGCACTTGGCCAGGTCAGCTAGCCCTTGGTTCCCAGGAAAATTTGGAAGTAGGTTAAAAGCATGGAGCTGGGCTGGGATGTGCTCGGACACATGGACAGCAGCTTGCAGGAACAGAGATCTCAGGGAAAATATCCAAAGGCTGTACTTATTGAAGGGAAAAGGGGTGGAGAGAGTTGTGCCTCAGCTCCTGACTGTGCCTTCCACCTTCCCTCAGTGCTCCGAGACATCAGTGAGCGAGGCAGGGACCTGGAGCAGATCCTGTCTCAGTACATCACCTTTGTCAAGCCTGCCTTCGAGGAGTTCTGCCTGCCGGTGAGTCAGGGGAGTGCACCCATGGGAGTGCTGGAACAGGAGCACTTCATGCCTGCCCAGAGCTCAGATCTGCCCCCTGTGCCTTCCTCCCTCTCTGCAGGCTCTGCCCGGGCAGGCTGTGGTTAGGACTGTTTATACAGCCGCTGTCTTCCTGGTGAGATCACCCTTCCCTTTGGGAAGGCAGCATGGCCAGAGGAATCCCTCCTTGTGCAAGGGCTGACAAATCTCTGGGCAGCTCAGCCTGGCAGGGAGGATCCTTGGCTGTATTTAGCTGGGGAATGGGAGGTCTCTGCCCCCAGGCAGTGTTTGCTGTGTCTGCCTCCTCTTTTGGGCTGTGCTGCCTGCCCTTTTCACCCTGCAGTGCTGCTGCCTTTGTGCTTGGGAGAGCAGGGCAGCTTCTTCCTTCTGTCTGTGCAGTGGGATGTGGCCTTGCAGGTTGCATTTCCTGGCTGCTGAGTGGCCAGGGGGACAAGGCCTGCCCGGAGAGAGGAAACTCCTTTGGGAGCTGATAACAGAGGCAAGGCTGTCTGGCAGACAGGGAATGTGTGGGGGAATTTACTGCAGCCTTGCAGTATGGAAATAACATGTTTGTAGCATCAGCCATTGTACACCTTTCCTGGCTCTCATGGAGAGCAGCCTGTGCCTTGCTTCTCAAGGCTTTTCAAGCTGATGTGGTATATGAGGATTTTTTTGTTTTTATATGAGGATTATTTTTTTATTCTGGAGGAAGTGAGCTAGCAGAGTCCTGAAACCTGGGGACTGCTGGCCAGCACCACAGGAATTAAACTGTGCCTCCCACCTTAGGAGCATCGCTATACCTGTCTATCTGGTCAGCTCTGCCCCTTACCTTAAGAGGGGCTGATTCTGTGCTCTACAAGATCTTTTCCTGGCTCTTGCCAGCTCCCTTTTTTCAGTTTCACTCAGTTGTGGCTCTGGGGACCAATTCCAAAGCCCAGAAAGGCTTTTCCTGAGAGGCAGGTCCAGCTTGCAAGGCTGCTCTTCTTGCAAGTCCCCAGCAAGATAAATCCACATTTTTTCAGAGCAGCAGATGCTGCATCAGGCTCTTCTGATGAAGAGTCTGTAGGAGAATGAAGTGTGAAACAAGGAGGGCACAGAACTGCCTTGTTTCTACCCACAGCTTTGCAATGGTCTGCTCCCACTTCCAGCCTGGTGTTGGCTGAACTGCAGAGCAAGTGCAGGCTCAGCACCCACTGCTGCTGTTATTTGACTCCTAAAGCAGCTCTGAGCCAGGTGGTCCAGTACTGAAATGGTCCAGCATATCCTGGTGGTTTTTGATATGTCTGGAAGCACTTGGAGGTGTCAGGTGACACCCATCACCCCAGCTGGCTTGGTGGGGTTTGGCTGTCAGCTGTAAAACTGCCACAAACGGGGAGGAGACTGAGACTGGCACCTGCAGGGGAATCTAGGTCAGCAGTGGTGTCCTGGATCACACCTTTGCAAGTGGTGTGGTAGAGAATTCTCCCCCCTTCCCAGGCAGATCTCATGGCTGTGCCCAGGCGTGCCAGCTCGTGCTCTTGGAGCAAGTCTGAGGTGGATTCAGGGGGAAGGATGTTCCCAAGAGCATCAGCTGCTGGAGTCCTGTGATTATGAGGTTTTTAATTGCAGGTTTTGTTCAGGGTGCCTCTTACTGGCTTCTGTATGAGCTCATGAAAATGGAGTCAGGGCACAAAGCATGGCCCTTGAAACAGAGCAGAACACAAATAAGAGCATCCAAAATGTATTATCAGCAATGACATACCTCCCAGAGGGTCTGGGGAGGGCAAGCAGCTGCCCCAGGGAGCAGGGACAATGCCTCAGCCTGCTGTCTCTCCACTTTTTCCCTATAACAAAGTGCTCTCTCTCCTCCCAGACCAAGAAATACGCTGATGTGATCATTCCCAGAGGAGCAGATAATGAAGGTAAGCACCCAGGCCCTGCTGCTCTGCCCTGGCAGCCAGACTTGGGCTGTTGCTGTTGCAGTGGAGTTAGGTTGGACCTGCCCCAGAGGGGACTCAGGCCACTGCCTGAGAGCAGCACTGCCAAGAGAGTGCTGCTACCATAGGTGTGCCCTGTTCCCTTTGCTCCTACTTGGAGCATTATTGATTGGAATTTGTCTTCCTGTAGTACCTCCAGGCCAGCTCTTGGTTCATCCCACACAAAAGGCAATGTGCAGCTGGGTCAGCCAGGTTGGGATCAGCCTGAGTGTGCTGGCTGGGATCAGCCTGAGTGTGCTGGCTGGGGTCACGTGAGTGTGCTGGCTGGGGTCTACGTGAGTGTGCTGGCTGGGGTCAGCCTGAGTGTGCTGGCTGGGATCAGCCTGACCACCCTGGCTGGAATCAGCCTGACCACCCTAGCTGGAATCAGCCTGGGCATCCTGGCTGGGATCAGCCTTGACGTCCTGGCTGGGGTCAGCCTGGGTATCCTGGCTGGATTCAGCCTGACCACCCTGCCTGGATTCAGCCTGACCACCCTGCCTGGATTCAGCCTGACCACCCTGGCTGGATTCAGCCTGACTATCCTAGCTTGAGGGGCAGAGGGATCGGGTCCCAGGGGGAAATAGGAGGGGACAGCAGTGGGAGGGACAGCAGGGTCACAACCCTACCTCACTTCTGCTTGATTTTTGCAGCCATCCTAACACCCTGTCTCCCCCTTTTGCTCGCAGTGGCCATAAACCTGATAGTGCAGCACATCCAGGACATTCTTAACGGAGGACTCAGCAAACGCCAGAGCAACGGGTACCTGAATGGCTACACTCCCCCACGCCAGCGGCAGCCCTCAGAGTCCAGCAGCCGGCCCCACTGACCCGGGCAGAGCCGAGGCCAGCACGGCCCCTCTGTACATACTGTCCACTCGTTCCCCCCTTATCTATTTAAGAAACCAGACGGAGACGAATGCCTTTAATTTTGTATGTTGGAGTTGCCCAACGAGAAGCAGCCGGTTGCTCGGGAGCCCGGACCACCCTCAGCTCCCGGCCTTGCTCGATAACTCCTCCAGCACGGATCCGGCTATAAACCTCTATAAATATAGAATTGCTCTATTTTTGCGTAAATGCAGAATAACGTAAAATTAATTGCTGTAAGGTATTTGCCAGGCTCAGTGTTGCTGGGAGGGAGTGGGGAAAAGGGGATCCTAGGAGGTGTTGGTGTCAGGAACTTCACCTCAAACTCGGTAAGGGAGGAAGAACCGTGGTGGTGTCCATCCTGGGCAGCTTGAGTGTTACACCTGGGTTGGGTTTGTCTCTTCCTACCATTGCTGTCAGGTGCAAGCAGCCTGGTTTTGGCTGGCAGTGCTTCAGGGAGAATGATGGGGAATGATCTCCCCCTGTCTCTCTGCAGCTCCAAGTCTCAGCCTGTCAGCAGAGTGTGGCCTGAGTGTTACACCTGGGTTGGGTTTTTCTCTTCCTACCATTGCTGTTCAGGTGCAAGCAGCCTGGTTCTAGCTGGCAGGTGCTGCACAGTGCTTCTGGCAGCTGGGAGAGTGATGGGGAATGATCTCCCCCTCTCTGCAGCTCCAAGTCTCAGCCTGTCAGCAGAGTGTGGCCTGAGTGTTACACCTGGGTTGGGTTTTCTCTTCCTACCATTGCTGTTCAGGTGCAAGCAGCCTGGTTCTAGCTGGCAGGTGCTGCACAGTGCTTCAGGGAGAATGATGGGGAATGATCTCCCCCTGTCTCTCTGCAGCTCCAAGTCTCAGCCTTTCAACAGCATCCCGTTCTGTGCCTGAGCATTCCCACCACAGGTGTGGGGCTGCTGCCACACCCTGCAGTGAGGACCTGCTGGGTATGTGGCCATATTAACACAGCCTTTTTAGCAGTCTCAGCGCCTGGCTTGTGGGGGCAGCACGTGGATACCTTCAGCCCCTCCGGAGCTTGGTGGCACTGTTCGTTGACCCTGGGCTGACGTGCCTGGAGGTTGGCTTGCAGGTCAGAGGTGTGTCTCATTCCTCACTTGGATGGGTTTTGCTCTTGTGTGGGGGATTCTGGGGTTTATGAGGTATGGTTAAGGGACAACCAGCCTCTTCTAAAAGAAAAGGGGCAATGGCTGATCAAAGGCAGCTGCTGAGCTGCCTTTCTGAGGGGTTCAGCAGTGTGTAGTGGTCTCTGGGCTGCTTTGCCATCCTCATGTGGGACCATCCACAGGTCCCACCTGGGCAGTGTGAAACTGGGTGCCCAGCAGTCCCCTGCTCCCTGTTTTCAGAGCCTGCCTGTGTCCCTTTCACTGTCCTGGGGGAGGACACTGTCCCTGCAGTCTGTTGTCCCCCAGCAGTGCCCTCCCTTGGCCGGGGAGAGTTAGTCCTGCCTAATCTGGTGGTGCTACAACAGCCATTTCCAGAGGGGCCTGGTGGGGTTGTACTGCAGATTTAGGGATGCCTGCAGAGTCCCCCTGCAAGATGGGGCAGTGTGGCTGGGGCAGGGGCTTGGTAGGAGCCAGTGGAGGGGGTTTGGTGGGATGGTGGCCAGCAAAGATCCTTCTGCCAGTGCTGCTAAGACTGACTTGCCCTACCAAACCCAAAATTTCACAGGTATCCCACAAAGCTTGGAGCAGAGACCCTTAGCCTTGCTCCTTCATGGTTCTTTCAGTCTTTCCAGAGCATTGGTTTTGCTCTGTGGTTAAGAGTTTAATGGACCATGCTCCATTGCTCTCCAGCCTGATGTGAGCTGGGACAAGCTGTGATCCTGGAGAGAACAAGAAAGGAAACACATTCCCCCAGTGACTGCTGCTGGGGCACACTCATTCCTTCTTGCTCTGTGATGAGACAGCCTTTAATCCCTCTCCCTGTGTGCCAGCACTCCTCCAGGCATGTCAGCTTTGCCATGACCAAGGGCTGATTCTGTGTAGGTAAGAGGGACCAAAGCTCTGCAGAACTGGTGAGGCTTCTCAGGGCTCATGCAGAAGACAAGGTAAAATACTGGCCTCCTCTCCTCAGTGAATAAAGACAGAATAAATGGATGCTGGTGTTGTCTCCTGTTTGGTACTGACTGCAGTCCCAGGATAGAAGCAGGCTTGGCCAACCTTGTCTTAGTCCTGTGAGTCTAAGCCAGACCTGGAGCAAAGCTGCTGGCACAGATCAGTCCCTTGGTGAAGGAGGCAGCAGCTCTGGCTTTTGGCTGGTTTCCCCCACTGTAAGGCCCCAAAAAGCTCACCTGACAAGGCTTTAAAAGGGCTGGTGGTTGTTGATGTGCCCTGCTTTAGATGCACAGGAGAAATACTGACAAGGTACTCTCAGAAGGCCAAAACAACCAAAAAGACCTTGCTGGCAAATTTAGAAAATCAAAGAACTTTGACTAAAGATTTAGAGTAGCAGACACTACACATAAAACACAAAACACTTAGAGCATTAAATTGGCTCATTCAACTTTGCAAACTTTGGGCCCATTCAATTTTAAATTGTTCACAACTTCCAAGAGGAGGGAATTAAAGAAGAAAGCAAGAAAATGTAGAAAAGAGGACACATACAGCTACCAGAGTGTTTGTTTTGATGAAAACTCCAAAAGGAGATAGGGTCAAGACCTGTGCTCACCTAAAGTTCAGCTTTAGCTACTTCTTAGCCATCCTGAGCCCTTTCCCCAGGTGGGATTTCCAGTCATTTGGCCACTGGGGAGCTTGGTTGGGGCTGCAGGGGCAGGTGTGGAGCATTGCCTCTGCTGTGCCAGGGACTGGCAGCCCCTCAGGGCTGGGATACAGACTGTAGGGATGGGGAATGTGCAGAGCAGGCATTACCTCACCAGGGCAAAGCCTGACCTGCCCCTTCACACACATGCACCCCACAATGCCCATGACATCAATCTGTCACACACTCAGCAAGTCCTGGTGCTCGGGGTGCTGTTGTGAAACCCTCTCCTCTCAGAACAGCAGAGCTGGACAAGTCCAGCCCTTTCCAGTATCTTGAATAAGTGACAGTCATCAAAAGTCCTCACAGGTAGGGTGGCATTAGCACCAGGGGGTGTCAGGCAAGGGGACACTTTTGGCAAAGGGATAAATCAGTTTGTGGCAAAACACTTGATGTCAGTGTGGATGCAAAAAGTGAAGTCAGGCTTAAAAGACCTGATAACCCTCAGAAAGAAATTTCTGCCTGGGTAGGTGAGGGAAGAGCAGGGCATGTTGTCTGCCTTGGCTTGAGTCAGGCATTTGATAGGATCTCCTGTAACCTCCTGGTAATGGTGATGTACAGGCTGGATAAACCCTGAGGTAGATGGCAAACTGGCTGAAAGACTGGTCCCAGACTGTGGTGATCAGTGGTGTGAGGTCTGGTGGAAGACCAGTAACTCGTGTCACTAGGTCCAGCCCATCTGACACCTTCACTGAAGACACTGCATGATGGAGGAGTGGGCTGACAGAAGCGTTTTGATGTTCTGCAAAGGGAATTGCAAAGTCCTGCACTTGGGGAAGAATGATCCCACTGGCCAGTACATGCTGGGACACTTGGAATGCACAGGGAAGGCTGTGAGGGTCCTGGCTGTCCATTAGCAGAGGGCTAATGGCATCCTGGGCTGCTTTAGGGGAGGTTTTGGGTTAGGGTGATCCCCTCTGCTCAGATGAAGCCACACCTGAGTGCTGTGTCCAGTTCTGGGCTCTCCAGTACAGGAGCTACTGGTGAGAGTCCTTTGATGATGAAGGGATTGGAAGATCTCTCCTTTTGGGAAAGATTAGGACATGTAGGATTGTTCAGACTGGAGGAGTCTGAGGGGGGAATCCTATTAATGTATAAAAATAGCAGGAGGGAAGGTGAAAAGACAGCCAGTGGTTGGACATGGACACAACCTGAAAAGAAGGGGTTCCCTCTGAACATCAGGAAACATCTGCTGGGAGAGTAATGGAGCACTGGCACAGCTTGTCCAGAGGGGTTGTGGAGTTTCTTTCTTGGAAATATCAAAACTGCAGAAGTTCATGGGCAACTGCTTTGAGACAACCCCACCTGAGCATGGGCTTGGACAAACTGAGCTGCCAGGAGCCTTCTGACCTCAGCCAGTCTGTGAATTTGAAATATTTCTCAGCTGGGAGAGGAGCTTTATCCCTTCTTCTGAGTTTGGCTCTAAGCCATATCCTTCCTCAAGGGGATTTCCAAACTCCTTCTGCCCTTTTCCTCTGCTGGTGCTGGTGCTGGAGCTCCTGCAGGTAGAGGTGATACAAAAACCTGGTGGCCCTAAACATCAGCACCATGGTTTTGGTCCTGAGCATCTTGTGCAGTTGGGAACATGGGAAGGTGCACTTTGCCTGGCAGTGTGTCCTCGTGGAATGTGAAGCTGGCTGTCCCCGTCCCTGGGAATGACAGGGCCAGGCCTTACCTGCACCCCCAAACCCGTTCCTTCCTGTGGGACTGGTTTAGATTGCTTGCCCATCTCTGGTTTTTCTGCACATTTCTCCAGATGCTGGGGGCAATATGAGCCATGCCCAGAGTTTTCCAGGCCCTGCAGAGCAGCCAGGACATGTCCACCTGGGCAAGGACAAGGGCTGGGGGGTTTTGTGCCCCAGGAACAATGGCCTCCTCCTGGAATGTGGGGTGCCTGCTCTCTGCCACCCCAATTCTCCCTTGTCTCCCAGAGCACACTCACCTTCTGGGAGCTCACAGACAGCAGCCTGGCTGACACCCCTGCCCTCCTTGCTGCCCCTTCCCTGGATGCCCTTCCTATCAAAAGGGCACGTGGCACAGGAACAATAAAATTCATTTAAGAAGATTCCAAAAGTTGGCTGCTCCTAGCAGGAATTTTGCTGAGTTTCACAGACATGTCTGATGCATGGGCATGCTCTGACTGTCATGTTTAGGGAGACAGATTCCTGGGAACACCTTTGTGAGGGTGGCAGAGGGGACAGGCAAGAGGAAGAGGCCATAGGCAGTGGAAGAGCCCCTACCACAGGAGCCTTTGGTGGGCTGAGGCACCTTGTGGCTGCTTGTCATCCTGGAGGGAATTCTCTGCTGTCTGGATGAAAACGCTCCAGCTGGCATTGTTATCCAGCCACTTCCAAACAGCTGCTCCTCTTCCAGGTGATCCCACCAGCATTGGAGGTTCTAAGGACTAAGGAACCCAGTGGGCCATGGCCATGTCACCTTACAGGGACACATAGTCACCCATATTAAGAGGAAAGGCAGAAGTTCACAGAATTACAGATTATCCTGAGTTGGAGTGGATCCACAAGGGATCCAACTCGTGGCCCTGCACAGAATAACAGAATGGGTGGGGTTGGAAGGGAGCACAGAGAGTCATCTGGTCCCACCTCCCTGCTCAAGCACGGCCATTTCAGAACATCGCCTTGCTTTGTATCCAGGTAGGTCTGGGATATCTGCCCAGGGAGACTCCACAACCTCTCTGGGCAATCTGTTCCAGTGCTTGATCACTGCACAGTAAAGTTCTTCTATTCATGTGGAACCTCCCGTGGATCTCCTCCCAGTGGCTGACACCACTAAGAGCATCTTGGCATCCCCCCTTAAGATATTTATACACATTAATGAGGTCTCCTCATGCACAGGGCAGCCCCAGAACCACACCATGTGCCAAGTTCGGGCGCATTGAGAAATGCATCACCCACAGAGAATGAGAAGTGGTGTTAATCTGGAATTATGGAGGGATAGGGGACCAGGGAAGTGATCGGCATTGGTGAGGCTGCATTCAGTTCTGGGTCCCTCTCTTTAAAAAGGACATTGAGGGGCTGGAGCGTGTCCAGCAAAGGGCAGCAAGGCTTGGAAGGGTCTGGAAAACACCTGAGGAGCGGCTGAGGGAGCTGGGGGTGTTCAGCCTGGAGGAGGCTTAGGGAGGACCTCATCACTATCACCACCTGACAGGAGGGCACAGCCAGCTGGGCTCGGTCTCCTCTGCTGGTAGGACAAGAGCAAATGGCCCAGCTGCGACAGGGCAGTTCAGATTAGAGATTAGAAAATAAAAATCACTGCCAGGATGGTCAGGCATTGGAACAGGCTGCCCAGGGAGGTGTTGGAGTCGGTGTTTAGGAGGCGTCTGGACCTGGCGCTGCTTTAGCGCTTCCAGCGGCAGCGCTGGGCGCACGCCTGGGCTCGCTGTCACCTTAAATCTCTCTCCCAACGCTGGCCGTTCTGATTCCCTGCCAGCACCCGCGGACCCCCTGCCTGCAGCGGCTCTGTCCCCTCGCTGGGGGCTCCACACGGGCTCCCCCTCACGGCCTGGGGGCCGGGCCGCGCTGAGGCGGCGGCTCCGGGGGCGGAAGGGGCGGGCGCGGCTCGGCGGCGGTTGGCGGGGGCCGGGCCGCTTCCTGCGGCTGAGGAGGCGCTCGGGCGGCGCTGCGGGACCGCGGCTCGGCGGTGGCGAGGAGCCCGCGCCCGGCGTGAGTGAGGCGGCTCTGCGGGCCGGAGGGCGCGGGGTGGGCCGGGCAGCGCTGCCCGGGCGGGCTGGGGCAGCGTGGGCTCCGCGGCTCGGCACGGCTGGGCTGGGCTCGGTTCGGCTCGACGTGGCCCTTCGGCCAGGCCCGGCGGAGAGGAGCGGTGCCCGTCCCGCAGGAGCTGCCGCCGGCCGAGCCGAGTTGTGCCGCGGGGGCTGCAGGGCCGGGCTTTGCTGGCAGAGCCGCCCTTGAGCCTGTTGCTGCCGCGCGGACAGCACGGTTTAAATGCCTTTATTTTGCCTGTATATGTGCGTGTGTGTTTTCCCCTCCTCCCCGGCTTTCAACGTGGGTTTAAGGGGATTAAATCTGATGCAATCGGGGGGCTAAGAATAGCCTGCTGCACGTTCCCTCGCGTGTGCGGGGTGCTCCGGGGGCCGCTCGGCGCTGCCGGCTCACGGGACAGCCCGGGTGGGACGCGGCCGTGGTGCCCGGTGGCCCGGGCGGGACGCGGCCGTGGTGCCCGGCGGGACGCGGCCGTGGTGCCCGGCGGGACGCGGCCGTGGTGCCCGGTGGCCCCGGCGGGACGCGGCCGTGGAGCCCGGTGGCCCCGGCGGGACGCGGCCGTGGAGCCCGGTGGCCCCGGCGGGACGCGGCCGTGGTGCCCGGTGGCCCCGGCAGCCCCGAGCTCGCCTCGGAATTGCTGTGCGGTGCCCTAACTGGGAGGAATTGCCTGTCTTTATTTGCAGGGAGCTGCGAACCTGAGTAATTTGCAAGTGTGGCAGATAGCAAGTCCGGGCTTATTCTTCATTAGCCAGCTCCGCTGGTGTGTCTGGGATAATGCTCCTAGAGAGTGCTGCTTGTGAAATAAGGTTCTTCTTCACGTAGCTATAACAGTTCTGTAGTTCAATTTAAATATTTTGCTTATTGTTGGATGCAGGGTTCCAATCTGACAGTGCCAGTCTTCCAAAAATGATCTTGCTTTTCCTAAATCTAATTTTTTTTTTCACTTGTGAATGCTATCTGTGTTTAAGGTTTAATTCATTCTCATTCTGTCATTGCTTTTCCCATAGTTCAGTGATTTCCCGTTTCTCGCTTGTTTCTGGAGGGGTAGAAGCCTGTGACTATCAGTGTGGAAGCAGAACACCTTTCTGTTCTTTTAATAGATTTTTTTTTTATTTTTACAAAAAGTTAGGCTTATTGCTTTGAATAATAATTGAATTAAATGTATTCCTAAGTGAATCGCTATCGAAGATGAAATTGGGGCAAGTGATGCCCTTGTAAAAAGTGTTAATTTACATTAGAATTAGAAGTTAGTGGTTGAATATGAAAGGCCTGTGCAGTTTGCAACTGTTATTACTCTCAGAAAATGAATATTTGGAGTGGAAGTGTAGTGAACGTCAGGCAGCATCATTCATCTTTGCAGATGCAGTAGCATTATTAGCATCCCTCTTACCTCTGGGGCACAGTTATCTTCAATTTCCAGACACAAGTTTTATCTTCTATCAAATTCTGGCTCTGCAGTGTAGCTGGTGAGCAGTGCTGTGCTGTTTATTAGGTGCCAGCCTGCCTTAAATCTCTGCTAAATGTGTGAGGGAGAGATACCTCCTGGCTCCGAGCAAGGAGTGGCAGTGAGCTCCCTGTCACTTCAGATATTTTTCCCTTTGGTAGAACAGTTTTAAGGATTCAGGGAGGCAGGCAGTTTGCTGACTTTATAATGTGTGTGTTCTGTTTTGGTAAGGAATCTTTATGCAGCCGTGGTGGAAATGTTTTTAATGCTGGTGGTGTTTTCTTCTGGTTTATTCTCTGCAGTCCAGGTGTTGTTAATCTGGGATGTGAATTTATAACTGGATAAGAGCTCAAAGGCACATTAGGACGTGGTTGTGGGCAGCTCTGTTCTCTCAGAGGGAGACTGAAGAGGGGAAAGAAGGTTGTTTTCACTTGGAAATTGTTGTTTTTCTTAGTTTTTACAGAGACAGGGTAACTGAGAGGTGTTTTAAAATATTTTATTCTACTATCAGTCTCGATGATGTAAAACTTAATGCCATTCTATCAGAATACCGAAAAGATATCAGTTCACTTGTAGAGACAGAGCCTAGCAAAAAGCATTCCATCAAAAATTAAAAGCAACTCATATGAAGTCACCTTTTTTTCTTTTTTTTTTCTGTTGGATCAGGTCTTGAAGTGTAGGGTGAAGGTTTCTCTTCACGGTGCATGGACGGAAAGCCAATGCGCAGGTAAGACACAAAAACAATTGTTCTTCTCTTCCCCAAACAGGATAAATCATGTGAGTTGGTTTTCTGTGTGCCTGGACTGTGAAATCTTGTGTGGTTTTGGATTTTTATTTTAAAAACCCTGGCTATGTGGGGTTGGGTAATAAATCATTCCTCTTTAGTCCTTTCTTAAATGTATTTAGTTTTCAGTATTTACAAGGCCAGATGTCTTTAAGGAAGAGTGTGAAGGACAAGTTACCATAGTTCTCCATCCCCTTTTCCACTTCCCTCATTTACTATCATGTTTAAAACTCAGTGTTTAATTACTTAGGTATCAAAGCTGTGGAAAATAGACTGCCTAGGAATAAATTTAAACTTGATTTCCAAGGAGCATTATTTTTCCCTTAAGGAAGGGAGTTTGGTGAGGTCTTGGGTGAAAAGGAGATTTCCTTTTCTAATTATGGATACCAGCTGCCTCAGTTCTAATGAGCTGGAGATGCAGCTGAAGTTTAATTCAGGGGAATTCTTGCTGTGGTTGTGTCAAAAACATTCTCTCTCATAGAGGGAAAAGTTGTCACAGTAGTTCAGCATGATGACAGGTTTGCAAACATGGCTCTCTGCTAGTTCTTGTTGATTTTCCTTGCTTGATGGCAATCCCACAGCAAAATTTTGCAGCAGATACATTTCTGTACATGATGCAGGCTGTGTGGAAGCAAAGTTGCCTGAAGTTCTTCACCTCTAAATGGATTGGAGAGAACTCAGGCAGCTTGCTTGGTCTGTTTGTGCTCTTTGGGATGTTGAAAGAAGGAGAACTTTATTGTGGGTAAATCTATAAACATTCACGTAAGGGAAGGCAAGGCTTTTAACCATAGGTGAATATATAGAGCATTCTTAGCCACAGAAACCATTAGCCTGGGTTCTGTGTAAGGAGGCAAGAAGTAAGTAGCCACTTAAACCCTTGAAGAATGGCACAATGCTGTTTTAATTAAATGAATTTTAATGAATTTAATTTGCTGTGCCACTGCTGCAGTTCAGCAGTGAGTAAACCTGGGACATGACAAAGGCTGAGCCTGGGTATTGTGCTGCATTTTTGCCAAGATAAGAAACGTGGTTTGGCCAGTGAGGAGCTGTATGTGACTTTTACAGTGAATTCCTTTTCCTCCAAGATGGATTAAATAGCAGATGAGCTCTCTTTCATTGTAGCCCTCTTCAGTAGAGATTGTTTAAATCTTATCCAGCTTTTTAGGTTTTGATGTTGTGCTCCATTTATGAAGATCCTTTTGTAGAATGACATAAAATTGGTGACTAGCTTGGCTTGTGCTCTTGTTTTCTCCCTACTTTTTGTGTTCCTGATGGGGAAATTGAGGTTCTAAAGTTGTTTCTGTGCCTGCTGTTTTCTGTGTCACACTGAGGCAGAGAATTCACGTGCGGGAGTTTGTGTGTCTGTTTGTGGGTTTGTGGCCTTGGACTTGCTATTGTGGAAGTTCTGGCTGCCACTCAGTTTTAGTTTTTGTGGTGGGCAGCAGCACAGAGCTGAAGAAGTGGAGGATTTTTATTATTGCTGCAGTCTGGCCTGACAAGCACATCTCTGCTGTGAGCTGTGGATTCCAGTTCTGGAATACACTTGCCTGTTTTAAGGGCCTCAGTGTGGCTTGTTAAAATCTCTGTCTGTTCTCCTCCTATTGCCTGTCTTAGCAGAAAATGATAAAAGGTTCCTGATTGGATTTTAGGCACAGATCTTCCTATGAACTCCAGCTATGCAGATGGCAGAGCACTTTCTTTTATCCTTTTACTCAGGGCTCTGAAGCCAATTTAACACCCCCACGTGAGGTGGGGCAGAAAGGAGAAATAATGATCCACAGCTCTGCCTGCCCAGGTGGTGCCTCAGGTTTGAGCTTTTATATTTTTCAGATTCTGGGCTGCTTTAGTGAGTCTGGGCTTCCTCTGAGCTCTCTGCACAGAGTAGGGAGACAGAACAGTTCCTGCTCTAGCTGGGGACGAAGGACAAATGATCCAAATCTCAGCCCCAAGAGCACAAACAACATGGGCTGAAGAGAGAAAAACAAGACAAATGGGACTTCATGGACTAAAGCTGTAGTTAAGCCATTAACTCCAATACACTAATCAACCAAAACTAAGAAAAGTGAGAGACCCCGTGACCGGTCGAAGAGGGGAATGGGGCTTGGCCAGTAATGGGTTAATAAACACAGTGAGATGGTATCAAATGTGTACAGCATTCAGAGGGGAGGAGGAACAGCTTGAACAGACAAGGAATTCCAGCTATTCCTGTCAAGATTATAGCAGGGAGCACAGAATTGCTGCTGCAAACAGGATTTACCCTGCATTAGGAATGAGGGGTGGTTGAGGCAGGCTGTTCTTGCTCACTCTCAGCAAGAGAATGTGGCTTTGCTGAAGGGAAAAACAAGGCAGCAGGGACCTCTGAGTGAAGGACATGGTCCCACAGCACCCAGATGAGGAGTGCAGAGCAGATCTGATGGCCAGGGCAGGAGTCCTGGACTCCTTGGGCAAGTAGGGGTGAGGAAGGAGGCAGAGAAATCAGCTCAGGATGGGTGGGTGCACAGTCAGCTGCAGACATATCTTTAACATAGCTCAGGCAGGAGGGCTTGAGCAGCTCCCAAATAAACTGGGGAAGCTCTCCCAGCTCTTCCTCACCCAGCTTTTTCCTGGCAGCCTTTTCCCAGCTTACAGCAGTGCTGGATCAGAGCAGCCAGACCCAGCAGGAGGAAGGAGGATTCAGATCCTGGTTGTGCACAGAGGAGTTATCCAACTACCTGGACATAGCTCTTGCCCAAAACAAACTACAAAAGGCTCAGGAAGGTTTTGGAAGGCTCCAGTAATGTCCTCCTCTTCCAGAGTATGGGCATCCTCAGTTTCACCCTGACTGGGATTGTTTTCCTCAGTCAGGATGAAACTGAATTTTCTGTTCTTAGTCAGTAAAATTCAAACCAAGCAATATAAATAGAGGCAAATACACCAGGTCCTTGCTGGTTTCCTTTTGTGTAAGGTAAAATAGTATTTCAGTCAGGTTTATCTGCTTGTTTGCATATGTTTGTTGACAAAACTTACTAGAACTTACTAGCTAGGCAAGAAAATGAATCAGTGGTATTTTTCCTGATAATCAGACTTCTAGCTAACTTGATGCCTAGAGTACTGATGCCACAATAAAGCATTTCCATTTGCTTGGTTGGCATGTTGTGGTGGTGACTTCTGTTGCCAAAGGCTGGGCCAAGTCCATGGCCCTTGTTCTTGCAGCTTTGTAATGAGTATAGGAACTATTTCTTAATTTCAAATCAAGGCATTGACAGAAGTCACTACCAGTTTGGTTTGTTATTTTTATTTGCTACTAAAATCTCTTGCCACTGAAATTCACTCCAGCAATGTATGATTTTTGGATTTCAGTTGATGTTTTTAGCCTGAAATGTGTGTTTCATAAGCTTTAGGTCAGCCTGTTGTTTTCTGCTGAACTGTGTTAAAGCCTGTTTATAATCTTGTGCTAAAACACACATTGTCTTAAAAAAATGCAGGTTTGAAAGTTAAGGTGCCCTTATGACAGCATGGGAGGGAATTTTCCCTAGATGTGTGTTATTAGGTATTTTTTTGAACTTTGGGCGGAGCTGCTGTAAGGATGGATGTCTCATACATGCCCCTGTTAATGAATGAAATTTTGGGCATTAGTGGAATAAAATGGAGGCAGAGCAGCCTGTTTATTTAGCTGACTTAGTGTTGCAGACTGCCTGTGTTCCCATTTGTACTTCTCAGCAGTGTGCTACAAAAACTGATCCTTTGTCAGCCCTTTCTTAATCCCATTGTATTTGCTGATTTCCCCAGCCCTGCATTTTGATGGAAGCTAATCCCAGAATATCTGCATAGCTGGGTGTGAATGTTTTATCCGGGCACACACACATTTCCTCTGGATCCTCAGCCCTCCTTAATCACCCTGGCTATTCAGGAGCAGCTCTGAGTTCTGTGTGGGGGGAGGCAGCTCCCCTGCCATGTGAGAATCAAGTGCTGCCTTCTGTCTTTCACACCTCTAAGCTACTGACTCATCATTTCATTCTCTGTGCATATTTATGCATAATGCACACAGAATGCAGTGGAATTACAATCTTCGTGGAGACACAAGGCAGCAGAGGTGTCCTTTAAATTCACACTTCTGTGCCTGTGTGTAGCAGCAACCCACCGAGCTTCACATCTAGCATCTGGGTTGATCCAGCTTGGAAATTCTTAAGCCAATTGATCACTGGCTTCTGTACCACCCAGAGATAAGTTAGGGGTGAATCAGGAATGTTTGGTTGTTCCTCTTTTTTCCATCCATTCAGTCTTCTTTAGTCATTAACCAGCACTTTCTCCCCAGGAGTAAGGAGGCTGAGTACAATGCAGGCTCTCAGATAAGTGCTGGTGGGAACAATGCAGGAATGATTTCAGTTCTTGCTAACCAGACACCTTTTCAGTGAGTTAAAGATGTGTTCAGCAGGGCCTCATTTGGGCAGAAAAAATCCTGTTCTGTCCTGGCTAGGAAAGACAAGGGCTACTGCCTAAATCTGTAAGTAATCCTGTGGCACAAGATGGTACATCCCATTGCCCTGTTTTGGCAGGGAGTCTTGGGCTGTGGGATTGGCAGGAATGTTGTGTATTTCTTCAGGCAGCATGGCCTTAATCTAATCTGTGTTTAGAACCTGTGCCACTCTGAGATCTGCTTTAGGGCTGTTTTTAGTGGGAGATGAGGAAAACCTACAGGTGTGACAGAGGGGTTGTGTGCTTTCCAAAAGGATGCCCTGTCCTGGATGTGCACCATCTCTTCTGAGCTGTAGTTACATGAAGTGGGTTTTTATTTAAAAAATGCTTCTTCTGTTCTTTGACTGACAGCCTGGTCAAGACAAACTGTCCAGAACTGTAGTAGCATGTGTCTTAAGAGAGCTCTTATTGTGTTCTTTTTTTCCTTCCAAGGGTTGGTTTGACATAGTTCAAAACACTTAATTCACGATAAAATCGACTTAGCTTGCTTAGCAAGAGCCAAACTCTACAGGGCAATGTTTGTCACCACCTTTCTCCATCTTTTGGTACAGGGATTAATTACTTACCTTCTGGCCTTGGCTGCTAAGGACTGTGAAAATAAGCCAATTAGGCAAATTAATCTTCAGCCCACGTTTCTTGGGGTTTTTGCAGGGGTACTATTAATTGTGGTTGGTGTGTGTTGCTGCAAGGGCAGTTTAGTTTATGCATTGTTTGTGAGGAACTTGGCAGAGCTTTGAGAATGATTGTGAAACCCCCCAAAGGTGAATTTGGGTTGTGAAGGACAGGAGTGGGTGAAGGAGAGTGAGAGGCAGTGTAAGAGCAGAAGGATTTGTCAGAGGTGTCAGGGAAGCAGAACAGTGATGGATGTAAAAAAAGATGGAGCAGGGATAAAAATCCAAGGCATTTAAGGTGTAGAGGCTGAGCAGGAGCAAGCAGCAAAACCCAGAGGGGAGCCCCAGCTGGATCTGTGTAACCAAGATAGGAGGAAGAGGTAATGGTCTAAAACATCTGAACATGATGATCAAGGAGAGGGTGTGGAGGGAATGGGAAAACAGGCTAAGATGCAAGTAAATAATTTGAACTGCTGCAGAGACTGGTTTCCCAGTGTTTAGAAAGTGCATTTGACATAATAATGAGGGGAAAAGATGTGAGGTCTTTTTTTTAATTCTTTCCTTCAAGCCTGTTGCAAATTACATTGAGCCATGGCAAAGCCAAGCTTGATTTCTTTTTAACTCTTAATTTGAACAGTGGGGTAGTGACAGCTCACAAATGCCAGTGGATCAGGGATAAACTGGTAGTGGCCAGCATGTTTTGGGTCTTTCAGTGTATCTTCAGTGGTGATAAACCATCAATATTGTGGTATTTTGCTCAAAGTGATGGTTTTCCTTTGATGTGGAAAGAGGCAGCAGTTTCCTGGTTTTTCCTAATTGCCTCTGAAACTGGGAAGAGACTGTGTTTCTTCTCTGTGTCAGTAACTTAGTTTATGTATTCTTAAGTGATTTTTCATTCCTGAAATTACCATCCCGATTTCCTGTTCTTCCTTTTTTGGTAGGTTGATAGTGGTGGATACTTGTTTTATCTTTTTCCTGTTTGGTTTGATTTGGTTTTACCTGCCTTCTGCCATTCTTGGGGAAGATTAACCTTCTTTTGACATGTGTCAGGGAGGGTGGGTTGAGTCAGGAGACTCCATAGCTCAAAGATGATTGAAGAGGTGATGATTAAAATGGGTATTCTGTGAACCTGAAAGATGCTCATGGTAGTCTGCAGGCCATCTTGAGCTCCTGAAGTCTGTGTGACAGTTGAGTGTGTTCAGACATTACAGTGATAAGTGACCCCATTAAAAACGTAGGGTAGAACAGAAAAGTTTGGTTAAATCGCAGAACTGGAAATCCATCTCCACCTCTGTCAAAGAAAACTCCAGCATTTGACAGTGGGCAAGCCAGCTAATCTGTGCTTTGAGTCACTCTGTGAAATGGGGATAATGTGCCTTTACCACACGAGGCTACGGCGAGGTTCAGCTCATAAATACGTACGTGTAGCTGGATATTACAGCCGTGTGTCATCGAAAGCCTATAAAAATAGCAATAAATAGAAGCCTGCTGCAAGTTGGCATTTGTTTACTTCTAAGCAAGCTTTGCTTGGAGATGGATTCCTCTTTCATGTGGTCACGTGCTTGTTTTCACGTCCCGCCGTGGACTTACGGGCACGGCTTGTGTCTGTGTCCCTCAGGCTTGTGCTCGGTGCGAGCTGTGGAGCTCCAGATCCCAGCTGCCTCTGGGATCCCTGACCATGGTGCTGTATCTGTATCTCCTCCGCTGCAGGTGTGCCAGCACTCGCCCAGGAGAGACCGGAATGGACGTGACCAGCCGCTGCACCCTCGGAGACCCCAACAAGCTGCCCGAGGGGGTGCCGCAGCCTGCGCGCATGCCCTACATCTCCGACAAGCACCCCCGGCAGACCCTGGAGGTCATCAACCTGCTGAGGAAGCACAGGGAGCTCTGTGATGTGGTGCTGGTAGTGGGGGCCAAGAAGATCTACGCCCACAGGGTAATCCTGTCGGCCTGCAGCCCCTACTTCCGAGCCATGTTCACCGGGGAGCTGGCGGAGTCGCGGCAGACCGAGGTGGTGATCAGGGACATTGACGAGCGCGCCATGGAGCTGCTCATCGACTTCGCCTACACCTCGCAGATCACCGTGGAGGAGGGGAATGTCCAGACCTTGCTGCCAGCTGCTTGTCTTCTCCAGCTGGCTGAGATCCAGGAGGCTTGCTGTGAGTTCCTCAAGAGACAGTTGGACCCTTCCAATTGCCTGGGCATCCGGGCTTTTGCTGACACTCACTCGTGCCGCGAGCTGCTGAGGATCGCCGACAAGTTCACACAGCACAACTTCCAGGAGGTAAGGAGCTGGTGTGCTGGAATTGTCGTGTGAAATCGTCAATGTGGCCTGTGAGAGCTTTCAGCAACTCTCATTTTGTCCTTTTTTTCCAAATCCTGCCTTTTCACCTGCTCTGTGCCCTGATAGTGATGGGTGCCAGTGATGGGACCCATAGTGATGGGTGCCAGATTTTAAGTGAGGAGGAAAGAGGAGAGAGGTGGCAGGACTGTATTGTACCAGTGGTTTGTATATAATGCACAGCATTTCTTCCCTGAAAGGTGTGTGGTGAGTGCTTTGTGGGAGTCAGAGTTGTGGGTGCAGTTGGATTTGGCATTGAATCTGTCCTGCCTGCACAATGGTTTGACATTCCACTCCTCTTTCAGAGATACTCTGGATTCTGCATGGTTGGAGGGTAGGGGGGTAGGTGTTAAAAGTAAGGACAACACATCAATAGAACCCAAGGAATTTGATGTTGAGCTCTGGGATTGGAAAAGTGGGTGTTTGGGGGAGCGTGAGGCTGCCTCAGGGGAGTCTTCAAATCCCTGGTTGTAGCAGAACTAGAGTTTTGCATCCATTATTCAACAGAAGCTGTCTGAAAGTAATTCAGATGTGTAATATTGTAGCTGACCTTTATAAACTCAAGTTTCTCATCCTTTGTTAATTCTGCCTAGATGATTTTTTGGTGAAAGAAAAAATGCCAGCAGCTGGTTCAGAGAAGGATCAACATAATAATTAAGGATTGTGTGAGCAGTAGTCAGAGAAAAGTGGGTCTTTACTGTACTGCTGCAGAAAAATCTCCTCTTCCCACCAGCTTCACAGGGAAATCCTTTCCAAAGGGAGGAACTCCAGGAACTCCTGGTGCTAATTTAGTTTCCCCAGAGAAGCAGCAGTATGGAAATGCTGTGAGTGATGGCAGCTTGTCTCTTTTTTTTCCCTTCTGACATGTAAGAAACCGGTTGGAATTGCATTAATTTCAGTCAGGTAGTACTTGAGAAAAATCTGAGCAGGAGCAACACAACAGAACACAACTGTTGGACACAGTGAAGACAATTCTTGGTATCCAAAACATCAGTTTACTATAAAAGCTGCAATTAAATACATATTTTCTAACCAAATAGAATTTGCTGGTGAGATGAGGGCTTTTTTTTTTGTAGAACTTGGTGGTTTCCCAAAGCCCTACATTTTAGCTGGCCACTTCATATCCTCTATGCTTGCTCTGCACTTCCTTTCTTCTGGATTTGTTGGTTTGTTTTTTTTTTTTTTTGGGAAGTGGGAGAGCAAAATGCTATCCAGATGGTTGTTTATTTTCAGTGCTTGGTTGTTTTACTGGTTATTAGATCTTGTTATTACATGAGTAGGGCATGCTTACAAGCCTCTAAATAACATTTTAACAGCTTGATAGTTCTGTTTTTAAATGTTTTAGTATTAACTCATGCAGCTGGCTGTTAAGAGCTGCTTGCTATGGGCTTCTTTTCTTTTGCAGTCCCTTGAAGACAACTTTCTGTTTTCCTTATCCCTGTTAAAGCACAAGGAGGAAAAAGAGAAGAGAGCACTCTTCCTCGAAGATGATGCAAATTATAATTGACGACTTAAACACAGCCTCTGGAAAACTGAGGCTTAGATGCTTAGATTAGAGCACTATTTCTTTGGCCTGGGCAGGTTTTGGTGTCCAATTCAGTGCCCCAGGAGTTCTGCAGCTCTTCATCCTTAATAGTCAGTTCTTTTGCCTCCACTGTTTCTCTGCAGACAGCGTCAGTGGTGCTGCTCCTTGGGATTGCATTCCATTCTGGCAGTATTTTCCATCTGGGGAGGGGCTTGGTGATCCCTGGGGAAAGCCAGGCACTTGTCTGTTTAACCATCATCCACTGTAGAGGTTGAAAACTGATAAAAAAGAAATAAAAAGCTGATAAAAAATTTGCCTTCCTGTGCAGAGGCTCTGTGATCATTGTTCCTCCAAGCTAGCAGAAAGGAACGTGAGCTGGGAATTTCCTGCGTGCCAAGGTGAAATATTAAGCAGCAGGCACCAGGCCAACCCATGCAGTTACTTTGAATGCAGTTTGAATTGCTTCATGTCCTCTGCTGTGCTAACCTCTGCTTCTATTAAATTTTTATGTGTATTGCTGCATTACATCATTAACTTCTTGGTAAAATGTTTTTTCAGTTTTTTCCATGCCTCCCAATTTAATTTGTTGCCTATAACCCCTAGTGGATTTTGTGCATATAATGTGAAATGGTTCTATGAACAACTCCACTGTACAAGAACAGCCTTTGTATTTTATTTTTTGTCTCTTGACATTTGTGTGTAGGGAAAAATTATATTTATGGGTGGGCAGGTTGCACTTTTATCAACACACAAAAATTGCACTCTGTATTGTATAGTCTGACATGAATTCTCTCTGTTTATAAAAGCACTGATGTTCAGGAATGCTGCAGAGGAAATGAAATCCAGCCAATTCTTGTCCACTAAGCAAGTCAGTGAAATAGATCATTAATATTAGTCAGGTAATTATGAGTGTCCTCATAATTAAGCCAAAAAAAGCCGAAGCATTTTAAATAATGATTTGTTTTACTATGTAAACTAACAAGTTGCACAGTAGTAATAATTTGGGTTAAAGAAGTGCTTTGAATTTTGTGAGGCCATCAATGCAACTGGGTGTCCTGAGGGTCAAAGGGAGAGACTGGATCAGCATCTTTAACTCGGGAATTTCCACAGCTGCTGTTTCCAGACTCTGTAGAAGCTGCATTTAAAAACCATGAGACTAAAGTTTACACACAGGTTTTGTAGGAGGAAGGGAGACTATGGAAAAAAGCTGATAAAGATCTTTAATGACCAACCCAGTTCCTACTTAAAGGCTGAAGGAGTGTATGGGCCAACCTTGCTGTGGCCTTTACTGTCCCCAAAAGCTCAGGGTGCCCAAGAACCAAGTCTGGTAACTGATGTCATGGTCCTCTTTGTTCTTTTTTAACAATATTTTCTGTTGTCAGTAACTGGGTATTTGTTCTGTGCCCTTAAATAACTTCTTCAGGTAATTAAAAGGACTGCACAGCTGACTGCTGTTGAGATGATCATATCAAAGAGTGTTTTTCTTTAATTTATGCAGCAAATTGTGAAATAAGTCACGGAATTCTAATGTGGTCACAGATGATAAGGGCAAGCCGGCATTCAGTTATTTTCTGTCCCTGAACCTTTTGGAAATTGCAGGCTGCAGACTGGGAATGCTTGCAGGGAAGGTGAGCTGGCAGTTATCAGTCAGGCCATTTCTGCAGTTTTACTTTTGATTCTTGTACCTTTCTCCATCTATCTGGTGTCTGTGCAGGAGCTGTGGTGGTGTGTGAGCTCCCAGGGTGAGTGACTCATGCTGTGTGAGCAGTCCCCCAGCAGCAGCCAAGGCCTCCTGAGAAACTTGGTTGCTATCTTGGATGCTGAAGGAATTAATGTGTTTGTCAGTGGCTTGACTTTCACAGGAGATCAGTCCTTAGGGGCTCTGGAGGCTCTGATTCCCTCTTTAGTGCATCTCGACTACTGCACACTCCGTGTGTATATTTAGAGCAAATGAAAGAGGCAGGATCAGATGAGTCTCCTGAAATATTTTCTGTTCTGCCACAAATCAGGCTTTCTGTGTTCTCTGCAATGCCTCTGGTAACTTGTTTGAGACTCTTATTTTTGTGCTCTGTTTTGCTTTTCTTGTGGATCTCTGCACTCCAGTGCTGCTTTTTAGTCACGTATTTATTGTGATTTCATTTCTGCTTTATGTATTAGACACAGCAAATGAGGAAGCTGATTTTAAACAAAGGCTTTGTTTTTCCTGAAGTTTGAAACCTGATCAGTGTGGTTTAACCCTTTAAAAGTGTTAAAGGGTTTAAAAGGCATGCCCATCCATAAGTGTCTTGTGTTGCTGGGGGCTGCATTCTGCCCTGTGCAGCAAACCCTTCACGTGTGTTGGTCTTGGAACTGATGGGAATTTGGCTCTTTACTGGGTCAGTCCATGAGGGGCTGGAGTGGTGTATGGCTCTGATGCTTTGTCCTTATTCCCTCCCTTTTTCCTCTGCCTTTCCCAGGTGATGGAGAGTGAGGAGTTCATGCTGCTTCCTGCCAACCAGCTCATAGACATCATATCCAGTGATGAGTTAAACGTGCGCAGCGAGGAGCAGGTGTTCAACGCTGTGATGGCCTGGGTGAAGTACAGCATCCAGGAGAGAAGACCCCAGCTGCCACAGGTAATCTTGGGCACAGAGACATTCCAGGCTGCTTTATCCAGGGCTAGAGGAATGAGGGATGGTAGGATGGTGCCTGAATGTTGTAAAGCCACCAAAATTCTCTCTGACTCCCACCTGTGTTAGGTGGCTTGCACTGTCCCTTCATCTAGGCTGGCCAGAGCCTTCATTAGGGGATTTGTTGGATTGTTCCCAGCTAGGACTTGCCAAACGAGCTCACTCCAGCAGTCTGTCCAGACAAACCTGCCTGCACTGCTTGGAGAGTCGTATCAACACCACAGTGGAGAGGAAAAGGCTTGTCTTGCTTTGCAGTGCTTCTTTAAGCTCTGCTGCTTGATTTGTGCCTCAGCCCTCACGATGTTACAGTGGAGCTTGTCAGAATGGTTTTGTTGGAATGTGATGCTTCATCTAAGCCAAGGCATTTCACAGAGCAGAACCCATTCTGACAAAGCTGTCAGCCCAAAGCCTCTGAAGTCTGGGCTGGATGATCAAAAGAGGTGAGCATCTGCCTGCCTCACTGTTTCTGCTTTGGAAAGAGATGTTAAATGCAACTTTATTTACTGGAAAGCTTTTGAAAATGGTTTTAAGTAAACAAACCAAACTGGAAAAAGCTGCTCTTCTCAAGGCAGCTTTTAATGCTTTTATAACTGTTTGCCTCTGTCTATATGTGCTTGGGCCTTCAAATTCTAAATCCTTCTGAAAGATGTGTTGTTACTCATTGTTCATTTACTCTGCAATACCACTCAGGTTTAGGAGAGCTAAATGCTTGATAAAACCACTAACTTAACTAGTGTTCAGGCAGATGTCTTGACATCTGTAATTTTCTAAAGGTTTCCAGCTGTTGATAGATTCAATGGATTGTCCCTTTCTGAAGACTGATTTTCTGCTGGGTATCTAAACTGGGATATTGAAAAGGCAAATGTGCTGTGAGACAAGCTGCATTCAGCTAAAATTCTGTTGTTTTCCATTTGGCTTTTTGCATCTCTGTGGGTATCTGTGGTTTCACCATAGGTGTTCTGGTTTGTGTTTCAGGTCCTGCAGCACGTCCGCCTGCCCCTGCTGAGTCCCAAGTTTCTTGTGGGTACAGTGGGCTCTGATCCACTCATTAAGAGTGATGAGGAATGCAGGTAAATCTCCTCAGCCATTTACAGAATGGGATTATGTTGTCCCCTGAAACTCTGCTCATTTGTCACTGGTAAAGGGGTGGTGCCTCGCAATTTCATCTTTGGCAACTGGCAGGATAGGAGAAGCAGGAAAAATTGTTTTCTATTTGCATAATAGTCACTGGTGCACCCTAGAAATAGTTTTGTTCTTTCAAGTTTTCAGTGGAATGGCAAACTTTGAGTGTGCAGTTTCACTGTTGATAAAAGACCTTTCAGTGTATTGATTTTCATTTTGCCTTTTTTCACCCGCTCTAGTCATGGCCTCTTATTGCAGCTTAGCTCTTGCATGGGTTTCATGATGATTTCTGTGGGATCTAAACTAGTTTTTCTATGTAGAATGTCTGCACTTTGATAGCAGAATTGGAGTCTGGGATTAGAGTCTGCTCTTTCCCACAAGGATAATGCAAGGAAGTTTTCATTTCTTCCTTGTATGGTATGAGGCTCACCTTTCTGGTTCTGCAGAGTTCTGTATCATCCACAAAGCACATGATCTATCTTGTGCATGTTGTAAAGAAGTTCAGGGCATAGGCTAAATTATTCTTTTCCTGAGTAAGCATTCATACTGGGGGAATTACACATTTGTAGAGGGAAGGAGGACTTTTTTGTTCTTTTTGTTTTATTCAAGGGTTTGGAATATTAGGATTAGTCCAGGTGGCAAGTCATGAATGGATGGACAGTGTGAGCTGGAGAAAATATTCATCAGAAGGGTACTATCTCCATCTATTGGTCATGTGTGTATTATGTATTTGTGTGCTTTCCAACTCCTGTTCTCTTCTGAGGCAAAACCACTGACTGTTCAGTTTTAGCTTGAGGCAGGCTGGGCTTTTCTTTTCTGCACAGTAAGCCTGACAAATCTCTTGTCATATATATATTTTTTATCAGTCTTTTTTTAGCAAACCGTATCTGTTATGAACTGTGGCCAAGCGCTGGTGCTGGTTTGCTGCTGTCACTGTGTCAGTGGCTTGTAAACAGCCGATGAGTATTGAGGTGACAGCGTGCATTTAACCGGAGCTGCTCGCGCTCTTCCCCTGTGACTTGGCAATACCTGAGGTGCATGACTAGCGCTGGCTGCTCTTCCCATCAGTTCTGATTGGCCCCTTC
This sequence comes from Diglossa brunneiventris, assembly GCA_019023105.1. Lineage (NCBI taxonomy): Eukaryota > Metazoa > Chordata > Aves > Passeriformes > Thraupidae > Diglossa > Diglossa brunneiventris. Next base: position 28,692,770 of record CM032361.1, on the reverse strand, counting down.
TCCCAAGACTGAGCTCTGGGGGTTAATATTTTCCTGTCTTGCACAGGGATCTGGTGGATGAAGCCAAGAACTACCTGCTGCTGCCCCAGGAGCGGCCGCTGATGCAGGGACCGCGAACGAGGCCGCGCAAACCCATCCGCTGTGGAGAGGTGCTCTTTGCAGGTGTGTGTCCCTGCGGGTGTGTCTGTGTGTCAGCAGGACTTGGTGGAGGGTCTAGAGGGGCCATCTGAGGAGTGGCTGAGGTCACTTGCTCTGTTCTGCCTTGAGAGGAGAGCTCATCATGGTTTACAGCTTCCTCGTGATGGGAGAGGAGAGGCTGGCACTGATCTGGGCTCTCTGGTAACCAGCAATAGAAACTGAGGGAATGGGCTGGAGCTGTGTCAGAGGAGGCTTAAGTTGGATATTGGATAAAGGTTCTTCACCCACAGTAGTGTCTGGCACTGGAACTGACTTCCCAAGGCAGTGGTCACAGCACCAGGCCTGACAGAGCTCAAGAAGCATTTGGACAACACTGCCAGGCATGTGGTGGGATTCTTGGGGCTATCCTGTGCAGAGCAAGGAGAGTTGGACTTCGATCCTTACACCTCAGGATATTCTGAATCTTTGTATTTTTCCCACTGGCTTAGGCCAGGAGACTCCAGGCAGGATTTTCTGGTGGTGCTGCTCCCATAAAGTCTTCATGACCTGTTTCTGATGTGACCTGTGCATTAATATTTGAAAGTTTGAGTTAACTTATGTTTCTTACTCATGTAATTTCTTTGGTGCTGTGCATGCCACAGTATTTCCAAACATTAGTTCAGGCTCTTGAAAATCTCCTATTTTATAATTACAAACCTCAGAAGGACAACTTAAAGATGGGTCCAAAGGGGGGATTTGTGCCAGGAGCACAGGCAGTGTGTGAGCTCACTGAGTGTTTTTGTGACCCTGTTTTGGTGTTTGCCTGCAGCGGGGGGCTGGTGCAGCGAGGACTGAGTTAACTTAGGTTTCTTACTCGTGTGATTTCTTTGCTGCTGTGCATGCCACAACATCTCCAAACTTCAGTTCAGGCTCTTGAAAAATCTCCTTCTATTTTATAATTACAAACCTCAGAAGGAGCAACTTAAAGATGAGTCCAAAGTGGGGATTTGTGCCAGGAGCACAGGCAGTGTGTGAGCTCAGTGAGTGTTTTTGTGACCCTGTTTTGGTGTTTGGCTGCAGCGGGGGGCTGGTGCAGCGAGGACTGAGTTAACTTAGGTTTCTTACTCGTGTGATTTCTTTGCTGCTGTGCATGCCACAACATCTCCAGACTTCAGTTCAGGCTCTTGAAAAATCTCCTTCTATTTTATAATTACAAACCTCAGAAGGAGCGACTTAGAGACGAGTCCAAAGTGGGGATTTGTGCCAGGAGCACAGGCAGTGTGTGAGCTCAGTGAGTGTTTTTGTGACCCTGTTTTGGTGTTTGCCTGCAGTGGGGGGCTGGTGCAGCGGGGATGCCATTTCCAGCGTGGAGCGCTACGACCCCCAGACCAACGAGTGGAGGATGGTGGCTTCCATGAGCAAGAGGCGCTGTGGCGTCGGGGTCAGCGTCCTGGACGACCTCCTCTATGCTGTGGGAGGCCATGATGGCTCCTCTTATCTGAACAGCGTGGAAAGGTAGGTGTCCATAAGGCCCCTGTGCAGAATTTCAGCTGTGAATGTTCATGTATGAATCACAGTTCGAGCAGCCACTGGTTTTGGAGGCAGAGAACACATATTTATTTCTGTTCTCCAAGCACAGAGTGAGCTGTCCAGCACTGTCTGCTTCAGTTGCTCATTGTGACAGTGACTTTTCATCAGCTGCTTCTGTATTTGCTTTCTATAGAAACTGCTAAACACATGCAGCTGTATCTGCAGCTCACCTGCACCCTGGGTACAATCTCTTAGGAATTGAGTTCATTTTGCTGTTTCCTCCTGCCTTGCACACCCCCTGGTGCAAAACGCTTTGTGCCACGTTATCCCCAGCTTATATGGGACCAGCCAAACCTCTGGCATAAGGAAGGAATCTCCAGGAGATGGGTCTGGGTGTGTTGTTGGAAGAAATGGTGATCCTTCCTTGCAATTGAGGGTTTGTTTTTAGTGTTGTTGGGGAAGGTGAGGTTACAGTGAGCGTTTCTTAGATGCTGAGGGAAAGACCCTGGATTATTTTTTTTGTCAAGTGGCAACTTGAGAGTTAAGGAACCTTGGCACATAGGCAGAAGAAGGAAAATAGGTCAGTTTTAGGCCTGTGAAAGATTAAAGTCAAACAAGTTTTACCAAGCTTCCTGTTTCTGGGCGCTGCATAGGGCAATTCCCATGCCTGAAAGCCACATGACTCAAGCTCTCCTACTACTCTAAATCTTGGCCCTGTAATAAATCCAATGAGCTGTAAAAATACCTCCTCCCACCTTGAGCCTCCCCTTCTTCCCACCTATCTCCTTGAATTCTCCCAACTTCCCAAATCGTGACCCTAGCCTTGTATCTCCCATGTCCTGCACTTCCTTGCTATGCACTGTTTTTCTTTTTCTCTGGATTCCCAAGTCCATCTTGCTCCTCCATATTTCATCTGGAAGTCCAGTGCTGTCTGGGTTCCTGTGTGAACTGCAGGGAACAGAGCAGAGTTAACTCTGCTGCAAGTTACCACATGCCAGCCAGTCTCTCTCAGGAGCCTGAACCTTTGATCTCCAGCTTGATTCATCCCAACCTGCAGTTTGAACATCCCTGGAATAACGTGTAGGGGATGCATTGTATCACTTCAGGGCTTTTATCCAGCTTACAAAGAGCTGTGCTGCAGTTGAAGCTCAGGATAGGCAAGTTTCACAGCCTTAGAAGAGCTCCTAAGCATGGGAGAGTCTGAAGCAGACCTAGGCAGGTAATTTTTGCTGTTTGGTGTGTTTTTTTTTTTTCCCAGGTATGATCCAAAGACCAATCAGTGGAGCAGTGATGTGGCTCCCACCAGCACCTGCAGGACCAGTGTTGGAGTAGCAGTTCTTGGAGGTTACCTCTATGCTGTGGGTGGCCAGGATGGTGTCTCTTGTCTCAACATTGTGGAGAGGTACTTTTTAATAAAAAAAAAAAAAACCAAAAAATTGGGACACACTAAGAAAAAGGGTCTCCAAGAGGGTGCAGCTGATGCAGACAAGCTGGAGAGGAGATGGGAACTGTACAAATCTTACAGGGATTTTTGTTTGGGGAGAATAAATCAGTCTTCCTGCCCCTTTGTGAAGATGTCAGCACTTCCCTCTGCTCTGGTGTTTATTCTTGTGCCAGGTATGATCCCAAAGAAAACAAATGGACTCGAGTGGCTTCCATGAGCACCAGGCGCCTGGGAGTGGCAGTGGCTGTGCTGGGAGGCTTCCTCTATGCTGTGGGAGGCTCTGATGGAACATCTCCTCTCAATACAGGTATGCCTTTTGCTGTCCCTTCATCCCAGTCACTGCTTGCCCTGGTCCTAGGAGCCTGTCATGTCCCCAGATAGCTGTGGAATATCTCAGTGATCACTTTGTGGAGTTTTTTCTTCTTTAAATATTTTGCTGTACAACAACTCACTCTCCAGACTTGTGAGCCCCTATTACCTGGTTGTGTGTCATATTTTTACTTTCTCAGTGCTTCATTTGGCAGTATGTCCTTAATACAAGACTTTGATAGTTCGCATAGGAGTTGCAAGCACTTTTTTTTCTTTTAAATTCCTGCAGCAGCCATTTTTGCTGTAGGAAGGAAGGTTCCAAAGGTAAAACTGCTGCAGGTCAGTTTGTAGCATTGCCAGCTCCCTCTCGAGCGTGGAGACAGGAGAGAGAGTAGCAAGAGTTCTTGGGAAGAAAAGAGAGAGAAAAGGGGTTCATGGCTTTGGAAGAAGAGAGAGAGCGAACAGGTTCATGGTTTTGGAACAGAGAACAAATGGGTTCATGGCTTTGGAAGAAAAGAGAACAAATGGGTTCATGGCTTTGGAAGAAAAGAGAACAAATGGGTTCATGGCTTTGGAAGAAAAGAGAACAAAGGGGTTCATGGCTTTGGAAGAAAAGAGAAAACAAAGGGGTTCATGGCTTTGGAAGAAGAGAGAACAAATGGGTTCATGGCTTTGGAAAAGAGAGAACAAATGGGTTCATGGCTTTGGAAAAGAGAGAACAAATGGGTTCATGGCTTTGGAAAAGAGAGAACAAATGGGTTTATGGCATTTTTGGTGTGTAGAAATCAGGTCCAGAAGTGCTCTCCCCACTGCCTGCCAACCCTGCTGACCGCACACCTTCCCTCCCTCGGCAGTGGAGCGCTACAACCCCCAGGAGAACCGCTGGCACACGATAGCCCCCATGGGCACCAGGAGGAAGCACCTGGGCTGTGCTGTGTACCAGGACATGATCTATGCTGTGGGAGGCAGGGATGACACCACAGAGCTCAGCAGTGCTGAGAGGTACAACCCACGCACCAACCAGTGGTCCCCCGTGGTGGCCATGACGTCCCGGCGCAGCGGGGTGAGTCTGATGCCTCAGGTTTTACATTTCATGTTTTTCTGTCATTGTTGCCGTTAGAAATGAAGGGATGGGGCTATTTTAAGCTAAGAATGATTTATTGCTCAGATAAACATCAGTCTCAGAGCCCATGAGGTTTTAGAGGAGGACGCATTCAGCCATAGCTCAAGAATAGTCACAAGTTCTTTGTTACAAGGCAGTATAGACAGTTGCCACAGAATTTATTTTGCTTTTCTAACCTATCACCTTTATTTACTTCTGCTGCACTGTGGATACTTTTATCCAAGAGCTTCTGTCTCACTTGCACAGTCTCATAACTTCTAAACTCTTAGCTTATTCTATACAGCCACACCCTTACATTACAAACCCTTCACCATCTTATCAATACAGTTTCTCACTTTTTTAAAGCATATCCTTACAACTATAGAAACATAAGCTTATGATTTTTCTGCTTAATGTCTGTGTATTGGACTTTTGCATCAGTCGAAGCTTCTTCCAAGGCTGCAGATCAGATCCTTCAGTGTCTGTAGAAGTTTGTTTTTCTGACTCACACATTTTCCAGATTCTGCACTGCGTTAGTTTATAACTCTGAACTCCATATAAAGTGCTGGCAGGTTCTCCTCACAGTTCAGTCACACAGAACAATCCTTTTCCAGCCCCAGAACCAAGGATGCCATTGCAGCTTCAGGCCCAAAAAGTACAAACAAAAGCAAATTGAGGAGAGCAAACTGGGAGGATGGGACTGCATAACCTGGAGCTGGAATTGGACAATTAACCCCAATATGGAAATGGACCAAAACTTATAAAAGTGGGAAAACTGATGACCCAGGGTCCATCTTGGGTAGAGTCACATTTGGGCTCTTGTACTGCCCAAGGTGAATCCTTTGAAGGCCTTTAATAAATCCCTACTTTACTCCTTTAACACTGCCTACTCTCTGTTTTAGGTAGCCCCTCCAGGCATCACATGGGGCTTGGTGGGCTCATCCCTGCCACATGTCACCATGTGGGGACAGAGGGCACAGGGCAGGGTGTCATTGTCACTCTTGTTGTGAGGAGAGCACACAGTGAAGTGTCAGTCTTCTCACAAGGCTCTCCTGCTTCCTCCTCTGCATCTTCACCTCTTCTCTGTGAGGGAAAAAGTTTGCAAAAAGCTCTCTAGCAAGACTAGAGGTTGGAGAGATAGCCAAGTCACATCACAGACAGCTGTTTAGGATGGGGAAATGAGACATTTGAGGGTGTTTTAAAGTATTTTTGGGACTTGTATGCAGTCAACTAAGCCTGAAGCAGAGGAGCTTTTAGGTGACATAGCTGTACTTGGTATGAAATACCATCAAAGAACTCTATCAAATTAGTACCTGGATGTCTCTGGATGAATTAGGGGGTGAAAACACCCACTTGCTGAGAGGAAAAAGCTGGGAAACTGGGTTAGCACATGTTCAGATACATATTCCCAGCAGACTCTTGTTGCCTTGGGGCATGTGTGGGAACAGGGCTCCTGGGCTTTCACTTGGGCTGTGCCTCTCCTCCTGAATGCTGTCAGTGACAGCAAGTTCCCATCCACTGCTGATCGTGGTGCTTTCTTGTGAACAACAGGTTATGCAGTGTTTTCAGCAGTCATCATGGCTGGGGAGATGGAAATGATCTGGGTGTTTATCATTAGATATTGGATTATGTGGTAAGGAGAGGGTGAGTTCTGTCTGTGTGTTAGTGTTCAGTGTCTGGTGAGGCAAGTGTGAATCACAGTTTGAGCAACCAGTGGTTTTTGAGGCAGGGAACACATATTTATTTCTGTTCTCCAAGCACAGAGTGAGCTGCCCAGCACTGTCCACTTCAGTTTCTCTTTAGACAGTGACTTTTTATCAGCTGCTTCTGTGTTTGCTTTCTATAGAAACTGCTAAACACATGCAGCTTTATCTGCAGCTTACCTGACTTCCTCAAAACCAAAACAGGGACCATTTTACAATGTGTACCTTCCCTTTTTTCTGTTATACTCCACGTTTTCCACTGGAGTGGTCATGTTTTGATGTTTCAGTGATTTCAAAGATTAAATAGACAGTCTGGAGGCCAAAGTGCTTACAGATGGTCCAAGCCACAACCTGAGAGGATTGAGACCAGGGGCTTGCCTGTGGTTCTGCTACTTTAACCAAGTGTTGTGGGCTGGTAGATAGTCTTTCCTGGGCAAGAATTTCAGTCCAGAACATAAGTTTTGTATGGAAAAGGTTTAGGTTCTCATGTATTTATCACTCAGATGGTTCTACTTCTTGTAGCTGGCAATAAGGGGAACCCCCTGCTTTTTCTTTGAGAGTTTCTATATTCTGAGATACATATTTAACTTTCCATGTCTCATTTTTTAAAATATTTAATTTGTGCTGTGCCCTAAAGAAAAAAAACCCAACCCTCTACTGCAGACTGCCTTTCACCAAACACGGTTATGAAATAGTTTCATTAATATTTTCATTTTAACCCTTCTTTTCAGGACATCCCAGCTAAGTAGCTGCTGTCTGATGGCTGTTTTGCAGGTTGGCCTGGCCGTGGTGAATGGACAGCTGATGGCAGTGGGGGGCTTTGATGGCACAACGTACCTGAAGACCATTGAGGTGTTTGATCCAGATGCCAACACGTGGAGGTAACTTGAATTTCTGTGATAATCAAACAGTGAAATCCAGCTGGAGCTGTCCCAGGCAAAGCAGGAATGTGATACACACCATAACAGAGAACTTGTGTGGGGTAGAGCCATCACAACATTCCCATTCTGGCTTCTTGCCTTGCAAGAAAGAACCACATTTTGATAAATATCTCACCACGCCCCTTCTGTTAATTTTGGGCTGAGTCTCTCCTGCTTCCCAATAAAACTGAGCTTGTCCTTAGCAGAAGGAACTCACAGCCACCATGTAGAATTTGGCCTGATCACTTCTTGCTTTCTATGTGAGGCAGTGATTTCTGAATCCTTTTGAAGGAGACAAAACACTTAAAGCACATGATGTTATTCCCCTTTAAATCAGCAGGATTCAGCCACTGGAAGAATCTCCAAGCTGAGACAAATAATATGGAATTGCTGATCAAAATATATGCTGAGCAGAAAGAAAGAGGAAAAGTAGCCTTTCTAGTCATAGCTATGCTTGAAAACAATTGCTTGTGTATTTATTCCCAAATGTAATTAGCATGAAGTATCAAGCACCTGTGGCTATTTTTGCTGCTGTGGTGATCTGGCAAGGGTGGGGAATAGAAAGAAATTAATGTCCTTATTCTTACTAGTGATAGTAGTAGTTTAACCCTTCACTGCTAAGAATGGCTGTCATGAGCAGCAGTGGAGGAATTTCCCCTGGTTTGGTGAGCCATGGATCCACAGGACCTTTTGAACTGCTGAGGAAACCAGTTGAGGAGAGAGTGGTACATACATCAGATTCCTTAGTGGAATGGTTTCAGCTACTCCCTGTGACAGTCCAGAGTTAGGAGTGACTGCCTGGCAGGCATTCACACAGTTTGGGAGATTATTCAAGGTATTATTAGCTTGTGGTTTTTCCTCCACTGAGCTCAATATAGGTGACCAGCTTCCATGGTCTTCTCTTTCTTTTGTATCTTGAAGATATTTTTTATTTGTGCAGCTTGACTGAGAAACGATTCTGCTGCAATTGGGCTTTAACAAAGCTGTTTGGAGAACTTGCTTCTCCTGTTCCTGCCAGCAGACTCCAGTGGCATAGAGGGGGACAGGCAGCTGCAATCTGTAGGGATCTGATATCCCTATGAAATGCAGACACCATTGCAGTCAGCAGATGGTGCTTGGGATGTGTTATATCTTGGTTGGCTCAGCTGAATGTAGGGGCTTATACATAAAAAATAAATTAGTTGAATTGTGAGGACTAAGCCTACTCCTGTGTTACCCAAAACCTAGCTTAAGGTCAGCTACAGCTTACAAAGTTCTTTTTCTTACCAGACAGGGAGGAGGAAGTTTTTATTTAACAGAAATTTGGCGTCAAATCAAGCAGCAGTTTCTGTTCTGAGAGAGAAAGGCACGAGCAAATACAGCTGTTTACTTATGAGGTGTGTAAGATGGGTGCTCCACAACCTCTTCTTCACTTTAAGCAGACATTAGTGATGGTTCAGTGTTTCCCATGGCAGCTCCCAGAGGTTGGTGTCCCCGTGGAGGAGGATGTGAGGCAGAGTGTGACTCTGGAATGTTGTCTCTGCAGGTTGTACGGAGGGATGAACTACCGGCGGCTGGGCGGAGGCGTGGGGGTTATCAAAATGACACACTGTGAATCTCATATATGGTAAGCTTCCAGAGGGAGTCCCCTGCCTTCTCATTCCTAGAAAAAAAAAACTGAAGAGACTTGTTGACACTGGACCTCTTTGCAGCTCTAGTATGCACGGTCTAGCTCCAATGTAACTCTTTGTCGGTGAACTCTTTCTATGGAATTATAAAAACTGACTTCTGTGAGAGTGTGCCCCGCGGGAGACCACGTTGTCAGACTCCAGGGAACCACTGGACAAAAGTAGAAGTGTTGCTTATGTCCGTATTTTTTCTAAATAGTTCTACATTTTTGGAATAAACCAAACTGTAACAGTTATTGTAGCCTAAAAAGGATGCTGATGTAGAGCCTATACACTCTGTACTGGGAGTCTGGCCAGGAGGAGGGATTCCTGCTTTCCCTCCTGCTGTGGGAGCAGTGGATGTGGCAGCTGTTTGGTGGGCGAAAGAGAAAAAAAGTGATACAGAAAACATTGCTTTTGCCTTATTTACAGAGAGCTTAAAAAAAAAAAAGTACTTGACCTGCAAGGTGCCACCTTTGCACAGAAGCTTTTCTGTGCACAGAGTATATTTATTTTTTCATTTGATTTGTATCATGTATTTCCTTTGTATCGCTCACAGCGATGATTCCAGCTTTTTATATACATCTGTGTGTGCATATATATATGTATTTTATATATATATATGTATATGTGTGACTTGCATTTCGACCAGCTGGTGGTTTGGGCAGGGCTGTGTCCTGCCAGCTACGGTGGTTCCAACCCTTGTGGTATGATTTGGGTCTCTTAGAGGACAGGAGAGCTGTGAGATGGGTGCCCTGAGTATCTTTTCAGAACTGGAACTCTCATCACTCAACTGAATCGGTGAAGTGCCCAGAAAGGGTGAGAGGAAAAGGATTTCAAGCAATGCCTTTTTACTGTACAAAAATTCAGCTTTTCTCTCCTCTCCTCTCTCCTGTATGTGAACCTGTGCTGGTTTGAAGGTGAACCAGCAGGGGAGGAATTAACCCCACAGAAATACCTTGTGAGAGATTTCAAGTCAGAGTTGCAATTCAATAGAGAGATGACAACAAATGCAGTGAATACACAAAGAGTGGCTTAAAACCAGTCCTGATCAAACAGTGGTTGCAGTCCCGTTAGAGTAATGGATGAGGTCTTGTCAAAAGCACTGGTCCTGTGGAAAGGCCTGGTCCTTCTTTGGATGTCCGGTGGTGGTGGTTGTGTCCAAGTCCCTAAACCCCCACATCATGGACCCTCAAAGCCAGGAGGCAGGAGTGTTGAATCCCTCCCCCAGAGCAAGGGATTTCCCAATGAAATGATGGAATCCTGAGTCATAGGATATTTGGGGAGTCCCTGATAGGACTCTGCCCACTGGCAGACACGACCCCCCTTAGGTTGGGTGTAGCTGTCACTTTGTGAGGACAGAGAGAACACTGCAGCCAGCTCCCAGCTGTTACAAAGGACTCACCACTAACAGGAATAATACCAGAAATAATGCAGCTGGGTGTGGAATACAGTTTGGCTACACCCACACTGGTACTTTATCCTGCAACCACTGACAGAACTTAAATCCACCCAGCTCCAGCTCACTTTTAAAAGCCTTTTTCCTCCTGTTGCCTGTTTGATATCAGTTCTTGTCTGAAGCAGGGTGCAGGTATCATCTGTTCATTCTGATACCCACTTCTTGTGTTCTTGCTGGAAGGGCAGACCCACAGCCAGCTCCTTCCCGCTGGAAAAAAAACCTCAGACAGCCTCACCTCAGCTGCCCTCTTGTCTGTGTCTGTACAGTCCCTGACCATGATGGATGGTGCCCTCTCTTTGAGTGGTTTTTGTGCACTTTGCCTGTGTGTGGTTAGAGCAGGGACAGGTGTGAGGCTCATTTAAGAGTTTGGAGGGGAAGGGCTGTTTTCTGGCACTGTGAATAACTGTGGAGTCACCCAGGAGTGGGGGGAGAGCAGGGAAGAACTCAAGACTCAACAGTTCTGTTTTTACTGTAATTTCTATTGAGTATGGAAGAATGACCTTTTGCACCTGATCTAACTGTGGACCTTTACTAAATTTCATTTTGAAAAAGAGGACTGAAAATTCTTGAGATGAAAAAGGCAGTGCTGACACCTTAAGTTCTTTAACTTCATAGTTTGATTCATGTAACTCGGACTTTAATGTGCTTGAATATAGTAAAAAATACACTACAGTCATAAATGGGACACTAAAACTTTTATAAAAACCCCTTTCCCCCTAAAGGTCGGTATTCTTGTGTTTACATATGAAGATCATTTGCACCTTTACAAGGAAAACAAGTATTCTGTAAACAAATGTTTACATGTATCATTTATGCTTTTTTCTAGCATGAGTAACTTGTATAAATAGTGCTATCTTAATAAATTTCTTCTACGCTGTTATTGGTTTGTTCCTTGGGGTGAAGCAGTGGGAGGTGTTTTTCTGTGGTTTATATGGAGAAAGATGCTGCAGGGTTTTTTTTTTTCCCCAGACAAATCCCAGTAAAAGAGGCTTAAAACTCTGCTGTTTCTTGTTACCCTTCACATCACTCAGAGCCAGCTTTTTCTGGAGGGAAGTATCTGTGCTATCTGGCTAAATCTTATCTCTGCTCACTTAACTGCATTTAACAATGAGGACAACACAAGGAAGGGGTTAAAAGAGGCTATAAGAATTTAGGTTTTTAGAGATTATTTATGCAAATTTGTTGGAAAGAGCTGAGCATTAGATTTAAAACTTAGCCTGGGTGTAACAGTCCTATTTTCAAACCAAATACAGGTGCCAGTTATTTCCAGACCTTCTACTCCTTTGTCCAGTGCTCTTCTGACTCCAGAGAGCAAACTTTGTCTGAGATATTTCAAATAAGGAAACTAGAGCACCAGAAGTGATAGTTTAAGTAGCTGCTGAGCTGCCAGGACCTTCAGAAGATCACTTAGCTGCTTTTAGCAGGGTAAGAATTACCACAGAATTCAGCTTAACATGCAAAAACAATCCAACTAGTAAAGAATCTGAAACCAAGTGCATGTTTCTTTGTTTAATTCTGGAAACAGGTTAGGAACTAGGCATGCAGTTATGTCATGTGTTAGGCAGTTTTACACTGGGAAGAGAAAGGAAATTTGCACCCCTGTTTAGGAGAAGGTCATAGCACAAATCAGCTCCCAGAGGTGCTGCACAAGTGTGAAGCAAGAAACTAGACTTGGAATTTTGCTGCTCACAGAAGCATTTCATAGTTAACAAGGGGTGGTTTGGTCAGGAAAGCTGTAATTGGAAATAAGCTCCATGCAAGGATGTGTTTAATTAGACAGTGGTGGTCTTTCCTTAAGACAAAAGATGGAAAAGATTTTCTTTATTTAGTACTGTGCTACAAAAATATAGGAGCAGGTGCTACTTTCTGTTCCTTAAATGTCCCTCTGAACTCTTACTTGCTTCAGAAGGGAGGGATCCAACATCAAACTCTAGCACACAGCTCCAACCCTGAGAGCTCTCTGGCCTACAGGATTACAGCCAAGATTACAAACATCAGGACAAAGCCCAGTAACTATCAAGCTTATCCACACCTCACTTTCCTATCTATCAACCTGCCTGGGAGGACCAACAGGCTGACAAGTGCCTCGTGTCCAATCTCATGCCCAACTGGAACATAAATGAACATTATCACCATTACCAAGTACCCTTAACAAGCTAAAAAATGAGTCAGAAACCTGGATTTTTCTGCCCTGGGTTGTAGAGCATGCACCCTTTCTCAGGTGTGCTGAACTTTGCGTTTAGGCTAGCCCAAGAGTAGTCACAGTTTAGCCAAGGTCTGCATAGCTTAGGCTGTCCAGTGAAAACCAACTTAGAAACAACAGATATACCTGCCAGGGAGTTGAACCAAGAACTTGCACTGTTTGTCTCTGAGCTGATACCTGCTCATAAATGAAATGAGTGACTCTGAGAAAACAAAGCTGCTCAGGAAGCTGTCACAAAGTTTGCATTGCAGCCCTTCTTCACGGCCAGATGTCTGCTTGACTTTGCTGTGCATGAAATTACACAGCCAAGTGCTGGAGTTAGTCTGTCCAAAGTCAGCCAGAAAGAGAGGAAAGAAGATGCTACAGGAGTGAGTTTCCTGGGGGTTTCTCAGCACAGATTATCCAAACAGAAAGCCTTTTGAGTATGAAGAGCTACTGAAATGGCTCTCACTGTATCTGAGAGATTGCGAGTTCAGTCAGTAGCATCAGCACTCCAGGCAGGTATTGGCTGTGTAGAATCTGCAAAAAAAAAAAGAGAAAAAAGCCTGTCAAAGCAACAATTGCAGTTGCCAGATTTCCACACCCTGAAGCCCTGCTTGGAAGGAAACTACCAAGTGTTCTGTGTGTTTATTCAGCTGCTCTGTTGTAGCTTTACTTTCTGCATACTGCATATGACTTGAATCCTGTCTCATTATGAAAAGCCATATCTGAATTTACACAGCACACATTCCACAGGAGCACCCTTCAAAAAGCCTGAGATATCTCTGTGTACTTACCTGCAACAGGAAAAGTTGTTTCAGGCAGTTTTAAGCTATTACAGATAAAAACAAGCAATGTGCTCCTCATCAGAGGGCAAATTTAAACAACTGTATTTGCACAACGTGCCAAGTCCCATCATAGGGTAATTTTAAACAACTGCATTTACACAAACTGTTCTTTAACTCAGAAGAAAATATTGTATTGCTTGAAGAATTAATATTCAGTGGTTTGAAGGATATTGGAGATAACCTCTACAGAAAGACCAGCACCTTTATGAAAACGTTTACATATGAAGGAGTCTCCTGCCTGTGTCTTAATAACTACAATACTAGAAAGCTAGGAACTTTTTTTGAAGTTTGGGATCTTTTTAAGTCCAAAATGAGTTTTTTTATGGCCTAAGAAGCTTTCCTGTTCATACCACAGCTAATGCACCTATTTCTGCCCCAGGCAAGTAGCTTCTGCTGCAACACAGTAATAAAATACTGTACTGGCAGCTACCCCACCTCTAAAGCTAAATATGACTAGTAAAAGCTGAGGGTTTAACAATTCCTTGTAGGAAATCATGCAAAAGAACCATGAGACTTTCAGGTACAGCTATTTTATTTGGCCAGCATTAGGACAACCTGCTACTAAGGGCCTCACCTTTACAATCCCATCACAGTGTGCCAAGGCAACCGCTGTGGAAATCTTCACCAGCTTCGCAGCTGACAAGTGGATCTTGAAGTGCCTGTGGAAGTGGGCATAAAGGCAGTCCATGAAGACATCCACCTCCTCTTGGGTGATCTCTCCTGGCGTTTTTTGCACCGTGTCCCACAGAGCTTTGGCATCCTCCGGGTGGATGGCGTAGGAAATATCCAGGGGCTGCGCCAGGCGGGGCACGGAGAAGACGAGTTCCACGGCAGCGGCAGCTCTGTCCAGCGTGCAGCCAGCCCACATGGCCACCATCCAGCTGAGGTTCAGGGGGCTGATGGCCAGGCGGCGGAAGCAGCAGTCGAAAGTCTTCTGGAACCAGCTGCCAACCAGAGCGGTGTAGCTCTCAGCACCGTGGCTCAGGAACAGGGGCAGGCAGGTGAAGTGCTCCGGCACGTTCTCGGAAAGCTCATCTCCAAACACGGAGCAGAACCAGCCCCACCACACCGGTTTGTCCTCAGAGTTCCTGGAGGAGCCTCGTGACCTCGAAGAGAGCTGCGATGGGGAGAAGAAGCATTGCAATGCTGAAAAGCAAGTATGGCTTTTTTTTTTCCCATCAGCTAAAAACAGATACTGATTTAAAGTTTTTTAAGACTTTTTTTACAAGTTTTTTTTTTTTTTTTCATGTGTCAAACACATACAATTATGCAGTCTATCCATGACATCTCTAAAAGTTGAATGCAATTCTGTTAAAAACAGCAGAAAAATGCTTTTAAATTCCTTAGGAACAGTCCTGAGATCTGAGTTTATGCTGCTTAACTCCCATGGAACATCCTACAACCACTGCCACAATGAACCTGACGTTTCAGTAGCACATTTCACTTGAGGCAAAGCATTTCAGAAGCATTAATTAAGCTCTGGGCCAGGAAGTGGGATTATGCTTTATCCAGGAAGACAAATAACCCATCCAAGTCCTGGCAGTAAATTGACTGCTAAACTAAAACATCAGACAGAGATTGCTATGTACAGTTGTACTCTGATGCTGTTAAAAAGTTGAAGTCAAACTTAATATTTACAGTATGCATTCCTTAGGGGAGATCACAGAATCAATTAGGCTGAAAAAGACCTCTGAGGCCATCAAGTCCAGCCTGTGACCAAGTTCAAGCTTGTCATTAGGTCAAGGTTTTGACTGTGTCACATCCAGTCTTAAACACCTCCAGGGACGGTGACTCCACCATCTCCCAGGGCAGCCAATTCCAACGTCAAATCATCCCTTCTCTAAAGAAATTCTTCCTAATGTCCAACCTAAACCTTCCCTGGCACAGCTTAAGACCATAAATGTTCAGTTCCAGTTAAAAATAGACAGGATTCAGTTTCATCAAACCACAGTAGCTATTCCACGCAGCTAGGGTTTAACTTCGGGGCTTCCTTTCAAGACAGAGTGTTCCATCAGAACAAAACCAGCGCCCTCACCTGCACGAGGAGGGCAGCCTGGTCCAGCTCGCTGCCCCTGATGTCGGCAAGGCTGGACAGGGCCACCTTGATGTCCAGCTCGACGCCCACCTCCACCGCCAGCCCCTTCTGCTTCTCGGCGGCGATGAAGGCGCCCAGCAGCCGCGCGTAGTCCCTGAGGCGGGCGCGGCGGAAGCCGTACAGGGGGGTCACGCTGTACAGCGTCCAGGCTTTCCGCAGCAGGAACGCTGTTTTCTGCGGGTCCGCCTTTTCCTAGCGTGGCGGGGGGGGGGGGGGGGGGGAACAAAAGAAAGGAATAAAATTAAAGTTTGATTTTCCCGCCCGGCGCGGCGCGGCTGAGGGGACACGGAGGCGCCGCCCCCCGCGCTTCTCCTTACCTGAGAGCATAGCGCTGGCACAATGAGACGGCCGCTAGTGCCGAGACGACCATGGCTCCGTCCGAAGGGCAGAGCCCGGGAGAGCCGCCTGAGGCTGGGCAGGGTCCGCGCCGCACCGTCCTCCGGCGCCTCCTCCGCCATGGACGCCGCGCCCCGCCGGCGCCGTTCGAACTTCTTCCCGTCGGCCCCCGGGCGGGGGGCGCGCCCCTCCGCCATCTTTGGGGCGGGCGGCACTGAGGGAAGGAGGCGGCCGTGACGGATGTGGTTTCCCTTTTTCCCCTGTAGCCCTTCCGGAGCTCACGTTTTTCACTTCGCGGAGGTCTGTGGCGCTCCTCCCCGTGTTTCAGGCTGAGGGGCGGCTGGGGATGGCGCTGCCCCGGCTGCTGGTGCGAGCGCTGCACCGGGCGGCCGCTGCCGCCGCACCTGCGACTCCAGGTGAGGAGGAGCGCTGGTCCCATCCCCTCGAGGTTTGGGTGCCTTTTTCCTGGGATACAGCTCAGGGTAGTTCACACAGTCGATTAATATCACGAGTTATTTTCCCTGTATCACTTTATTAAGTGTCTTGTCTAAATCTCTTTTAATTCTAAAGGCTGTCATGAAGGTCATGAAGAATTATTTATGTATGTCCAGGTAAAGGTATCCTTCAGGCTTCTCCTTGCAAGCTGAGCCTCTTGCACATTGTGTAAGTGGTTGTGATTGCATCTATGACTTATGCCGTAATTACAGGCACACAGGGGTCTGTGCAAACCTTTCTGTAACCATGGTTGAGGCCTTCTTCCAGTTGTTTTAGGCAGGAGCTATTAAATTTACACCTACGTGGTGGGTGCCCTCCGTGTGTGTTAAATTCTTGGTTTGTTAAGCCCTGTTCTGCTGTGTCACCGCCAGGAACTGCAGTGGCGGGACAAGGGGGAATGGCTTTGAACTGAAGGAGGACAGGTTTGGGTTGGATTTTTGAAGAAATTCTTCCCTGTGTGGGTGGTGAGGTCGTGGTCCTGCTGAGAGGAGCTGTGGCTGCCACATCCCTGGAAATGTCCAAGGCCAGGCTGCCTGGGGCTCTGAACAGCCTGGGATAGTGGAAGGTGTCCCTGCCCATGGCAGGGGGGTGGAATGAGATGAGCTTTAAGGTCCTTGAAGCCAAAACTATTCTATGATTCTAGATTTAAATGTGGAATTGTCAGCACCCCTTAGGATTGATCTGTGACTTTCACTTCTCTTGCTCCTAAAATTTGCAGGGAAACAGTTTGCAGCAAGGCTATGTTCAGGTATCTTTATGAACTGAGAAACATAAATAATCCCTGTTTAAAATACATTTAGACTAGCTTCATTTCATGTTTATGCCATAGTATCTTAGTGCAGATCTATATAGGAAGTAACTTCTCCATATATATATAAATTTGATAGGGAGGGAAAACTCTATTATTTTTTCTGTCTCATCTGCAAAAGCTATGAGAGATTATATATATATTTATGTATTTTTATGTAAGACTTCAACAGTTTTGTCACTCGGACCAACACGTGCGGAGAGCTGCGTGCTGCTCACGTGGGACAGAAGGTGACCCTGTATGGATGGGTTCAGTATCAAAGGTAAGTGCAAACCATGGTGAAAATGGAGATGATTATTTGTCACATCCACTCTAAGCTGTGTTTCATCCACCATTGCTCTCCAGTGATGGTCTGCATGGACTTTTTGATTTTAGGAGGTCCTGAGTGTCTCATCTTTGGGCAGCTGTGGATGGGGACCCAGGAAAAGGAGTTAGGATTATTGCAATGTGGTCGTGGTGATCTTGTTTTTAAAGACACCAGAGCATGTCCCTTTGGGCAGTTTTTTGATGGATAAAGCACAATGGCAGCTGTCCTTGCTGCAGCTTGAACAAATCAAGATTTATGGTTCTGGGGCTGGCAGTGTGGATTGTTCACGTGGAACTTTTTATGGGACGAGTGTTCCCCATTCTTGACTTATGATTGGATTTTGTTGTTGTTGTTTTTATTCCACGTGAACTTTAGTTTTATTGCTCATTTACTTGTTTTTAGCTGAATGATGTTTCCCAGCAGGAAAATTCACATGTCCAGGATCCCAGCTCTGCATGCATGAAAACTCAAGTTAAAATCCTGCTTCTCCTGGTTATTTGTATGTTGTCTGAGGCTGGTCACAATGTGAAATAAATTGTTCAGGTTAGATTCAGGTGTTGGAAAAGTGTCCATAATTCAGTACTTGGAAATGCTTTGGTTTGAGTTGCAGGGTACTGAAATTGTAGCCAGTTGCTTTAAAAAGTAGAAACTACTAAATCTGTGAATAAAATGTTCTTCTTTTGTGCTTTTCTTGGATCAGACAAGGCCTGTTTCTGGTTTTGAGGGATTTCCAGGGACTGACCCAGGTCATCATTCCTCAGGATGAGGTAAGTGCTACCAAAACACGAATCTGTGTTTTTATTTTTCCTTTGGTAGCTTGGCTTCAGCAGCCACTTTGCCAAACTGAGTGCTCTGACTCACAAGTAGATTGCAGTGTCGTGAGAGCCCTGACCTGACCCTGCAACAGAAGCATCAGTGCTGTTCCCCCTGCCTTAAGAGTGATTTTGGATTGAGGTGCTTGCCCTCAGTGCCTTTGTCCTGTTCTTTGAGTTCCTCTGAGGCTGTGTCCTCTCCCTGCAGGCACATTCCCATGTGAAGGAGCTGCTGTCCAGCGCCCCGCTGGAGTCTGTGGTGAGAGTCACCGGGACAGTGTCCCCTCGGCCCCAGGGGCAGGAGAATCCGGTGAGGATGGGGTGGGGGGGGCACCCAGAGTTTTTATTCCTTGAAGGAAACACCCCTGGATGGTGGGATTATGGTGGGCTTTGTGTCAGAGCATTGTCAGGTTCTGCTTGTGTGACAGCCCATCCTCAGATAGTGTGAGGTGAAATCAGTGCTATGTCAGATAACAGGAGAATCTCAGAGCACATTACAGGCACACACAAATTAAACTGGATCCATGCCCTTTGCAAGGATAATGCTGGCTTTTCCAGGCTTTCAGAATGTGGTGGGAATTGCTTTTGCTTGAAAATAAATATTGTCATGTTGAGTTCCACCTGTTTGTTGATTCTGCTGGTCTCCCAGCAGAATAGGAATATTCTGCTGTAGGAAATTCCTCTGTATAGGAAGCAGAGGTTAGATAATTTTTTAATGTTTGTATTCCTCAGCTGTTATTGTAATCAGCTGTAGACTGATGTTTCAGGATTGATCTTTCAGGACTGATCCTTCTGGATTGTACATATAACTGGCAGGTCTAAAAAGAGGACTGTATTCATGATCATAACTCCTTTTTGCTCTATCTTTTAGATGTCCACTTAAAAACCAGGCTTCAAGCAATGCCTTTATTTCTTTTATTAATTTCTTTGTTTTGGGAAGGCTGTGTATTCTTTCCCCTGGTAAATAGTGAGAGTCCTGCAGGATGAAGTGAACTTTGCTGTGCTACGTGAGGGGAGCTGCCTGTCCTCCCTCGGGATGGAGTCAAAAGAAGACCAGTTCTGAGAACTGGTGTTTAGAACTGGAAGTTCTGAGAAGTTCCTCATAATTTGCCTTTTTTGACTCATATTAAGGGCTGCTTCTGCTCATGCTCACTGAAACCTACACTGTGTGATTTTGCTGGGACTGATATGTTTAATGACCAGTATGCTGCTGGGAAAGAAGCTGCCATCTTTGGTGAGGTGATTTGTGTTTCTCTGAACAGAAGGGAAACCTGGAAGAAATCTGTCCTTGGGTAAAACTGATTTATACACTGTGTTAGAAGGCAGGGAGGGTAATCACATTACTTTTTTTTTCCCTTTGAGGATCTGTGAAATAACTTTGTCCAACTGTTTTGAGTTTTAATTTTTTTGCATTTTTGTTCTAGAAAATGCCAACAGGGGATATTGAAGTGAAGGCAGAGACTGCAGAGATCCTAAACTCCTGCAAGAAGCTGCCTTTTGAAATCAAGGATTTTATCAAGGTGTCTGTTTTTCTTATCAAAGTGGTGGCTTTTCACTAAATTAGGAATTTGCCCAGGGTGATGGCAAAACATCTGAGACCTGAGTCTGGTTCTCCCCACTTCACCTTGGAGGAATGATGGTATTTAAAACAGGGGTGCTGTTTTTTTTGCTGGGAGGATTTATTTCCAATTAGAGCTAAGCAAAAAACAGGGCTTGAATGATTCCAGATTTCTGGAAGCACTGATGGCAAAGGAAAGAGTGAAAGAAATGGAGCTACGCTGGGTTTTTTGAGTGTGAAAATGAGGCTGCTTGACTCATGGAATCCCAGAATGGTTTGGGTTGGAAGGAACCTTACAGATCATCCTTTTCCAAACCCCCTGCCATGGGCAGGGTTGCTCAGAGCTTCATCCAGCCTGGCCTTGAACACTTCCAGGGATGGGGCAGCCCCAGCTTTTGTGGGCAGTTTGGGTTTTTTTCCAAGCAATTGCCGTATTTGTGTCGGTTGTGCGTAACGGGCGCATTGCGGCAACCGAGCACCATCCCTTCATTTATCTTCTCTTTTTCTCTGTGGCGTTAGGATCCCTTCACTGGCCATGCAATTTGAATTTTGTCCTTTAACCCTGACCCTCTCTCCTCCCCAGAAGTCCGAGGCGCTGCGGATGCAGTATCGGTACCTGGACCTGCGCAGCTCCCGGCTGCAGTCGGCGCTGCGGCTGCGCTCCCGCGTGGTGATGAGGATGCGCGAGTACCTCTGCAACCTCCACGGTGAGGGAGCTGCTTGGAGCAGCAGACATTCCTGTCACTGTCATGGTTTCTGGAAAATCCCCTTGCCAGGATTGCTTCTCCTGGGAAGATGAGAAGCCTCAGAGAAAAAACAATATTATCTCATTTGCTTCTCCCTGTTTCGCTGCTTTGGAATGTGGCTGGAGATCGTTTATCAACAGGTGCACGTTTGATTGGTTTCATGTGAATTGTTTTTAATTAGTGACCAATCACCATCATCTGTGTTGGACTCTGAGGAGTCAGTCACGAGTTTTTCATTATCGTTTTTGTTAAGCCTTCTGTCTATATACTTTCTTTAGTATAGTTTTAGTATGGCATTCTATAATATGATATATAATCAGCCTTCTGACAACATGGATTCAGATTCTCATCTCTCACCTCATCCTGGGGACCCTCACAAGCTCAACACATTCCAGCTCTCCCTGCTGGAGAGATTCCTCATGCTGGCAGAGATTCCTAACCAACTTCCTGCTCCAAACTGGTCACACTTAATAAGGATATGAGGATATATCTGCTTGTGGTGGGGGATGTTGTCAGGCCTGAAGGAGCTGCCCATAAAAGTTGTGGCTGCCCCATCCCTGGAAGTGTTCAAGGCTAGGTTGGATGAAGCTCTGAGCAACCTGTTTCAAATTAGCTGTTTCCAATGAGAAAAGACTGCAGGTAGTTGCCCTGTTTTGGTCACCCAGTTGAGGCATGTCAGAGGGATGGATTTTGTTTAGGGCTTTTGCTTCTCTTAAAATCAGGACGTGCATTTTGGGAAATCAGTGCCTGGTTTAGAATAGATAGAGAAGTAACATTTCAGATAGAGAATTACATTTTCAGCCTGTTTGGAGTCCTCTGTCATCAACAGTTCTGGCAGGACATCAGAGTAGCTCAGAGCCTTTAGATCTGTCATTACAGGAATAATAGTAAAGTGTGTTGGTTTTGGAGCGGCTCCATGGTGTGCTACATGACCTATTTTGCTGACTAACCCTACTCTAGCCTACTCTGTCATGTTAGTTCTCTCTCCTCTCAGCATGTTCTGTGTTTGTTCCCCAGGGTTCGTGGATGTAGAAACTCCAACTCTGTTTAAAAGAACCCCAGGGGTATGTATGTGATGCTTTTGGCCTCCTACAGCTGCGCAGTCAGGGCTGAATCATTTCCAGTTGCCACTCAGCATTCGTTGCTTTTCCCTTGTTAAATAACAGCTTGTGAAACTTCTGATATCATCCACAAATTCTTTTAAAAGTAGAGGGAGAGAAAGGGGAGAGGTGATAACTCATGTCTTAATTTTGAACCTTCAAACAAAATAAGCTTCTGCCCTGTAGAGCACATGTTGAATGCAAGTCTACCCTGGGATTATAAACCCAAAAAACTTGAAAGCACTGTCTTTTCAGCATTTATCTCTTAACCAGTAGGTTATTGTAGAGGTCATACTCAAGTAAATTTAATTTCTGATCTTATATTCATTTCTTTCATTTCAAAAATAGTCGGAGAGAAGAGAGCTGTAGCTGAGGAATTGTTGATGCAGCTACCCTGGAGTTCTTGCATTTAAACCCCAGTCTTGGATGGTCTATTATGCATTAGTGTCTCAGAGAAGAAGGTAGAGAATTCTCCTTTCAGATATTTTGGACCAAGTTGGTTAACAAATATGAAGTGTAATGTACAAACAGCGATTTCCTCACATGTGGGATTTCATAATGGGAGAAATAGGTCCTTTCCCCTTGCTCTGTCAGGAATTGGGGCCACTTACTTGCTGAACTCTGTAATTTTTCTTTCTGATGCCAGGGAGCCAAAGAATTCCTTGTGCCCTCGAGGGAAGCAGGCAAGTTCTACTCTCTGCCACAGAGTCCTCAGCAGTTCAAGCAGCTCCTCATGGTTGGAGGCCTGGACAGGTAAGAGTTTCTTGGCCTCCTGTTCTCTGCATGTCCTGTCTAGGGTTTGATTGCTTTATCTGTGAAGTTTAGAAACTTCCCAAAAAAACTCACTGCCAAGGATTTGTGTCTTGAAGCGGGATCCTTAAGTATTTAAGACTTTACAGTCAGACGAAATGTAACCTTCTGGAAAGCTGAAATCTTTACTCCTGTGTTAAATACAAGCCTGATCTGAAGCAAAGCCTTCCTGAAGGGCAGAAAATTTAATTTGTGATGAAAGCTGCTCCAGGAGTAACCTACAGAACTAATTGAGGTGAGGCTGGGCAGCTGAGCATGACTGAGACAAGGAAAAGCACGTCAGGGTGCTCAAGTGCAAAGCTTTTAATTGGGCTTACTTGTCTAAATCAAATGGATGAACAGCGAGACAGACAATGGTTCACACAGTGAACTGCAGGCCAGGTTTGTCTGAGAGTTTTGCATGGCTGTTAGGAGAGTCCTGGAGTGGAGTGGGAGTGGGAATAAAGAGTTGAGTGTGCTGCCCTTGGGGGACAGCTCACCTGGCAGTCTCCATGTGCCTCTGGAACATATGGCTGGAGATGGATACTGCTCATTATGATTCCATTCTTTTGAGGGGATGGGAACAAAGATCATCTGCTGTGGGAACAGAACCCTCTCTCTCTGGTTTACTTATTTTTTCCTTCTCTTTGTATGATCAGTTCTATAGCCACAGTTCAGTTGAGGATACTTTAAATCATGATCTAAGTCACAGTGTCACTGCAGGTACTTCCAGGTCGCTCGCTGCTACCGGGACGAGGGTTCACGGCCTGACAGGCAGCCAGAATTCACCCAGGTAATACCCAGCCTCTGCTGCCTTGCTCCTGCTCCTCAACCCAAGTGGCTCAGAGCTGTTTTCCCTTCTGGAGGCTTAGTCTGTGCTAGTGTGGTGCTGCTTTGGTGTGTGTTTCACAGCCACAGCCTTGGAAATTGGTGTGGGATGAGTGCGTGGTTCCTGTCCTTGGCTGGCTGCAGTGCCCCAGGTGCAGATGTGTGAATTGCGTTGCAGCAGTGATTTTACTTTGAAGATACAATCTCCTCCTGTCCTGCTAGGTCAGACATCCCATTCCTCAGCCTTGAAATCCCAGGATGAGTTAGCCTGGTTCACTCAAGGCTGCTTCTGTGTCCTTGTCATCGTTACCTCATTCACTCTCTGAGGAGGTTGTTGGCTGAGTCATCAGCCTGGAGGGTGATCCTAAGCACATTCCTGGCCTGATGCAGTCATGCTGTGATGTCATTTTGTGTATTGTTTCTTGTTCTGCTGGCTTTGTACTCACAAGTAAGTAGCACTGTGAAAGCACAACCTGTAGCTAATTCCCCCCCCTTGTTCTCTGTTTTAAGATAGATATAGAGATGTCATTTGTAGATCAAGCTGGGATCCAGAGGCTCATAGAGGGCCTCCTGCAACATTCCTGGCCTGAGGAAAGAGGCTCCATTATGACTCCTTTCCCTTCCATGACATACGAGGAGGCACTGGCTGAGTATGGGACTGATAAACCAGACACTCGCTTTGGGATGAAGGTGAGGGTTTGCCCATTGGAAACTTGCAGCTTTTCCTTTCAGTCAGTGTTTTAATAACCTTTGGATCATAGATACATGGTTGGCTGGAGTTTTGAGTGCTGTAATTAACCCAAGGTTCCTGTCCCATTGTTGCTGCTTTGTGCAGTCTGCTGAAGAAGAGAGGATTTAATCAGCTGACTGGGAAAAATAATGTTCTAATAAAACTTTATTTTAAAAGTGATGTTGTGCTAGGGAGCAATGTATCTTGGCTATTTTAAGAGCAGAAGCTTCTAAAAGGGAATAGTGTGGAAGGTGTTAAGACAGGTGCAGGAATTTTTGCTTTGTATTCCTACCAGCAGTGTTTTTTCCTGTGTTCTCTCCTTTGTCAGATCGTGGATATTAGTGAGGTTTTACGAGGATCAAACATTCACTTTGTGCAGAATGCCCTCAGTTACCCACATGGCTCCATCAGAGCCATTTGTATCCCTCAGGGAGTGGTAAGTGATGCTCTTCCATCCTGTTTATGGCTTATGTGGAATAAATAAAATGCTAATTTGAATTCCTTTGTTGGTATGGAAATGTTCCTTGCTATTTCTGGTGTTCACAAGGGAGCTTGGGATTGGTTGTAATCCATGTTAGGTGGGGCTGAGTGGTGTTAGAATGATAAGGCAACAGGAAGAGTATTTTATCTTTAGGAAGAGGAGGAAAACAACAGAGCTGCAAGATCCCATGAGGATAGGGAACCCTCTCGGGTTTCACCTTGCTTTCCATCACCTTTTTGATGTGCATCTCAGTAATAAATTGTGCCTTGTGACAGGAGATTTGTCCTGGTTTAGGGGCTGGGCATGGCACAGCTCTGGGATAGGCAGAGAAGGGTCAGGTGGTTCCACGTCTTTCTCCTGTTTGCCTTAGCTGCATTTTTGGGTACAATTTGTGTCTTGTTATGAGAATGCCATGGACCAAAATCAAGGCTGACAATAGATGTGGAAGACTTTTGACACACCCCTCCATTTTGGCAAGGAAACAGATTTAATTCTGGCTGTAGGCATCTTTATAGCTTGGACAGTATGGAAAAAACAAATCCTCTAAATATTGAGTTTTATCTGGGGAGCAGGGCTTCGTGGCCATGGTTTCCCTTGGGATTCCTTTCATTTTGGCACAAAGTACAAGTTAGTGGCTTCCCATGAGAGGGCACAGAGGTGTTTGTTAGAGCAACACAAAAGTGGCATTTGATGAGATACACCCTAAACACTGGAGTAGATGAAAAAAAAAAAAATCAAGATCTTGATGCAGGTCCTCATTTACTGCATGGCTTTGCATGCAGGAGTCAGCCCAGTTGTTTATTCTCAGTTCTTCCTCCAGTTTGAGCTCTGCATTCCCCATCCACAGTGTGGTGGTGTAACCTTGTTCCTGCAGGCTGGAGGCAGTGATCTGACCCTGCTGACCAGATACATTTATCTGTGAGAGGGGGAAAAAAAGTAAATACAGGGGGGTCTCTTCCTGAAAGGAGCCCTCAGAACAAACACCCAGCCCAGTGCTAGGGAACCCTGTCCTGTTCCACAGCCTTCGTAAGAACTTGAACTAGAAACAACAGAATTGAGAAGTTTGGAACCAGCTTAATCAGTAGATTTGATACCTAGTCAGTTTTTTTCCAAGCTGATCTTTGCTGTGTTTTCTCTTGCTCTTTCCCCAGAGGTATCTTACAAATAAAGACTTGGGGTCATTGAAGGAGTCTGCAAAATCCCAGTTTAACCAGGTGAGACAGAAACTCTCCTGAGGCTTTGGGAAGGGTGAGTGACAAAGTGTGATAAAGGCAGAGGGAGGTAGGAGAGCAGTTTTTAATAGCTCAGAGTCAGAACCTGAGCATGTAGTGCTTCAAGTCAAGAGAGGGCAGCACTGCACTGAACATACCCTTAACTTTTCTCCAGGAAATCATGGAAATTATCTGCAGACCTGATGGAAGCTTGAAATCTCTGCTTACCAAGTTCCTTGGTCAGAAGGAGCAGTCAGAGCTCATCCAAGCACTGAACATGCAGGAGGGTGATGTGGTGCTGCTGGCAGCTGGAGAACACAAGCAAGTGGTAGGAGACATTTCTTGGGTGGCTCTCTGAGTTGAATGTTGCTGATGATGGTTTTGATGTTATCTGACCTCAATTTGATTCTTATTATTAAAATAGGTCATCATCTAATTTTCTGTTTCTCTGGAATGGCAGCTATAGCAACAGCAGATAAAGCATGAAATGTGCCTATTACTTTTATGCCCCCAGTCAAATTCTGGGCAGGACTTGTAACTGAAATGAAGGCTGAAATGTAAAAAACCCTGCAACAAATCAGTGCCTTCTTTTTTTAAACTTCATTTTTGAAGCATCAAACAGATTGGAAAATGAGGTCAACTAGGTAATTGTGTCTCCCACAAGTGCATGACTTATCAGCAGCAATGGTGAGAGATTCTGTTTCTACCCTTCTGTCTATTCTTGCCAGCAGATGTTGCTGGCAAGAATAGAGAGAAATAAAACAAAACATTGTTTTATTAGAAGGTGTCACACTTTGCTCAATAGCCAACATTTTGTTGTATTCTCTTCTGTGCCTTCATTTCTCTGTCTGCAAAGTGTGGATCTTACATGTGGTCCCCCAGTTAATCCACATGTGTGGAGCTGGAGGTTAGTCTAAGAAAGTTCTGAAGATGAAATAGCTGGAAAAACACGAACTTCCAATTCCTTACTTGGTCTCTGTCAAGCCCTGGTGCTGCTGCTGCCTCAGCAGGAAGGTGATACATTTCAGGCTAAAGTATTCAAGGGAGCAATGCATTCCAGCTGATGCTGTCTGTGGTACTTCCTTCCTGGAACACTCTGCCTGGGGGGTGTTTGAGTGAGTTCCCTGATGGTGGAATCACCCTGGCTCACCTCTCCCTTCTCTGTTGCAGTGCTCTGCCTTAGGAGCCTTGCGGTTGTTGAGTGCCAACCTCCTGGAGGCAGCTGGGCTGGCACTCCGTGATCCCACAGCCTTTCACTTCCTCTGGGTGGTGGATTTCCCCCTCTTCCTCCCCAAGGCTGAGAATCCCACTGAGCTGGAATCTGCTCATCACCCCTTCACTGCCCCTCATCCTTCAGATGTCAGCCTCCTGTATTCTGATCCCACAAAGGTAACCAACTTCATGCCTGCCGTGCTGGCTCTTTTACAGCTGCTCCCATGGAAAACCAGGCAAGCAGCAGCTGGGTTTAGTGTAAAAAGAGATGTTGTTTCATGGGACTGACTGCACAAGGAAGATGTAGATATGTTGGGATGAGTCCAGAGGAGACTGCTAAGATGATCAAAGGGTTGGAGCACTTCTGCTATGAGGAAAGGCTGAAGGAGCTGAGGTTGTACATTCTGGAGAAGGAGATTGTTCATCCTGAGGTTGTTCATCCTGGAGAAGGCTCAGGAGCAACATTAGAGTCCTTTCCAGTGCCTAAATAGGCTACAAGAGAGCTGGAGAGGGATATTTGCAGGGGCAAGCAGTGATAGGACAAGGGGAAATGGTTTTAAACTGAAAGAGTGTAGACTTAGATTGGCATTAGGATAAAAATCTTCCCTGTGAGGCACTGGCACAGATTGCCAAGAGCAGCTGTGGCTGACCCATCCCTGGCAGTGTTCAAGGCCAGGCTGGACAGGGCTTGGGGCAATCTTGGATAGTGGAAGGTGTCCCTGCCCATGGCAGAGGGTTGGAACTAGGGGATCTTTAAGGTCCCTCCCAACCCAAACCCTTGTGTGATTCTATGGTCTTGTATGTGTTTGGAAGAGATGGCTTCCTGGTGCTGCAAATAGCAAATAGTCACATGTGCCCCAGCAAAAGGAGCTGACAGGAAACAGAAATCTTATATTCTGACCTATCTCATTTGCTTCAGCTTTGATAAACAGTTCAAAAGGATTTGTTCTCCTCCTACATCAGTCAGAGGCACCCCATGCCTCCAGCAGGACTGATACCTAAATTGCAATATACCCCCTGAGAGAGCAGTTTTACAGAGTTCCAGGGCTTCATTCCCAGTGTCTTTGGCATCTCTGTGCAGGTTGTTTTTAGGTGCAGCTGTGGCCCAGCCTCACCAAGGTGCCTGTCCCTGTCTCTCTCTGCAGGTCCGTAGCCAGCACTACGACCTTGTGCTGAATGGCAATGAGGTTGGAGGTGGCTCCATCAGAATTCACAGTGCAGAACAGCAGCGTTTTGTGCTGGAGAAAGTGCTGAAGGTAACACCTACAGATGCCTCTAATGATCTCTTGGAGATTTAAAAGCACTGATTAATTGAACTATTAATTACATAGTCTGAAAGAAACACTCATCTTCTCAGATAAAGACATAACTCCTAGCCCTGAGCAATGGATGATTTCATTGTACCTTCATCTTGTTGTGCTAATAGGAGGAGCATTGCTTGTCCACTGACACCTCTTAATGTAAATTTGCAGGAAGACTCTGAGGTGCTTTCCCATCTGATTGAGGCTTTGGAATTTGGAGCTCCACCTCATGGAGGAATTGCTTTGGGTAAGTGATCTGTAGCTCTACAGATACAGGTCTTTAGTGGGTTTTTTCATTTTGGTTTGTTTGGGGATTTTTTGTTTGGTTGGTTTTTTGTTTTTTGGGTTTTTTTGGCTTTTTGGTTTTTTTTTTTTTTTTGGTTTTTGTTTTTTCATACTAGATCCAGGGAACAAGGCTCATGGTTGTTAGGAAAAGCCTTGGTGCTTCCATCTCTGCAGCAGCTTTGTGGAAAGAAACAGAGGTCTGGTCACCAAGAGCAGAAAGTTGGGGTGTTCCTCCCCAGAGTCACAATGGGCTTTAGGTCTTAAGCAAGGACATTGGTGGCTCTAAGGATGGTCCTTACCTGCTGATCTGCAAACCCTGTATTCAGTGAGGTTGGGTCAGCTTTGTTCCCATTCCTGTGCAGCCAGAGCAGGATCCCTGTGCTGCCTGCCAGGAGACATGGGACAGCAGTGGCACTTTGTGTTTCACACCCTTCCCCTCTGCTGCCATCGCACTTCCCTTCTCTCCTCACCTGTTTTGCTCATTAATTCAGAAGATGTCAGGGTTTGGTTTTTTCCCTAGAACAATGCAAGTTCATGGTTTAAAGAAAGAGGGGGGAAAAAACCCAACAACCAACAACACCCTCCCTACACTCAGCAAAATAAAAAAGCCTACAAAGAATGAAGATATTTTTTTAACCTGTGGTCTTGCAGTTTGACTTTCCTTCATCCAGTCACCCAGAGCCTTTTGTTCCTCTTGAATTCTTCTTGGTAGTTGTAATCTTTCCAAACTGGTTGATGCAGAGCCCTGAGCTCTGCAAGAGAAAGTAAAGCAGAGCTCTGCCAGTGTTCTGCCATTCAGCTGCCCAAGTTTCGTTATGCTGTCTTTGCTGTCTGTGTCCTGCAGCCCTTAGTGTGTTACAGAGCTTCCTGCAATATTGAAAAGCTTTATTTTGGTAGACATTTCTGCTCTCGAGGCAAATCTCTTTCTCTGCTACCAGCTGAGATTAATTTTTTTCCTCCCTTACTTGCTTCACTCTTCAAGCTCAGTGATATTACCTCCTCAATCTTTCTGATTTTTCTGACTCAGGGGAGGTAATACAGAGCCATAACTCAAGTGTTTGACCAATTTGTTTTCTGCTTGTAGGACTTGACAGGCTGATCTCTCTCATTGTTGACGCTCCAAGTATCCGGGACGTCATTGCCTTTCCAAAATCCTTCAGGGGACGAGACCTGATGGGCAATGCTCCAGACTATGTCACTCCAGAAGAACTAGAGCCATATCACATTCAGGTTTCCTGGCCTCTTGAGGAAAAAGAGGCAAAGAAAAACTGACTTCATGCCAGTGGTGTGAGCTGATCTGATCAACCAGACGTGGTTACAGCTTCTAAAGGCCAGGATTCAGTTCAGGAAAGAAATATCAGCTGCTGTGGCAGGGTGGGGGACAGTCCAATTGCACTGTGCTGTGGCAGTTTCCAGATGGAGTAGAAGTAGATAAGGGATCTTCCTGATAGGAATTAATCTTTGGGAGGTAATGGGAAGGACATGAAAAAAGCAATAGCAAAGAATATAATTTTAGCATAGGATATTGAGACTGTTTGCTTTAGAGTGTCATATTGGAGGGAAGATGGGTTCTGGTTTTTCCCAACTCTCAATTTTTACATTTTACATTTACATGTCTGAGCTGCTGCTGTCCTGCCACAATTAGGTTAAATGTTAAAAGGTGTGTCCCAAATCCAGGAAAACCATTTGTGATTGGATTGGTGAATGAAGGTGGCTCCCAAGAACTCCAGAAGAACTAGAGCCATATCACATTCAGGTTTCCTGGCCTCCTGAAGAAAAAGAGGCAAAGAAAACCTGACTTCACACCAGTGGTGTGAGCTGATCTGATCAACCAGAGGTGGTTACAGCTTCTAAAGGCCAGGATTCAGTTCAGGAAAGAAATATCAGCTGCTGTGGCAGGGTGGGGGACAGTCCAATTGCACTGTGCTGTGGCAGTTTCCAGATGGAGTAGAAGTAGATAAGGGATCTTCCTGATAGGAATTAATCTTTGGGAGGTAATGGGAAGGACATGCAAAAAAGCAATAGCAAAGAAAGTAATTTTAACATAGGATATTGAGACTGTTTGCTTTAGGGTGTCATATTGGAGGGAAGATGGGTTCTGGTTTTTCCCAATTTTTACATGTCCCTTGTAAAGTACTCCTCCTACAATCTGGAGGAGATAGTCAGCTTCCCTAGCAGGAATTAAATCATGATCCTCATTAAATCACATCAGCTGAGCACTGTGACAATAAAACTGCTGGACCAGGAGCTCTGAACACTGCACAGCTCCTGGACCAGGAGCTCTGAGCACTGCACAGCCAAGCTCAGCCAGCGACTTTTCTCCTGATGGAGGATACCAGATCATGCAGAACTTGGCCATGGGGAATTGACACTCAGCTGTGTTTTCCCTTCAAAGGAGAAGGAGAGAAACTTGGATGATGTTTGCAACAGTTGTCCTTTGTAACACTCAAAGAGGTGTTGATCTGTCTTTGGGGCCTGTGGTCCTGGTGCTTTCAGCACAGTTATTCAGGAGTTTGTATGTTTATAAATAAAGTTTACCTGGCAGTGTGGTTTTGCCTGAGTGCAGCTTTGGGTTTTCTCTGCAACAGCAAGCTGTCAGTTTGGTTTTGTGACCCCTGGCCCCTCCAGGAGTTGACAAGAAATCTGTGGGAGCACAGCATGAGCTCCTGTGAGCTCTGCCTTTGCTGCAGACCTGCTGCTGCAGTGGTGGTGAGGCAGCAGCAAGCTCCTCCCAGGGCACTGATCATCCCTGTCCCACACCAGAACATCCACAGTGACTGTGCTGAGGAGAGGTGGAGGTGAAGAAACTGAGGAAAAGAGTTTCCTTGATGAAGATGGTGCAAAGTAAGAAAAAGGAGAGCTCCTGTGTCCCAGCTGGGAAGGACAGCAGGAGGCACATGCCAGAGGAGGTGCTGGAGGACAGAATGAAGACTGCACTTCTTGTCTGAGCTGATACTGAGCCCCAGCCTCTCCTGCAGATTGTCAGGTCCTGGTCTGCTCCAAGGGTTGGCCACTCTTTCAGTCTCCACATCATGGGGTAACACTGCATGGTGGTGTTCGCAGTTGTTACTTAAATTCTGAACTGTCCTGCTGATAAGAATCAGTAATGCAGGCAGCTCCTCTCCTTAAGGGTGGTTTTTGAGGTTTTTTGAGGTTTTTTACCATCCATAGAAAGTGACACTAGAGCTGACTTGCTGCTGCTTTGCAGATTATAAAATGATGGAGTTACATGTGTAAAAGAAAAATACTTTCTTTGTTTCTGGCAGGATTGTTGTTTCAGTCTCAGAGCTGGTTAAATATTATTTAAAACAAAACAGAACAATCCTGGATTTGTATTCACATTTATTTTAGCCAAACACTGAATTCCTTCATTTTTTCTTCATATGGGCTGTTCATTTCTACTTGAAATCAATTAATCTTTAGTTAACCTTTTTTTTTCTTTCCCTGGGTAGAAGCTGTCAGTAATGGAGTGAGGATCAGTTTTCAGAGAGAAGATGACCTGAAAAACAGATCCCTAAGCAGATCCATGATAAACTTTATGATCTTTGTGGGTCCCGTCCAACTGAGGACATTCTGTGACTTTAAAAACAATTATTTAATTTTGTTGTTGCTTTTGCAGGGAGGAGAGTCTCCCTGGGGCAGTTAGACCAGATATTTTTGTTCTCCTGACTTGTCAGTGGTGATGCAAAGTGCAGCCACTGCAGGCTATGTGTTGTATTCAGACTGCTGCTTTAGAGGATGCTGGATTTTCTGATTTGGTTTCTTCACTGGTAGCGTGATTAAGATTTGCATGGAATTTGCTTGAGGATCATCTCTGTTCCCAAAGCAGGGATGTCATAGGCTTGTTTGAGGTCATGGAACATAGGAAATAAGTTACTCTCAAAAGTTCTTCACACCCCCCAGGGTATTATTTATAGTAACTGTAAACAAAATGTGCTGAACTTTGCTTTTTAATTGTGAAATCAGGAGTAGCATATTGCTTGCTTAGCACCTGCTTGCAAAGGCAAATGCTGTTTACCTCTGCTGAGTCCCAAATTAGGATTATCAAGTGTTCAAGGGGAAGCTGATGCTCTGGGAGGCTCAGACAGAAATGTAACCCTGCCTGGAACATTCTTTTTGAGAACACTTGTTAAAACATGTGAGCTAGCTGTCTCCCAGCCATGCACATCCCTCTTGTGCAAGCAGCTTTGGCTGCTGGTTGTTTACCCACTGCTAGATGAGGGACTTACTGCAGTTAGAAATAAAAAGTGCAGCCAAACACCTTGTCTGAGCTGCTGCTGTCCTGCCACAATTAGGTTAAATGTGAAAAGGTGTGTCCCAGATCCAGGAAAACCATTTGTGATTGGATTGGTGAATGAAGTTGCCTCCCAAGGCTCTCCAAGTATGAGTTTGCCGAGCTGTGTGCAGAGAAGATGCTAAGTTTTTTTTTTTGTTTTGTTTTAAGATACTACTTTTTGTTTTGTTTTGTTTAATGGAGCATTGTGTAAGATTGTGCTTGGGCTTGTGGAAGCCAAATCTACAGAAAATCCCTGAAACCACAATCTGCTTGGCACACTGCATATTTTGGTAGGAGCAAGAGCAGACAGGCAGTACAAAGAAATCCATGGAAATCAGGGCTGGTCTTATTGCAGACCAGGATCTCCTGCTTGCTGGAGAAAAAATGCCAGCCTGTGATCCTGAAAAGAGATGTTGAAACCATCACAGACCCCTTGTTGCTTCTGCTCTTTGTTTTTAGTGCAGCCAGACACCTTGTCTGAGCTGCTGCTGTCCTGCCACAATTAGGGTAAATGTGAAAAGGTGTGTCCCAGATCCAGGAAAACCATTTGTGATTGGATTGGTGAATGAAGGTGCCTCCCAAGGCTCTCCAAGTGTGAGTTTGCCAAGCTGTGTGCAGAGAAGATGCTAAGTTTTTTTGGTTTTTTTTTTTGTTTTGTTTTGTTTTGTTTTAATGGAGCATTGTATAAGATTGTGCTTGGGCTTGTGGAAGCCAAATCTACAGAAAATCCCTGAAACCACAATCTGCTTGGCACGCTTCAGTTGCATATTTTGGTAGGAGCAAAAGCAGACAGGCAGTACAAAGAAATCCATGGAAATCAGGGCTGGTCTTATTGCAGACCAGGATCTCCTGCTTGCTGGAGAAAAAATGCCAGCCTGTGATCCTGAAAAGAGATGTTGAAACCATCACAGACCCCTTGTTGCTTCTGCTCTTTGTTATTTTCCCTGTATCAGACAAACCTGTGGAGAACTGCTGCTCTGTCAGCTGTGCTAGAAGATGCCAAATCCCCATCTGTTAACAATTATTCTGTAGGTAAGAATGTGAGGTTAAGTGTTCCCTGACATGATCCTCTCCTCTCCAGAGAGCTTCACCACTGGCACAGGTGGGATGTGAAGATCTCAGTGAGCAATAGGTTTGTACAAGGAGTGCTCCAGCAGGAGCCAGGGTTGCATGTGGGGCCTCTGCACTCTTTGACCCTACCTCTTACTAATTTTCTTCTGTTGGATATGAACAAAACACTGCTAAAATGATTATTCCCCACGTCTAGGAGAACCTACTCTGTGTATGTTTCAATAGATTTGACGGAACAACCCTCTAGTAAATTTATACTACCCTTTTGTGGAAGCAGAGATCAATTTCTGCTGTGTTTCAGGGTATTTCCCTCCCTCCCCAGAACAGGAATTAGCATGCTGGTGGGATTCTCAGCAGCCAAAGTGTGAGTGGTTATTTTAGTTTAAATTATTTTGTTTCTTAAAAGTTCCCAAGCCTATCCAGAATATTTCAGGTTGAGTCAAGCTGGGGAGAAATTGCAGCCTTTGATTTCAGCCATCCCAGGTGGTTTGGGTCAATTTATTTATACAAAGTGCCACAAAGACAGAAAGTGTTCCCAGAATTTAATATGGAGTTTAATTCTGTATTGTCCTAGTATCTCTCTTGAGTTTAGCTAAATTACAATATAATTTACCAAATTGCAATGTATCACAGCAGCTTTGTGTAATCCTGTGCTGCAGATATCCAGAGGTTCAGAGTGCTGATGAATTCCCAATTCTGCTGAAAACAGAAAGTATTAGCATTTGTAAAAAGTCAGCTGAAATATTGCAAGAATGGTTTCAGCTGTTTGCAGCTTGATTTGTACCTGCTTTTTTATCCTGGGTGTGGGCAGGAGGTGAGGCTTTGTACATTCCCAGTCCCAGGAATGCCTCTGCTGCTCTGGATTCCATCTCTCCCACTCAAGGAAAGGAGCAGTGATGCTGCACTGAATGCAGGCAGCCCCAAAAAATGAGTCTCTATTGCTAAAAGCAGAAGGATCAAGAGAATTTATGCTCTCAGATGTGTGGATTTCTACTTTTCCCCCAGTTATTTCTTTCCTTTGCTTGCACTGGGGTGTGTTTGGAGCATTCTTGAGCCCCTGTGCTCACAGAACAGGCAGAGACAACCACAGCCACCTAAACAGTGCCAGATGCAAATCCCCCATGTCAGCTTCACATGACTTCCCATCTCAGTGTTTGGGCTCTGATTCCAGCCTTGTGCTCTAGTTTGTTGTGTTCCTTTGGAAGCTTTGTTTTCAGTAATTAAAAAATGATGATTCCATGCAGTCACCAGCTGTGCCAGGCACAGTTCTCAGCGAGCAGAGCTCCGTGACAGATCTGTTCAGATGGAGTGGTCACATTTTGCTCTAAGAACCCATCAGGAGCCAGCTTGCTTGTTATGTTTTGATAGCCTTGGTGTTCACTTGTGTTCACTGCAGAGCTGAAGAAAAGCATTGTGGATGATTCTCCCATTAATTTGGTAATATTTGAACGATGTTTGTATTTCATAGAATCATAGAGTCCAAGAATTTATTTGGGTTGAGTCTTAAAGACCCTCTAGTTCCACCCTGGGACATTTTCCACTATCCCAGGTTGCTCCAAGCCCTGTCCAGCCTGGCCTTGGACACTTCCAGGCATCCAGGGGCAGCCACAGCTTCTCTGGGCACCCTGTACCAGGGCCTGCCCACCCTCACAGTGCAGAATTTCTTCCCAATATCCCATCTAAACCTGCTCTCTGTCACTTTAAACTTCTATCCCCTTGTCCTGTCACTACATGCCCTTGCAAAAAGTACCTCCCCCTCTTTCTTGTAGACTCCCTCCTGTATTTTTATAGCCTTGAGTTCTGTTAAATTATGTGTTATTCTAAAAACTACTTCCTCATGCTTAATTTAAACCCCTCACCTGATCATTGCACAAGGCACTTTCCCATGTAGCTTATAGAAGTAATGATATTCAAATTTCTTATGTGTTTTCTGTTCTGCTTATAACTTCATGAATTAATATCCTCTCTTTTTTTTTTTTTTTTTTCATTCACATTTATTTTAAGCTGTACAGTTTTAGGTAATTTCACCTACTTTCCAGGGAAATCCCTGCATAACTTCTGTGCAGTGACTTTTCATACACCCATGGACAGCTGGATGGCCAAAGCTGAATGCTCTTGTTGGTTGTTTTTGTGGGTTTTTTCCCCAACATCCTGCTGTTAGTATTTACCAACCTTCAGTTCCAGTGACTAGGTATTTTTTTGGTGCAAAAACTAGCATTAAATCACATATTTATATATATATTTAAAAAACATTAACTGCTCAAAAAGATCCCACTCTATCTGAAAAAGCAAGAAGCAGATTTGGACAACACTTTCTAATTGCCCAAGTGAACAGTATAAAAACATTTCTGAGAACAGTTGGTACAAGGGGCCTGTTTGGTGGCAGTTTTCTCTGAAACAGCAATCACAGTGTACTCTTGGATTTTTAATATTATCCTCTCTCAGTCCTGAGAATTTTACTTGTTTACTTGAGCAATTTGAAGGGAATTGGAGATGAAATCCTCAGCTCCTTGCTGTTGTCCCTTGAAATGCAGCCTCCTTGTTTGTCATCTATTCAATTTTCCTTGCCATTATTTTTATTTATATGTAAAGAGAAAAGACATCCAGGTTAGTTCTGGGAAAGAAAAGCCTTCAACAGATTTTTTCCTGCAGCATGAACAGAACTAATTTGACAGCAATTACAGCAGCAGGGCTCTGAGGAGAAGGACTGAGTGAGTCCCATCCTTTCACACAGCATCACTTCACTCTGAGTGGCAAAACAACAATGGCCAGGATGCCTTGGGAAGGCTGACCTAGAACAGGACAGACCTAAGTAGGGATTTTTTAGGTATTTATTAGATCTACCTTGGGCAGCACAAGAGCCTAACCAGGGCTACACCCCAGGTGAACCCAAAATGGTCACAAAAATGGATCCCTAGTGATGGGGTCTCTCACTTTACAAGTTCTGCTCCATTTGCATATTGGAGCTGTTTAATTCCAGCTTTAGCCCATGCAGTCCCATCCTTCTTGTTTTTCTCTCTCCAGCCCACGTTGTTTGTGCTCTTGGGCTGAGATTTGGATCATTTGTCCTTGGTCCCCAGCTGGAGCAGGAATTGTTTTGTCTCCCTGTTCTGTGCAGAGAACTCACCATCCCTAAATATGAACCCCAGACCCACACACTAAAGCAGCACAGAATCTGAAAAATAGAAAAGCTCAAACCTGAGGCATCAGCCAGAGCCAAAACACTGCCCAGAGCCAGGAATTCTCTTGAGGATGACACAGCCCTGGTAACTGTGGAATTGGCCTTTTTTTGCAGCTTTGTACCAAGCTGCCAGAGAGCCATGAGGAGATGTGGGTGGATGGCAGGCTGAGCAGCTCAAGGTGCCACAGGTATTGTCCCAGAGGGAGCATCCCAGAAACAGCCTGGGGAGGAGACCTCATTGTGGCCTTCCAGAACTTTCTTCCCTGTGAGGAGCCCCTGGCACAGAGGAGCTGTGGCTGCCCCTGGATCCCTGGAAGTGTCCAAGGCCAGGTTGGATGGGGATTGGAGCAGCCTGGGATAGTGGAAGGTGTCCCTGCCCATGGCAGGGGGTGGAATTAGATGTTTAAGATCCCTCCCAACCCAAACCATTCCTTCTCTGAGTACTTTAAAGCTCACTCATCTCTAACCACCCATGCTTCTTTTCAAGGCAAGAGTTTAAATAAAAGGTACCCTGTCATATTCCTAGTAAAGGATTATATTATTAAAATAATAATAATTAATAATGATAAAAGAATTATTAGAAGATTCATAGTAAAGCAATTATGGAAGGCGAGATCTTGGTTTGGATGTTTAAGATGTCTTGTAAAAATCCCGAGAATTCTCTAAATAGAATTTAAACTGAAAGCATATGAAGCCACGAATTCTCAGCTCCTATTTTCACTGTTAATATTGTATAACTAAAGCCAGATCCAGCAAAAAAAAAAAGAAAAAGATTCTTTTAATGGGAGGAGCATAATTTTAGCACAGCTGCCACAGAAACACACAGGGCCAAGCTCTGCCCACAGTTGCCTCTGGAGATAGCTGGGTTTAATGCATTTGCAGGAGCCGTGTGGAGAAAATCTCTGGCATGCTGTTACTAATTTCATTTGTGGAAGATGAGATAAATATTAATGAATATAAACATCTATTAAATGTAGACTCACCAGTTAAATAACTGTGCTGACTGAATTAATGTGCTTTGTAGTCAGGAATGTTCAGCTGGAATGATGCTTTCTGAAAGGCAATTTCTGTGAGTTTATAATTTTGTTAATGCTACCTGAAAAACCTGCTGTTGAAGCTGGGAGCCTGCAGGCATTTTTTTCTTCACATCAAGGTCATTTCCATCTCTTTTTTCTGCTCCTCGCTGCTTCTTTGGCAGCACTGATCAAAGCATCTGAGGGGTGCCTGATGAGCAGCCTTTCATTATTTCATCCAGGACCAGGTTTTGGACCCAGAACACTGCATGGCTTCCCAAAGCAGCTGCTGCAGTTCTGGTGAGGAACAGGACTAAATAACTGAACTTTGGAGGATCTAGAAATTAGCTGACAGGAATAAAATAAGGTGCAGCTAATTCATGCTGCCTCCCCATGGCTCCAGCTTAAAAAGATGTAAAAATACTGAAAGGTGTCAAAATAATCAGAATCTATTATGCAACAGTAGGAAATACTGAAGCTGTTCTTTAAATAGCCAGTGACACAGAAGATTTTTGTGTGCTTTCCTAGGGGTTACTGTTCCTTTTGAAATCCTAAAGAGGTTGCTGCTTCTTTTCCTTAGGCTTTCTTTAGTAGTGGGAACGAAAAGCTAGAGGTACAAGTTGTGTGTAGATATATAAATTCTGTGTAAATATGCATCTTACAGTGAAGAATGGTCACTATGTAATGTGCAGTTATAGAAAACTGTAGTAATTTTAACAAATTCATAATCAGGAAATGTCATTTTATGTAGAAATGGATGTATGGTGTTCATTTATTTATTAAGTATACCAGGAGGATAGGGAAAATTGAGGAGGAGAATTCTGCTGGGGGCTGTGTCCGTCATAAAAGAGGATTTAGGTGCTCAGGAGGGTGAGATGTTTCATTCACCTTGCTCTCCACAGTCAGGACTTAAACTAACACTGTAAAAACTCTGGGATGTTTCTAATTGAGCTCAATTTGAATTATTACCTCTTTGGCAACTCTTGCATTTCACTTGGCTTTGCTTTTGAGCTGCTGCAGGTTTATTTGGAGCTTTTTCTCCCTCCCTGGAGGTGGAGTGATAAATTTGCTCTATAACATTTCATGATAGATGGAGAATGAGCTTTTTGTGACACTGACCCAAAGGTGCCACTACTCAGTGAATAAAAACACTTCCCCTTTGTAACCCTGGGCTTGCTTTATTCTCTAAACCTGCAAGAAAAATGCATTTTGCTTCATCATGATCCATTAATGTAAGAAATACTTGTTCTGACTGTGACAACCCTTCCTTTCAGTGGTCCTGCTAATCACAACAAACAAGGTCAGCATTTCCCTTGGTCCTCCTCAGGCTGTTAATGTCCATGTTGGATAATCCTGGGGACACAAAGAACTATCAAAAAATGTCAGGAAGGCCAAAATGGTTATTTTTCATAGTTGTCATTGTTAGAAAGTTCAAGAGAAAGAAGTGCTGAGTAGCACTGCTGGTGATAATGACAAATAGTGAGGGCTTTGCTTAGAATAGAGGGAGAAAAATTACATTCAAGAGGGCTCTTGGGAAATCAGGCTGCCTGGGTGGCAGGAATTTCAATAAAGATCTCTGAAGTGATTTCAGAATAAGTTGTGGTGCTTTCTGATAAATTTGGGTGGATAGGTGAGGAACCTGACTGCTGTAAAACTCGCTCAGTACCTGGCTCTAAGAGGAAAAAGGGGACCTGGGTAATTACAGATCAGTTTGATTTTCACTTGCAGGAGAACAAAAAAACTGACAAAAAAAGCAAAGGTCTGGAAGGTGCTGGGCAGGTAAAACCATGTGGTTGTTTTGGGGAAGTGCTGGTGTGAAAAGTTCCTCTCCAGGCTTCTTGTAAACCCCTTTTAGGTACTGGACGGCTGCTATAAGGTAAATTAAATTGAGATTTTCAGGTCCTTTAATTCAGTCTGGGATGGTGAATAGAAAATGGTGTTTCCTATTTTTGTGAGCAAACTAGTACAAATTTGAGAATCTGTAGGCTAGTGTGATGCCTTAAGGAGCTGGAACAGAGGCTAGATGGAGTTAAGAGGAATAAAGTGGATTTATTTATTGTAGTGCTTTCACTTAATTTATATATTTATATATCAATATTAATTTATATTTACAGATTTATATCTATATAATATATAAATAATATAAATTTTCTTTAAATATAACATATAATTTTAGATATATTTATATATTATATTTATATAATATATTTATAGTATATTTTAAAATCGATATTTTCACTTTATTTATATCTATTTATCTCTATCTCTATGTTATATTTATATAATATATAGAAATATATATGTTTATCTCTATATTTATATTTATATAATATATATAATATATATAATATATATAATATCTAGAAAGAATGTATTTTATTTACATATTAAATATTATTTTTATATATTATATTGATATATTATATTTATAGTATATTTTAAAATTTATATTTCAACTTTATATATTAATATATTTTAATAAAATAATTATATATGTATATATTTATCTAATATATAAATGAATAATATACATTTTAATATGTTTTTATAAAAATTATATATTTTTATGTTTCTTTATATATATATATAGTGCCTTCAAAGGCCACACACTGGCAGTACCAGAGCCACTGGCTCTGGTCATGGCTCTGCCCAGATGGCTCCAAGATGGGAGCAAAAGAGGGTTTGGTCACAAGATCTCTCATTTTTATAAGTTTTAGTCCATTTGCATCTAGGAGTTAACTGTCCAATTAACAGCTTCAAATGATGAAATTTCATCCTCCTTGCTTGCTTGCCTGCCCCCCTCTTCTCACATTGTTTATGCTTTGGGCCTGAAGTTTGAAGAGATTGTCCTTGAGTCTCCAGCTAGAACAGGATTGTTTTGTCTTCACCACCTTGTGAAAAGATCCCAGTAACACTGAACATAAAGCTAAGAGCTGCACTCCAAAGCAGAATAAAAAAAAACCTAAGGTAGGTTTCCTCCTAAAGGTAGGTTTTCTCCTAAAGGTAGGTTTTCTCCTAAAACCTAAGGAGATCTTTTGAGCTTTGATAAATTGAGAAATGGTGATGGAAAGCCTGGGCAAAGCCCTCAGTGAGTGTGAGATGCTGGGTTTGGAGCAGCCCAGCAGGAGCAGCTGCTGCTGGGTCACAAGCTGAACATGAGTCCACAAACTGAACCCATTGTGCAAAGGCAAACACCACGCTGGGTGTGAACTGCCCTGCAGACAGCAAAACACACACACTGCTGCCTCCTCCTGCTGCTCTCACCCAGAATTCCCCATTTTGGGGCTGGGGCTGTGCTCCTGAGGAGACCCTGCACGCTGCCCTGATCCCAGTCCCATTATATGATTCACATATAATGAATATTATATGTGTGGTGTTAAAAAGTAATGCTGTATTAATTCTCTCAAGTACTGTGTTAAATATCGTTTTAAGTTATAAAAAATGTTAAAATAGAAACTATGCTATGTAAGATACTTTTTTTTTTTAAATAAAGGACTCGCAGCGAGGTAGCAGCCACAGGACACCTCAATCTTTCAGAGAAAGAGAATTTATTGCCCTCTTATCAGAAAAAACAAACTTCTTCCTGCCTCGAAGGTGCTGTCAGGATTCAGAGGAAGAAGTTGACGATGACCAGACAGAATCCTGTGTTTGAATGGAATTTATGCATCATGTATGAGGTGTATGAATATGCAACAGGCTGTTGCTTTTAAGGGTTAATCCTCTGTTAACGGGGGTCCTTTTTCAGGGCTCGTGCTCTCCAGAAAAAGGTACCCGGATGTCTGTAACTCTTTGTCTCTATTGTCTCATATTGTCCTAATTCAAATTGTCCAAATTATTATTACTCTAATTGTATTACTATTTTTATAACAATTTTATTACTATTACCTTTTAAAAAATTTAAAAACAAGTGATTGGCGTTTTTTACATTATCAGAACAAGCTGACCTCTGTGGCAGGGAGAAATGATGAGGAGGAGTCCATCTTATTAGAAGGTTAATTATTACTTTATTATGCTATATTATTTTGTATTATATTACATCTAAAGTGGATCTGCCAAGCACTCAGTTGTACAATGCACCACATCTCATGACTGTCAGTGACAGTCCCAGCATGCACACATGGATTCCATTGGTCACTGAATCAAAATACTCACACCAGGATCTAATTACTAATTATTTTTAAGTAAACAATCTTCTACCATGTATTTGACTTGTGAACAAACACAGGAGCAGCGAATGAGATAAGAACTGTTTTTTATTTCTCTGAGGTTCAGAGAATGCGAATCTCAGAAATTTCTTGGGAAGTTGTGCCTTGCTTTTCTCTGGGAAGAGAAATGTGGTGACACTTCCTGCAGGGCAGGCAGAGACTGATGTGGGTGAATTAATGGGGTTTTCTTTGGGTGCTGGGCATGGTGATGCCCTGGGCCACTCAGAGGTGCTGTGACCACTCCAGCTTCTTTAGCAGGTGTCCATTTCTGTTCCATTTCTGTCCATCTATTTTCTCAGACAGAGAGATGCTCATACTTAGGTAGTTGTGGAAGTCCATTATTATTTTTTTCCTTGATCTCATTGCCTGTTTCTCTTGGTTTTAACTGTACAGTCCCAGCCTGGCACAGAAAAGCTGCTTCCTCCTGCCAGCAGGGCAGGCAGAGACTGACCTGGGTGAATAAATGGGGTTTTCTTTGGGTGCTTGGTGTGGTGATGCCCTGGGCCGTGCAGAGGTGACCTGCTAGGCCAGCATGCTGTGGCACTGTGACCACTCCAGCTTCTTTAGCAGGTGTCCATTTCTGTTCCACTTCTGTCCATCTGTTTTCCCAGACAGAGAGATGCTCATACTTAGGTAGCTGATGAAGTCCATTATTATTTTTTTCCTTGATCTCATTGCCTGTTTCTTTTGGTTTTAATTTTACAGTCCCAGGGGATGACCATGTCCCCCATACTGGATTTTTAGGGAGATGTTATTCCCACAGTATCTTGTTGTGTTCTGTGGGTGCTGCCTGAAGTCCACAGGACTCCTGGGAATTGCATCCACGCTGTCTTTGCAATCAGTCTGAGCTCAGAATGGATCTGCATCAACTCCTCTTGTCTCAGGAACACCTCATTTTCCTGCTGGTGATGGAACACCCTGAAATATAACCCCCTCTCTGGGGGTCTCCTTGTTTGCACACATTTGCTCATGGAAAAGCAGACTGCAGGATATGCAGAATTTGGGCAAAAAATACAGGTTTATGCCTTGAACCACAGTGAGGACAGGTAGGTTTTAACAAGCTGCTAGACCAGGCTTTAGAATGCTTCTGCCTTCCTCTCCTAAAGACCCCCAAAGAATCTTTGCTGGCTCTGTAGCACTGCCAGCAGCAGAAGGGTTGGTCTCCAATGCCCCCTGCAGCAGATCCTCAGTGCTCAGTGGCTCCATGAGTATTTCCTGGAGAATTTTCAGGCCTTCCCCACTCGTGGCTGTTTATAAGGAATTTTCTGCTGCCTGCCAGAGTGGTTCTGGGTTTTGCTGAGCTACACCAATGGAAATGTGAAAGCTAAATTAACCTGCAGGTGCTTAGTCAGAGCTGACACGTGGTTTTCCAGGCATGGCAGCCAATCCTCAGGGTCAGAGTGTCTGGACTGTGTTTGGCCAAGTGCCTGGATGGTGGCCAGCATCACGAGAGTGCCTAATTCCAGCAGCCTGGGCAGGGACAGGCACCACTTGGTTCTTGGCCTCTCCTTCTTTGCCAAACAGTGCTGGGGTCACACAGCCCAGGGGGGAGAGACACCCACGTGTCCCTGTCCCTGAGCAAAGGCTCAGCAGCGTTCCCAGATGTTCCTCTGGCAATACAAGGGCTGAACAAACAGCAGCAGATGGGATGGCCCCATTGTCGTGCTGCACAGAGCTGCCAGACAAGTCCAGGACATGTTTTGTGGAGCTGCTGCTCACAGTGAGCAGGTTTGAGTGATGGCGAGGAAATGAGGGAGCAGCAGGATCACTGCTGGATCCTTCTCAGTTCTGATTAGGAAGGAGCATGGAAGATGATGGCTCACCTCTGAGCTCTGTGTGCTGCTGCTGCACAGAGGGTAAATACAGAATCAATAGCAGCTTTTAGAACACTTTTTTTTTCTTTTTTTCTTTCTTTTTTTTTTTTTTTTTTTTTGCCAAGACAGTTGCTCCCAGGGGCATTAATTTTAGGAGAGAGTCTTTTCCCAAGAGACTTCTCTGTTATGTGATGTTTTAGCAAGAAAGACCTTCTCCAGAGACTGTGCATTCTCTCAGGGGATTCATGTTTTGCAGAGCATTTCCTTGCATGTTTCAAAAAAACCAATTTCTGTCCCCATGTATTTGAAAACACCAGCTCATATCAGTCATAGCCTTCAGTGTGTCCTGTGGTGGCCTCTGTCACCTCCCAGGCTGGACTTCAGGTGGGCAGGAGTCATCCTGCTGTCTGCAGCCAGTGCCTGTGCTCAGTGCTGCCCTTATGTCAGGAAAATTAATCCACAAACACCAGAGGTTTATGACCAAAAAGGAGACAGAGGAGTCCTTTCTGGCTTTATTCAAATAAAGGGAGAGGCCATGGGGCATTCCCCTGGGATCTCTCACATTTTTGAAGGACACAGCCTCCTTTTTATCCCAATTTCCCAGCCGCATTGCCCTTCTCTCTTTCCCCATTTCTGAGGGATTTGAGAGGTTCAGACTTCCCAGAAGGCCTGATCCCAAAGATTTCCCTCTAATGTATAACCCCCC
Source organism: Diglossa brunneiventris (assembly GCA_019023105.1). NCBI lineage: Eukaryota > Metazoa > Chordata > Aves > Passeriformes > Thraupidae > Diglossa > Diglossa brunneiventris. Next base: position 28,648,150 of record CM032361.1, on the reverse strand, counting down.
CTTTTAATTTTTAATTCTTATGGAATTTAGGGGTTTTTTTCCCCCATTGTTTCTTTCATCTCTCAATGTCTAATTTCGTTTATCAGCAAACCTAAAGTTTATTTGTAAAAGCAAATCTCTTTTTCCATTCATCAATCAGTGGAATCCTTCCCATTGTTTCTTTTCTCTCCTAGTGCTGGTTTTATCTCCCAGCAGACCCACAGCTTGTTTGTAAAGACAAATCCACTTTTCCTCTCACTTGGCTACAGGTACCAAAGCCCTGGGTCACCATCCTTTCTGGAAGTCTCATCCCTTGCTGCTTTAGGATAAGTGCTCAGGAATATGGCCCCAGACTCAGGGAATGTGGAGGCTCTTGGAGCCAGAGGCCACAGGAGCCTTCACAATTCCTTTTCCTCTTGGTTTCCCCACAGGAATGGCTCTGCTGCCATTTGTGAGCCCAGTTCAGCCCTTCAAGGGCTTTCCCAGAGCCCCAGAGTGACAAATTCAAAGCCAAACAGGCAGTAGTGTCGTGCTGCTTTCCAGCAGTGCCACATGATGATTTCTGGAGCTGAAAGACCCCTGAAGTGCAGGGCTGTCTGAAAATCCCTGCAGTGACTGCCCCTGGAGTTCCCATTTCCAAGGCTGGGCATTGCTGGATTCCCAACCTGGTTTAAATAGGGCAGAGAATGCGAGTGGAAGGGGACAGAAATGTCACAAATGGCTGGCAGGGAGCTGTCTGCCCCTGCAGGGACCCGAGGTGGCTCCAAGCTATCAGCTTCACAGCCAGGACGAGCTGCTAATTTCAGTGGTGGCACTGCCCCAGCTGCCCTGCTCGGGTTTTTGTTTGTGCACAAGGGACTCGTGTTCTGTGGGTGCCCCATCCACCACGGGGGATGTCTCTGGGAGCAGAGGGCCAGCACTAATGCCATCCTGTGTGGCTGGGAATGAATTCACCCTTTATTCTGTGCTCTCCATCCCTGCTGGGCCCGGGGCTGACAGGCAGGAGGAGATGCTGCCGTTTGCAGCTCCACACCCTGGTGCCTCTAATCCGGGACAAAAACCCAGCCCATGGAGCAGCAAACACAACAAGACCTCTATTCTTAGCCTGGAAAGCCTCAAAGCTGGTTCTTTGGGGTGTGGGGAGATGAATATGCAGTTGCTGGTGCTCTCACAAAAGCCCTGAGCTGGGAGCAGACGCTCCTCTCCCGTTGGATCTGTAGCCTTTGCTGCAGCTTTTCACAGTTACATAAATATGGCCTATTTTCCCCTCCCAAATTAACATCTTGCTCGCTAAGTTTAGGATCTTGCATGCAATACAAAACAAACCTGCTTTTTCACATGCAGCTGGAAATCCTGGGTCACTCAGGGAGAAGCTGTCCCTGCCCCTGTAAAGCTGGGGGGCGCCTTCATGGTGGTGACAGAGAGTGGCACTGACATGTCCCCTTGCAAGTCCTGGACACCACACTGCAAATCATCAAATTGTCCTTTTTTTTCCCCCTCTGGGAGAGTCAGATCCCAGCCTACAAGGCTGCCAGAGTCTGTCCTCCTAGAGATTAGGAGTTTGGCTTGGGGCAGAGAGCAGGCAGCTCCTCACTCCCCACAGGACACTGATGGGGGGATTATTTTCCCCGATGGTTTTTGCCCTCCCTCCCCGATAACTCTGCAGTGTATCTGCATAAAAACAGCCCTACAGAGAATGGATGTCACTTGGAAATCTCCCAGCCCTGGGCTGTAGGAAAGCTGTGCATCCTCAGAGACTCCTGGCAGCTTTGTTAGTGATGTCAGTAATACAGATGCAGAGAGCTGCAAGAGAGAGGCCCACACCCCCCCTTTGCAGTGACAGTGCTCCCAAATTCAGCATCCTAAAGGGATCCAGCTCCCCAGCACCACTGGGATCTCTCTGGGATGGAGAAACAATGATTTTGTCATGGCACCAAACCTCAGCTCCTCGCTGCTCTTGTGGTGGGAATGAGGATGGGATACTGATGTCTTGTCAAAGCTGACCTGGAACAGACTAGATGGAGTTAAAGAATAAAGTAGGGATTTATTAAAAGGTCTCAACTGATCCACTTTGGGCAGCACAAGAGCCCAGCAAGGGCTGCACCCAAGATGATCCAAAATGGTCACAAAAAATGGACCCCCAGTCACGGGGTCTCTCACTTTTATAAGTTCTGCTCCATTTGCATTTTGGAGTAAATTGTCCAATTACAGCTCCAGCCCATGCAGTCCCATCCTGCTTGTTTTTCTCTCTCCAGCCCACGTTGTTTGTGCTGTTGGGCTGAGATTTGGATCATTTGTCCTTGGTCCCCAGCTAGAGCAGGAATTGTTTTGTCTCCCTGCTCTGTGCACAGAGCTCACCATCCCCTCATAAGAAGCCCAGACCTACTCACTAAAGCAGCACAGAATTTTAAAAATATAAAAGTTCAAACCTGAGGCATCAATACCTGGTTAAAGGCCTTGAAGTGATCATTCCTTGGGCCTTGGATGTGCTGCTCCAGGCAGAAAATCCATCTGTAGCTACAAACCCACAGTGAGACCTTTTCTCTTGCAGGGCTGATGGAATGCTGAGACTTGAAATCTGTTCTGACAGCTCCTGGCAGGGTGATCTGTGAGGAGGGGCTTTCCTAGAGCCGGGTGCCAACATCCTGAGGCCAGTGGAGCAGGCGGGGTACTGGATTTTGGCTGGGTAGGACGGATCCTATCCTGTACTGTGGGAATGTTCATCATTTCAGGTGAGTCTTGAAGGTGTGTGACTGAACACAGGCACCCAGGGATGGGGATGGGCCTGGTGTGCTCCCAGGTTAACTGCTGGGCAGGGTATTGACTTGGAAATTCTGCACTTGTAATTCCATGCATCACCCATTGATTTCTATTAACAGCAGCCCTGTGTCTGGAGATCCATGTGTCTGCAAACACCAGTGGGAAGCCTTGGAGTAAAACGGGTGAGTGGGGCTTTTGGGGAGGGTGGAATACCTTAAACATCTGACTTGACTTTATTTTAACCCTTCTGACCAAACTGAGCTCCCCCAGGTGAGATTTTGGAGCAGAGGAGGGGAAGGGATCTGGGAGCTTTCAAAAAGCTGAAAAAGCCATGAGATACAAAGCTCTCCCTTCCTTCCAGGGGATCATACTTCTAAACACTCAATGTTCTAGAGAAATAAAATCTGTGGGGTGAGGGATTGGTGCCCCTTTGGGAAGGATTCTGGCTGGATCTCTGGTTTCCCCCATTTTGGGTGTTTCAGGGACTGCAGGGGGCTCTGCCAGCAGCTCCCTGACAGCATCCAAAGGGGAGGTGGCAGGGCTGGAGTGTCTTACACCCCCAAACAGCCCTGCCAGCCCCTTGGATCTGCATCAGGATGACCCAGATGATGGGGATGACAGGGGGAGGCTGAGCTGGTGCTCTGGGGTGCGCAGCCCTGGCTCAGGCCACCCCCATGGCATCCCTCAGTGTCCCTGCGGAGCACCGGGGCTTTGTTATCTTCAAAGGAAAAATGGAGTCATCCACAAAAAACTGAACTATCACTGCAATCCCCTTCCTGCCCAGGAAATAGATTTGTAGAGAAATTTTAAATTATTATTATTATTATTATTATTATTATTATTATTATTATTATTATTATTATTACTATTATTACTATTTTAAAGGTTTATATATTATGTATAAAATTAATATAACCTATAACATATGTAATATAACATACAACATATAACATATACCATATACCATAACACATATGACATATAACCTATACAACATATAACATACATAACATATATAATATAATGTATATAATATAACACATATCATATAACACATAACACATAACATATAACATATAACATATAACATATCACATATAACATATCACATATAACATATATAATATATCATACAACATATAACATATAACATATATAACATATAACATATAACATATAACATATAACACATAACATATAACATATAACATGAAGGCTTTAATGTCTTCACACTATTTCACAGCACAGAACTAACCAGTATTTTATTCCCTGCACAAAACATGGATTTTGTCAGATTAAACTCTTTTCTAACCCAAAAATAGAGCAGCTAAGGAGCGTTTTAAAAACTTTTATTTTATTTTCAGTTCTCATGTGAAGAGTGAGACAATACAGGTGTTTTAATTCACACCATCACAATCGAAAGTCAACTATTTCCTAATTACAGTACATTATAAGTGTTTCTTAACCTACCAATTTTTACTACACTATACTATAAATACCTTAAAACCAATTATCTAAAATTACCCCTCGTAAGTTCACTACTATGCGTCTTCATAGTTCTATTTCTCTAAAATATCTAGTCTTATTTACAAAACCATCTTTTAAAACTTATTTCTAATTCCATTTCTCTCTCAGCAATGTCTGTCCTATTCCATGGCATTTCTAAGCCAAAATTTCTTATCTCAAAATTTACATACAAATATATACTATATAATCCTTCCATCAAACTTTAAGATTACCCTACAAATCTATTTCCCACACCCAGGTGACAGCAAACAAAGACCATGGAGCCCAAAAATTGTGTTTGTTTTGGTTTAGAGTAATTTTGGGAGAAAAAATTTTAAGGGCTTTTTTCTAGAAAAGTAAATTTAAGTTTTTTTTAAAATTAGTTTGGGAAAAATATTTTTTTTGAGAAAAATGGGGAAAAAAGTTTATTTAATAGGTAAAGTATTAATATATTAAAAATAATATTAAATAATATTTTTTTTTGGTTTTAAAAGAGATGATAAATCTAGAGAGGTTTATTTGTGGGTTGTAGTTTGGTTTATTTAGTTTTGTTGGTGTTGGAAATGTTGTGGGTTAGGTTTTGCTGGGCTATAGGTGTAAGCTTCTGGGTTTTTTTTTGTGTTTAGTTTAGAGTAGGTTTAAAGAAAAGGAAAAAAAAACCCTATCATTTAGGGAATTTTTTGTTTTAGTTAGTTAAAATTAATTAAAAGTAAAGGAGAATTTTGTTTTGTTGTTTGTAGATAATATAGGAGTAGGAATGTGGAAGAGTGAGAGTTTTTGAAAATAAAGGAGTCCTTTCCTTGCTCTGATGGTGTGTGAGGCCCTGATCCCTTTCCTCTCCCTTTCCTGTCCTTTCTTGTCCCTTTCCTATCCATTTCCTTTATCTTTCCTGTCCCTTTCCTGTCCCTTCCCTGACTTTTTCCTGTCCCTTTCCTGTCCCTTTCCTGTCCCTTCCCTTTCCCTGACTCTTTCCTGTCCCTTTCCCAAATCTTTCCCGTCCCTTTCCTGTCTCTTTCCCGTCCCTTTCCTTTCTTTTTCCTGTCTTTTTTCTGCCTTTCCTGTCCCTTTCCTGTCCCTTTCCTGTCTTTTTCCTGTCCCTTTCCTGTCTTTTTCCTATCCCTTTCCTGTCTCTTTCCTGTCCCTTTCCTGTCTCTTTTCTGTCTCCCATCCCTTTCTCCTTCCTTTCCTGTCCTTTCCTGTCCTTTTCCTGTCCCTTTCTTGTCTCTTTCCTATCTTTTCCTCTCCCTTTCCTGTATCTTTCCCATCCCTTTCCTGTCCCTTTCCTCTCATTTTCTTCTCCGTTTCCTGACCTGCCCTGACTCTTTCCCATCCCTTTCCTGTCCCTTTCCCATCCCTTTCCTGTCCCTTTTCCCATCCCTTTCCCATCCCTTTCCCGTCCCTTTCCCATCCCTTTCCCATGCCTTTCCCATCCCTTTCCCATCAATTTCTCATCCCTTTCTCGTCCCTTTCCCATCCCTTTCCCATCCCTTTCCCATCCCTTTCCCATCCATTTCTCATTCCTTTCCCGTCCCTTTCCTGTCCCTCTCCTCGCTGGGCAGCCCGGGAAGGGGCACGGTGCTGCTCTGGAGGGGATAACGGGACTGGGCAGCCCGGGAAGGGGCACGGGGCTGCTCTGGAAGGGATAACGGGGCTGGGACAGGTCCCACACCCGCCCCGATGCTCCGGGACCCCGCAGCTCCTCAGGGCCCCAACCAGCACCAACAGCCACGCAGCTACAGCACAGGTAAGAGGCAGGAGGGTGATGAAAGGCCTTCCCTTGGCCGCATCCCTGCGGGAGGAGGGATTTTCGACTTGTTCCTGCCCCGGTTTCCTGCGGGGAAGGGCGACTCTGCCAAGTGGGAGGGGAAGGGTGATGCTGAGATGTCACCCCGTTAATGGCACTGCGGTGCTGCTCCCCCCGCGTTCATCTTCCCGTGGCATCTTGTGAATGGTCCAAGGGACACGGGCACGGCTGGGAATTAGTTAGCAGGCGGGGAAAGAGCAGCTTTGCTTAGGCTGAGCCCAGCCCTGCCCGGGGAGGAGCGGGACCGGTGCTGGGTGATCTCCGTTGCAATGGGATTAGCGCCGGGCCTTTGATGCTGGCAGAAAACACCAGCCCGAGCCTGTGCTTGTGCCTGCACCTCGGAGATCTTCAGCATCCCGGCATCTCCCCCCACCCTGCTTTGCTGCTGTTGAGGTTTTAAAATGGTGGATTGCGTTTGCTTTGAGTATTTGGGTCTCTGTGACATTGTGACTGAGAGCTGGGGCCGAGCTGGTTAAAAATGAGACCAACTGGAGCGAAAAGATTCCGTGTTGGAGAGGAGAGAGCTGTGCTGAGCCGAGGCTGGAGATAAACCTGCAGATAGCAGAGGCATGTGCACTCTTTGGGGAAGAACCAGCTGGACTGGGGGGTTTATTTTACTCCTGTAAATTTGCTGCTGTAGCACCCCCAGAGCGGCGAGGGTCAGCTCCTTGCTCTCCCAAAGGGTGAGGGAAACAAACTGGTTATGTGGCACGGCTGGGAAACAAACTGGTATTTGGCACAGCTGGCAAATCCAAGGGGCCCGTTGTGCTGGCATCCTCCCGGGCTGCTGTGCCCCATCCCAGAGGAATGCGGTGGAATTCCTCCCGCTGGGGAGCCCACAGGTTGCATAATGAGCGGGCTGAGCGTCCTCTGCCCTGCTGTGCTGCCCTCCTCTCGTCCCTGCAGCCTCCAGAGCAGCGCTGGGACAATCCTGCCCTGTCACCCTGCCACCCTGTCCCCCTGCCATGCGGCGGCTCTGGGGACATTGCCCGTCTGGGCTTTGGCATCTCCCTGCAGCCTGGCAGGGCACGGGCACTGCTGGCAGCCGCTCTGCCGAGGAGAAGCTGCTGCTGGATGCATCAGACATTTTTATGAAGGAAAAATCTGCTGGAGGAAGAGGACGAGCTCATCTCGCCCGCCTCATTTATATTTTAGCTCAGGCTACAGCAGCAGCCTCCAGAGATGGATGAAAGAGAAATCCCAGCTCTCGCTGGCGGCTAGCTCTGTTTGTATTTCATCCTGGGTGAGGTGTTTAAAGCTAAGCACGTGCTCAGGTGTTTTGCTGTGGTGGGAGTGTATCCATGGAGCAGGGAATGGCCCCAGGAAATCCCTGCTCTGGGACCTGGATGCCCTGCAGGCCCCAATGAGCGGAATACCAGCGATAAGAGTAGAGCAGAAGCAGACCTTGTCCATCATAAATGGCTTTGGGGCTGCAACCCCGAGCTCTGGGGCTGATTTTTAACACTCAATAAACAGCTCGTTTGCAGTAGTCAGCTCACAGAACGCAGGCTGCTTGAAAGCGCCTCGGATGATCTCCGAGCAGAAAATTAACCTTGTCTGTCAGCAGGGCTGGCTCCCTGCCCCGTGCTGAGCATCCGATCTCCATCAAACCCTGCGAGGCACGGGGCAATCCGTGGCAGGGCATCACTGTGGAGCTCTGTCTGTCTGTCTGTCTGGCGGGGTGGGTCTGTCCCAGCTCCCCAGCCGTGCACAGCCGCTGCCATATTGACAGCAGAGCAGTGATGCTGAGAGCTGGGAGGGCTCCGAGGCTGCACAGAGCAGCTCCGTGTCAGCCCCAATCCCTTCTGCCTCCCTGCTCCTCACTCTCAGCATCCTCCCCAGCGCTGCTTTCTGCGGAGCTGCCTCCAGCCACGGCGGCGTTTCCTCGGAGAGCAATTATGAAATTGTAATGAAAGTGCTTTAAAGGGGAAATTCTTCCCTTTGGTTCCCGCCTGCCCTTCTCAGCCTGGAGCTCCCTGCCCTGCTTTGCTGTTGGTTTTGTGTCCTGCCTGCCCGGAGGGACTGAGGAAGGAGCAGGGGAAGCATCTGCTCTGCTGCAGCAGCCACCGAGCCCAGGAGCCACAAGCGCGGCCAGGAGACACTTTTGTCATTGACACAGGCGACAATTCCAATAACTGCCACGCTCTCGAGCTGAGCCACAGACACATCTGCGGATCTCGCTTTATGTAACTCGTTTTTATTTCTATTTTTGAACGTGTGCTTTCATTTTCAAGGGGAGTTTGGCTCGGTGGGTGTCTCCCATCTCCTGCCCTGCCTCGCAGAGCACGTATGAGATTCTTGCTCTCCTCACCTGTCCCTGAAACTCTGGTTCTCCTTCTTTCACCTTTTGGGATTTCCTCCCTGCCAGGCCTGACGTGGAGAATGATTTGAGGTGTAAGATGAGCAGATAAACCAACTCCTTAAAAACCTTCTGAGCTTCATCTGTGGATGAAGCATTCTGAGCTTCATCTGTGGACATTTCCTGCTGTCCACATTACCTGAGATTTTTTTTTTTTTAGAAGGGGGTTCTGTTTGCAATTAAGACAAGTGTGTGGTTTGTTTTGTGATCTACACCAATCACAATTCCTTCCTTGCAAGGCAGTCACCTTGTGCTGGACCAAGTGTGCTTTCAGACAAGGCAGCAGGGCAGCCTGGCACAGTGAGCAGAGTTGGATGCAAGTTCCAAGTAATTTTTCCTTCCAGGTTTAATTGCAAACGGTGGTGGAGAAGAGCAATCTCTGGAGAGTGATTAATTAATTACTAATCTGAATTCCCTTGGGGTTGGGCCCTTATCAGTGCCACTCTGGATAAATTTGGAATGACTATGAAAGAGAGCAAATGACATTTTATCCTTTCAGTAGTGCAGCAAAAGCCCAGATCCCCCCTGGGTTAGAGCAGTGTGCTGCAGGTTTGTGTCTGAGCCTAAGGCAGGCTTTGCAGCTCACCTGAATTCCCAGAGCCAGGATTACTGTGGGAGGCAGCCAGCCCCTGTGATTGGCATTTTGCAGCCACAGAGCCCACACAGAATCCCAGAAGCGTTTGGATTGGAAGGAACCTTAAAACTCATCGAGTTCCAGCCTCCTGCCACGGGCAGGGGCACCTTGCTGTGGGTGCTGAGCATCCTCTGGAAAGATCTCAGAGGCAGCAGGGTCTCATGAAAACACACCAGGGAGTGACTTCACCTGCAGGGATGGAGCTGCCCAGCACCACAGCAAAGGGAAAAGTGCTTTTCTTGGCAGGAGGGAAAATCCTCTCGGACCAAGGGGTTGTGAAACTTGAACAAGGCCCTTGGAGCACGGCACAGCCAGGAGAGATGCTGCCAAAGAAAAATCACAAAGTAAAAGCAACTGAAGCTGGTGGAGCTGTTTGGTCTGGACGAGGTGTTTTTGGATAAAACCCATTTGAGCCATGATCAATGGTCAAAACACCTGGAATAGGCAGGGAGGCACTGAAAACAAAAAAGACCCTGGAGAGAGAAATTGATGTGTAGGGAAGAGGCTGGGAAATTCCCTTCTGCCCTTGCTCAGTGACAGCCAACACTCCCAACGCTGCACGTGGTCACTGCTGGTGTGTTTGCTGCTGCCAGGTTAGGAGGAAATGGCTTTGGAGTAATTTTTGGAGAGATTTAAATTTTTGGATGGGATTCAAGCCTAATATCAAAATGAGTTATTTTATTAAAAGCATTTAAATAGAAACTAAAGAGTGGTCGGAAGCAGGGGGGCTGTTTTAGAAGGAATTTGCTATAAACCTGCTGCACAGAAGCTTTCTAAAATATTACCCTGTAAAAACCTCATAATTCTCTTTATCTGCAATTTAATTACATTTCCTGTAGTGCCTGTGTCAGAACAGTTCACTTACTCTTGTTCTCTATTAACTCACACCTGCCCCAGGAAACTAGAAGGAAAAATTGTTGGCATTCTGAGTCATTTGTGTGTTTTTCAGGATCTCACTGAGGTCACAAAAAGGGTCTAAGGAGGTGCTGGAGAAGTTGGAATTGGGGTTCTCATTGCGGTGATGGCAATATCTCAATATATATATTTTTATAAATGTATAAAATATATATTTATATAAATATATTAAACAGATATCTATATCAAGATAGAAAATTTGTATTTATATATTTATATTTGTATGTATATATTTATGTTTTATTTATATTTATATACACATGCACACACAAATACATAAAATAGTTAAATATGCATATATATATTTATATTATATAAATTAGAAAATATATTATATAAATATATAAGTATATTAATATAGAAATATATAGAATTATATATGAAATTATATATACATATAGAATATGTGACTATAAAAATATAAGTATGAAATATAAATATATTAAACGTGTCTATATGAAATACAAATATATAAATATGTAAAATATATATAGAATTACAAATATATTAAAAAATATATATAAAAATATATAAAAGCAGAGGAAGAAGTGGGAGCACTCTCATGATCCAGGGTTTTCTCCCTTGCAGTGTTGGTGGACCAGAGTCTGATCTGTTTGGGACTGCAAAAAAAAAAATCTCAGAAAATCTGAATCCTGGAGCAGAATCAGCCCGAGCTGTGTGCATTGAACACTTGAGTGACCTCCTCCAGCCCACCATGTGTCTGTGAGTGAGAGCTCAGGGATGTCCTGGGACTGTTATGAGAACCTTGTCACTCGTGACCCCTGCAGTGCCCAGAGGGCACCTGGGGGCATGGAAATGCTGTATTAAACCAAAACTGACACATTAGAAGTTAAATTTGGCTTGGGTTTTGGGGCAAGGGCTGCAGCTGACTGTTATTTAACTTGGCCAAAGCAGCCTGTGGCAACAGAGGCAGAGGATGGACCTCAACCTTTGACTGTGCTCAGAGGAGATTTTGCTGGCCAGGGCATTTTTGCAGTGCTTGTCTTCTGATAAGTGGAGATGTGAATAATCCCAGCCAGGACGAGCTGGGCTTTGCCAGGGGAGGATGAGCACAAGGCAAACATCTCCACACAGCACCAGGCACTGCAGGAGGGCACCCAGGCTGATGGGGAGCTGGGTCTCTGCTGCACTGCTGCTAAACCCTGTGTTTTTCCAGGAGGTTTTGCAGGACTCTGCCTCTCCCCAGGGATGGGGGCTGGTGATAATGTGCTATCTCAAGGCATGTTTCCTGCTCACAGCACCAGGGTGCCAGGGCCAGCAGTGCTTGAGCAGACAGGAGGGTGACTGCAAGTTTCCAGGGAAAAGGCAATTGTTGTATTTGCAGGGATTTTTTTGTGGTAGGAATGAGTGATGAATTTGATTTTATGTTTTCAGAAGGTTAATTTATTATTATATTATATTATATTATATTATATTATATTATATTACACTAAACTATATTAAAGAATACAGAAAGGATATTTACAGAAGGCTAAAAAGATAATAATGAAAAACTCGTGACTCTTTCTAGAGTCTCAATGTAGCTTGGCACTGATTGGTTAATGAGTGAAAATACAGCAGAAACTAATGAAACAATCACTTGTTGGATAAATAATTTTTAAACACGTTTTACATGAGCAAAATAGAGGAGAAGCAAACGAGATAATTTCTGTTTTCATTTTTCTCTGAGGCTTCTCAGCTTTCCAGGAGAAAAATCCTGGGCAAAGAATTTTTCAGAAAATGTGGGATGAGCTGGGATGAGCTGGGATCCGTGGGAATGCGCTGGGATGTGCTGGGATGAACTGGGGTGTACTGGGAAGTGCTGGGATACGCTGGGGATGTGCTGGGATGCGCTGGGGTGTGCTGGGATGCGCTGGGATGTGCTGGGATGAACTGGGATGGCTGGGATGTGCTGGGATGAGCTGGGGTGTACTGGGAATGTGCTGGGATGCGCTGGGGTGTATTGGGATGTGCTGGGATGAGCTGGGATGTGCTGGGGTGTACTGGGAAGTGCTGGGATGCGCTGGGATGTGCTAGGGTGAGCTGGGATGAGCTGGGATGAACTGGGGCGTACTGGGAAGTGCTGGGAAGCGCGGGGATACGTTAGGCTGAGATGGGATGCTCTGGAAGGAGCTTAGATCCGCGGGGATCCGCGGGAAAGCGCTGGGATGCTTTGGGATGAGCTGGGATCCGCGGGAAAGCGCGGGGATGCGCTGGGATGCGCGGGGATGCGCTGGAATCCTGAGCAGAGCCGGCTGCGCAGCCGGGCTGGGGCTGATGCGAGAGCGGCTCTGGCTGCGCTGCTGCCGCTGCCAGGGGAGGGGAGGGGAGGGGAGGGTGCCGAGGTGTGCCCGTCACCCCGAGCGGGGGGCTGGCCCTGAGGAAGCTCCGCTGTCTCCCCAGAGCCTCTCTGAGCACGCTGTCGGCACAGACCCACCGGCAGGGAGGACAGCTCAAAGGCAGTGAGTATCTTTCTGTCGGTGTCTGTCTGTCTGTCTGCAGTGCCTCCGTGCTCGTTTTTTTTTTCCCTGGCTTTCTCTGCATGTGAATGGATGGTCTTAATCTCCTGAAGCCCCCGAGAGATCTCACGGTTTGCTGTTCTGTTTATTTGTTTGGTTGGCTTTTTAACCCTTGTGCTGCTGGGTTTGTGGTTTTTTTTGTATTGGGATGGCTTCTTTATCTTTGCCCAGGTGGTTTGATAACCTGAACGTCCTAATCACAGCCCTCCCTTGCTGTCTGTCAAGGAGAAACCCCCAAAACTCATCCATGATGAGGCTGGTGGCTCTCCTTGCCTGGATTCCTTCCATAGGAGGGGGGAGGCTGGGTGAAGGATGGAGCAGGGGAGGCAAAACCTCTCACCGAGACCTTTAGTGCAATTTGCCAGCCACCACAGATTACATTTTAAAGCCAAAACTGACGGGATTTATTCGCAAACAGAGGGAGCATCCACGGGGATGACAGCTGAGCAGTGGGATTGCCTCCATGGGGAATGCAGGTCCCAGCACCCCTGAAGTCAGACAGACTTTGGGGTCCCAGGGAAGTTGGGTGCTTGCCCTGGGGGCTGAGTGGGTGGCAGTGGGGGCGAGCAGGAGGCTCTTTCATAGCAGCCCCCCAAAATTCAGGCTGCTGGAGGAGGCTGCAAGGGGGACAGAGGGCAGATGGATCTGCTGCCAGCTCGGAGCAGCAGTGGGAAAGAGAAGCAGGAGCTGCTGGACTCTAGGAAGTCATGTGCTGTGGCCCCACATGGGGGTGAGGCTGTTAATGAGGAAATTTAGAGGGGCTTAAGGAATTACAAGGATTGATTTCAGTCAGACAAGCAGCCGGCCGGGGCGAGGATTAATGGAATGCACTCACTGGCAGTGCAGCACAATCCCAGCTCCATTAATTTAGTGGGGAAGAGGCTTTGTGCCTTTTTAATGTAATCAGGTTTTAAGAGGGATGGTGCACTGGGCAGCCCAAGCTCCAGGGTCTCCCCAGGCCCCAGCAGAGCAGGGTCCTGGCTCCTTGCACACCCTCTCAGCTCTCATCAGCTCCTTGGGCTCCTCCTTGGTTGTTCCCAGTGACACCACGACATGGAGGGTACCTGGAGCCTGGCAAACCAGAAACCTTTGCCTGTGCTCGTTGTAGAGCCTGTTCTCTGTCCCCTGGCTCTCCTGCCTGCTGGACCTCACCTTCACTCTCTGCTGATGTGAGAGTTGTCAACCAGTGATCCCCAGTGTGCCAAGGCTCACGAGGAACCCACCAGCCTGTGTCCTTCCTTCCTTCCTTCCTTCCTTCCTTCCTTCCTTCCTTCCTTCCTTCCTTCCTTCCTTCCTTCCTTCCTTCCTTCCTTCCTTCCTTCCTTCCTTCCTTCCTTCCTTCCTTCCTTCCTTCCTTCCTTCCTTCCTTCCTTCCTTCCTTCCTTCCTTCCTTCCTTCCTTCCTTCCTTCCTTCCTTCCTTCCTTCCTTCCTTCCTTCCTTCCTTCCTTCCTTCCTTCCTTCCTTCCTTCCTTCCTTCCTTCCTTCCTTCCTTCCTTCCTTCCGCCACTTCTTCCACTTCCGCCACTTCCGCCACTTCCGCCACTTCCGCCTTCCTTCCTTCCTTCCCACTTGCTTCCTTCCTTCCTTCCTTCCTTCCACTTCCTTCCTTCCTTCCTTCCTTCCTTCCTTCCTTCCTTCTTCCTTCCTTCCTTCCTTCCTTCCTTCCTTCCTTCCTTCCTTCCTTCCTTCCTTCCTTCCTTCCTTCCTTCCTTCCTTCCTTCCTTCCTTCCTTCCTTCCTTCCTTCCTTCCTTCCTTCCTTCCTTCCTTCCTTCCTTCCTTCCTTCCTTCCTTCCTTCCTTCCTTCCTTCCTTCCTTCCTTCCTTCCTTCCTTCCTTCCTTCCTTCCTTCCTTCCTTCCTTCCTTCCTTCCTTCCTTCCTTCCTTCCTTCCTTCCTTCCTTCCTTCCTTCCTTCCTTCCTTCCTTCCTTCCTTCCTTCCTTCCTTCCTTCCTTCCTTCCATTTCCTTCCTTTCCTTCCTTTCCTTCCATTTCCTTCCATTTCCTTCCATTTCCTTCCATTTCCTTCCTTTCCCTCCCTCTTCCCCTCCCCTTTTCCAGGCTGTGCATCTCCTTGGTGGCTCCCACCACCCCAGCGAGGCCCTGCTTGCTCTGAGTGATTTCTGTGTGAGTGCCTGAGCCCTGCTGGTGCAGGAGCAGCCCCTGCAGATGTGTGAAGTCCTGCTGTTGTTCTGTTTGCAGTGCCAGCTCTCCCGTGATGCCTGGCCACTGGCACCAGCCATGACCTGCAGGGACAGGCACAAGATGTAGTTTGTGACCCTTCCTAGCAAGGCCAGCCTGGAGCTCTGCCCCTTGAGGAGAGACCTTCAGAGGTGCTGGAGGATGAGTGGGACAATGCCAACTCCTGCTGCTCCCTGGTGAGCTGGGACACCAAACTCACACTGCTTCACACCTGAAGCTGGACTTGGCCTGGTCTTAGAAGGAAATGCTGTCTCTCCTCTGTGGCCACCCCTCAGTTCTCAACGTCTTCCATTGAACACTTGACTTTCCACTCTAGGAGGCAAGGATCAAATGGGTTGAGGACAACTGGCCCTTCTTGGCTTTGGCAAAGAGGATTCTTTGGTGTATTTTAAAGTGCCAGGACATGAAACAGTAAATCCCTTCTTCCTGCACTCCTGCCTCCTGCAAGCAGCCCTGACTGCGGTCCAAGCCAGCCAGTTAAAGGGTTAACCATAGCTGGATGCCTGAATGGCTGCCTTACTGATCCCGCGGAGGTAACTGGAACAAACACAGTGTCACCCCACCCTGCCATCCTGTCCCTGTCCACCTCGTCCAGCAAGCCCCTCTGCCCACTGCAGTGTCCCTGCTGCCCTTCCCTTGCCTCTCCACCTCCTGCACACCCAATTTCTCTCCCCCTCTCTCTCCCCTGTGTCCTGTCTTGGAAGTCCTGACTGAGAGAAGTGTTTTCTACAAGGAACCAGCTCCCTGCTCTGATTCCCTGCTGCAGTCCCTTGATCTCAGGCATTCCAGGGGAATGGGAGCAGCGCTGCTGCGCTGTCGCCTGTCACACCTCTTGCTGGGAAATTCGTGAGCAAACAGAGCAGGGCACAGAAAGGTGGGGGTAGGAGGCATCTGGAGAAGGATCCTGTAGTGGGTTTGGTGTCCAGCTGGGGATGTGGCACTCCCTGTGCTCTCCTCTGGAGTTTGTGCAGTGCCCACGGCCATGGGGCCGTAGTTGGAGGCTGTGCAACAATTCCTGTGGCTGAGGAGTTCCTGGGTTTTGTGCTTGTTAAACGCTGTGAGCTGCCTGTGCTGCACCAGGGAGACACTCGGTGCATTTAATTAACATTTAATTTGCTTGAAGATTACATTAAAATGTGCAATAATAGAAGCTCTCCGAAGGGCGGGAGGAGAAGGGGGAAACAGGCGCGCTCCAGATTGGCTCAGGCACTGGTGCTGAAGTGTTCTGCAAGAATTACAGATGGAAGGGAGAAAAATGCTCTACTTGTGCAGCCACAGAGAGTACTGGGCATCTGTTTGGGAGCAGGGCTTTCAGCAGCTCCAAAGGATGTCCAGCAGCTGAGATGGGGTCACTGAATGTTCCTCCCATGGTCCTGAGGAGAGAACAGCCCCGTTTGATACCCAGGGAATCTCCAAGAGGAGACACCCTCAGGCTGGAGAGGCAGATCACAGAGCCCATGCAAACCCAAGAAGCAGCCCCCACATGTTTTTGGGGAGAGGGTGATGCCAGTCCTGTGCAATGCATGTGCTCCCTTTCCCTGTCCCTCTGTCCTGCCCATCCCGGGTTATGTAACGAAGGATGCTGCGGCTGCTGTCCTGGGAAGGGGCTGGGCAAGGACACCAGGGGGCTGGCATGGGATTGAAGGCTCTGGGGCTGGGCTGAAATTTAGAGGAAAAAAGCTATAAAGCCATTTTCTGCCTGGGTAAGCGTGTCAGGAAACAGGCAGTTTGATCCTGCTTATGTAACCCTGAGTTTAAAGAAGCCGCTCGGGATCGATCCTGGCTGGGAACTCAGGGGGCTGCAGCACAGGCTCACCTTGCAGGTGCCTTCCTACCCCTCTCCTTCCTCCAGCCCCCTCCACCTCAGGTATTTGTGCTGGTTTTGGGTGCTGCTGGAACGTGGTGACCAATTTCTTGTACTGCTGCCCATTGCTCTCCTCCCACACCCGACCAGAGCAGGACTTTCCAAGAAACCATCCCAAAATGCAGCCCTTCAAAGCCTTTCTGCCAGCCAAGGCAGCTGAAAGCCTGGTGTGAGGGAGCCTTCAGCTGCTCTGGTGCTGTGTTCACCCTTAACATCAGCCTGGAGATGTCTCAGGGTCCCTCTCACACACGAGGGAACCAAGGACACAGATCTGGCACAGAGGTTTTTCTCTTTTTTTTGGGTTTGTTCTTTTTCTTTTGCCAAGGTGGCTAGACTTATAATCATCCTGTTCTTTGGTTTTCCCCTGCTAACACCCCTGCTTCCCCACCTCGACCACAGGAGCAGAGGGATGAGGACTCGCCTGGGCTGCCTGTCTCACAAATCAGACTCATATAATGATTTCACAGCTATTCTTCCGGACAAGCCCAACCGGGCTTTGAAGTGAGTAGAGCTGCAGCATCCCACCCCAACCCCACTCCGGCCCTTCCCCTCCCCACCCACCACCTCCCCCCTGCAGTATTGTCTTCCTTTTGTTGTGCTTTGTACGAGCTGCGAGTGCTTCCAGGAGGAAAACAAACCGGCACTGATCCAGCAGGAACAGCCTCGGGAAATTCCTGGATCTGTGGCACTGTGAGACAGGACGTGCTCCCAGTCCCCACTGCTGAGTGTGGGACACGTCTGCACCTCTTTGGGGATGTAATTTACACCTCTGTCATCACAAATCAAAGCCTGAGCAGTTGGCTTGGTGTAAGAGGTGACCCGAAATTTCAGGTCATCTTCAGCTCAGCCTTGTATTTGACACTGCAAAAATTCGGGTGATGGTTTGCAAAATGCTGGAGGGAGATGCTTCAACCCCTCCAGAGTCCTGATTTGAGAAGTGTGGGATGGGACTCATCTGATCACAAGTCCCTGCTTCCACCTGAGATAAGATCTGTCCTTCCCCTGAAAGGCAAGCAAGAGAAATAAACACTTCTGCAGGGCTGAGTTCCATTTCGCCTGACTTTTGGCTTTTACAATGTAAATGTCTGCATCTGAGCTTGTTTCCTGGGCCTCTGCTCAGAGTCAATGAGGAAAAATTGGTGCCTTTTTGGGTATGATTCATCTGGCTGATTTTACCTGCCCGCCTGGGGAGCTGAGCAGAGTCCCTGGGATCTCCTCCCTGATTCTAAAAGGAAGCCCAGGGTCACTTGGCTCAGTTCTACATCCTAGCCCTCCAAAATCAGGTGAGAGGAATTCCAGCCTTCCTCGGTGTCCTCAGCAAAGAGCTCCAGAGGGGATGAGCAGCTGAGGTTTGTCTGTAACTTGCTCCTTCCTTTCCTTACAGAAGACTGTCAACAGAAGAAGCTACAAGATGGGCCGACTCTTTTGATGTCCTTTTGTCCCATAAATGTGAGTAGAGATCAAATTCTACCTTTTTTTCCCTCCACTTCCCTTAACCCCTGTCCAGGGGCATGGTCCCCCAGAGCTGCTCACTCCCCAGCAGCCACCATCCTTTACAGGCAGGAAAAAAAGAGAATTTTGTGTGTTCCCTTCACCTCTTTGCTCCTGACCATGAGGAAAACCACAGCTGCTAAAGCCATCAGCCCAAGGTGCTGCTTTTTCCAGCTCAGCACCCTTGACCAGCTTGCCCTGGCACAGAGGAATCCCCCTTGGTCCCCCTGAGCTGCAGTTACCACAGCAAACCCAAAACTTCACATCCAGAGCCCTCATGCCAACCTATAATCAGCAACCCCTGCTCTGTTCAATCCTGTTCTGTTCTGCAAATATTGCTCTGCTTCAGCAGCATTTTCACACTGAGAAATTATAAACAAACAAAGTTCCCAGTATGGGTTCATTCATGGGCTTCTATTGAAGCAAAAAACCCAAATGAGTTGAGGTTGGGGAAAAGTCACCGTGGGTGCTGAACTCTTTCATGGCAATAAGGAGCTGTCTGGCTCACTTAGAGACCCAGGTTTTCCTTACATTTTAAAATGCAAGCATAAATTATGTTATTAAGCTAATTTTAAGGTAATTTTGCCAGGTTTCTACTGAGATGACAACAGCTTTGGCAGGGAATTAAGTGACAACTTTAAACAGGCAGGCTGACCAAGGCAGGAAAAAGCAGGATGTAATTTTAGCAGCAGTATCTAGTTGAGATCATTGCTCTTGCAGCCAATAGGGGAAAAAATATATGGTATAGCTGGGTATGGCTAAAAAGGAACGTTTCTTTTGTGGAAATTCAGAACAAGAAGGGGAAAATACAGCAAGGAGGTTACAGGGTACCTGGGGGATGGAGAAAGGGGAGGGCAGGATATTCACACCCCTGTTATCATCCTGAACTCAAACCCATTTCTTCTTCAGTGGTGTAAAAGTAGAAATTTTCTTTATTAGACTGCAGAAGAAGGGCTTGGATTACAAACCCCAGTGAATTTACCCACCTGTGTCCTGATGTTATACAGATTCTTCCCTCTTCAGCTGACTACTGCAAAAATGCAAAATCAAACCTCAGTTCAATGATTTTGTCCAGCAGCCTCCACAAGGGTGTCTGGTTTTATTAATAAATTAGCCTTAGAGAGTGATAAATGAATTATCAAGACCTTTCCCATCTCTTAGAATGGAAAGTAATTCTGATAACTCTCTGGCACTAATGAAAAAGATTCAGTTTCTAATGAAAAATATTCAGTTCCTAATGGCAACAGAAGGTGATCTTTAAAATTTAAATTAATCTATTTTTATCAGCAGTCACGGTGACATTGCCTGGTGATTGGTTGGTGACAAAAAAATTTGTTGTTTAATAAACTACTTTCTAAAGGAATATTTTATAACTGCTCTGCACCTGAAGTTTCTGGAATTGCCAGCCTGGCAGTCAAGGGTTATAATGATGCAAATACAAAAAGTTCTGTTGAAACAGAACTGTTATTTTAGTTACACTGGTTTAAAGGAGAGAACAGCACATACTCATGGAATTAATTATATTGTACAAGTTGCATTTTTGCTGTTAGGATGTGCTGATGTTACACAGGTAAGGGAGCCTTATGCCTTAACTGGCCAAAATGTGGGATTAAATAAAGCTGTGCCTGGCCTGCTGGCATCTGTCTGTGAGGGAAGCTGCCAGCAAAAATTCTGCTATGAGTGCCAAGAGGAGGACAGAACTGCTCCAGTCTAATTTTCCCAGCATTAGCCAGGGAAAATTGGAATTCATGCTCAGGGGCATGGGCTCAGCACCAGCTGGGCTTGGAGAGAATTCCCCCTGGGGCTCACAGCATCAGCAGGTAGAGCACTTGTGCTTGACACATCTGTCAGAAAGTGTCTTCACTAGATGGACAGCTCATTTATTTTCGGAAGGGGATTGTGATTTCAGGGGGTTGTGTGGTGATGTTGCTGCAGCCAGATGGATTTGGTGCCTTCCAGGCAAACTGTTCTCCAGGGAAAATAAACCCCAAAGTGCTGGAGCAGGGCTCAGGAGCTGATGGAGCAGCTGAAAACGGAGCAGACCTTGTGGGAAACATTGCCAGGGGTGGGACTGAATTAGGGCTCTCCTTGAGCCAGGTCTCATGAGCTCTTGGAGATCTATTTCACACCCAAGATAGCTCAGCTACCCTAGAAGGCATAAAATCAGCAGGATGGCTTCTGTGATAGTGTTGGAAACAAAAAGGTTTTAATAAAAGGCAAAATAACAAAGTCCTTACAGAGAAAAACTGAGCCAGGTGCAAGAGGTTCTTGCTCCTGGTAAAACACCCCACAAAAGCCATTCGCTTCTTTCTTCTCTTCTTTTTCTAATAAATTACTCAGGTAGGACTTTTGGCTTCTGTCTAATAAGCTATACTTAAGTTTGAGGTCCCCCAAGTCCTATGAGATGTCTTTTCACCTAATTGAGGAGAGAAACTTCTGAGCTTATTTCCTTTATAAAGGGACAAATGATAGCTTTGTCACTCCATCAGCAAGGGGCACATTCCTATGTTGGACAAGTGACAAAATTGCTCCAAGGAGCAAAAACGGGATCAGAGGTCCCCAGGAGGGCTCCAAAGTGCCCAGCTGAGCAGGCTGCCCTCGCACAGGGAGCAGGTTCAGAGACCTGCAGTACTCTGGGAGATGGGAAAACACTTCCTATTCCCTTCCTATTTTCATGAGTCTCCAAAAGCCTTCTTGTTGGATTATACTGCTTTAGAGATGGGGTAACTGAGAAGTGTTTTAAAAACTTTATTCCATTTTCAGTCTCATGAGAAGGGTGAGACAATACAGATGTTATGATTCACACCATCACAATCAGAAGCCAATTATGTCTTAGAAGGAAATGCTGTTTCTCCTCTGTGGCCATCCCTCAACTCTCAACATCTTCCACTGAATAACTGACTTTCCACTCTAGGAGGCAAGGATCAAATGGGTTGAGGACCACTGGCCCTTCTTAGCTTACAAACTTATATATGAGCTTATAAGGCTTATACATTATAAGCATTTCTTGGCCTATCAGCCACACCATGCTGTAAATGCCTTAAAGCCAATCATCTAAAATTACCCCTCATGGGTCCTACTACAATGCATCTTTCATAGTTCTATTTCTCCAAAATATCCAATCTTATTTACAAAACCATCCTTTGAAACTTGTTTCTAGTTCCATTTCCCTCTCAACAATATCTGTCCTGTTCTATGGCATTTCTAAATCAGCATTTCTTATCTCAAGGTTTGCATTCAGATGCACACTGTGTGAGCCTTCTGTCAGGCTTTTAGAATTCTCTACAAATCCATTTCCCACAGTTTTCAAACAGAAGTGACCTGAGCAGTGTCATGCATTACACAGATTCCATGGAGAGTCCATGGGGATTTGAGGCACCTGGTCTAGTGGGAGGTGTCCCTGCCCATGGCAGAGGGGTTGGAACGAGATGATTTTTAAGGTCTCTTCCAGCCCAAACCGTTGTGTGATTCCATGATCACCTTTGCCAGACATTCCTTGAATTGTGACAGCCCTGGGCAGCTCCCCTGATCTCCCCTCACCCTTCTGAAGAATGAAGGACTGCAGGTAATGTTTGATCCTGTTGTGAGAGGAGGATTGAAATCCCTTGGGATTTGAAGCAGTTGTTTTCTCCTGGGTGCTTCCAGGCTGGGTAATACCCTTGTCTCTGCACAGACTGGTCTGATTTGGATTTATTCCCCGAGCCATTCAAAGGATAATTTGAGCTGACAAGTTATTTGAGTTAACAAGAGACTGTGAGTAGGAAATGCAGGAGGGCTCTCCCCACCTCCCTTTTGTGCTGGCCCTGGGACTGAATTCCCTCATCCCTCCTGGAGTGAGCAGTGCTGAGCAGCAGGATGCAGCAGCTCCACATCCATAGGTCAGTGCAATGAAATCCCAATTGTTTTTGTTAATGGGCAGAGCAAATCAACTCAGAAACCCTGGGGTCAAGCAGACAATCCCTATTTTACACCTGTCTGAGCTCACCGCCACATTCCCTGGGGTCACGGCTTCTGAGCAAGCAACAGGAGAGGGAGCCTGATGCTGTTCTTGTCAGGGAATTGGCAGAGTAAGAGGCAGACCATGTGCAGTGTTTCCTTGGGTGCCCAGGGAGGAAAAGCAGTGGTTTTAAACACGCTGGATTTTGGCAACTTTCCCGTTTTGTGCCAGGGAAGTGAGCTCAGTGTGGTCCCCAGAGTGTGAGTGCATGCTTGTGAGTAACTGAGGAGTAATCCCCTCCCTGTGCCCGTGCCCAGGAGGGTGGCCAGATGAGGATTTCTTCTGACAGCCTGCTGGAGGGAAGTACAAGCCACAGCATGTCTCATTCTGCATCCCCCACAGGGCTGGACACACAGATTTTTGTTCCTCCAGCATCCAGCAGGACAGTCTGTCCTCAACCCTTGGTCATCTTCTCACCCCACACCAAAAAATTCATCCTGAATTGCCACTTTTATCTCATGGGTGATTTTTCTCCAGATCTTTTGAAATCTGGAGGAAAAGGTGATTTTTCTCTGGATTTTTTTTTTTTTGTGATCTCCATGCTCTTCCTCCCAAACTTTATTGTTGTTCTCCTCCTGTTGTCTACACATTCCTTCACTTCCTACACAGCACAGGAATATCCCAACCTACTCCCAGTTCTTTCTGAGCCAGAAGAGCATTAGCATTGTGCTGCTGACAGGCAGCTGAGATGAAGGGAAGCTCTGCTCAGCAGCAGTGGGAGCACATTCGTGCGCTGTGCAGAGCAATTGTGACCTTGTCCCTCCAGCCAGGCACCCAACACCTTCCAGGGGAGCCAATCCATCCATCCACCAGCCACAGGTACCCTGCCTTTGCTCCCTGCATGAAGTCTGCTTGCTCAGGGGGTGAAACACACGCATTAAATAAATGATTGGGGATTGCTTTCCTGCTCTGACAGTGGCAGGTGCTTGGTTATTAAACTGCCTGAATGATTTAGGCCACTAATCTGGGCTCTTCCTCATGCTGATGAAGCTTAGCTAAGCCCTGTCTTGTGTTTTTGCTCCCCACCTCAGTCCCTTCTTGCTGGGTAGGATCCACTTTCCATCTCCTGAATGGGATTTCAGGAGTCCCTGTGCTCACATGGTCATTGACCTGCCTGGCACTGCCCATTCATAAACCAGAAATTCCTGGCACTGCCTCACTCACAGATGATCTGCAGTATGGGGGGTTGTTGAAGGAGTTTTGAGTTAGATCTCTGAGTTTTTTAGATGATGCCATTTATTTTTCTTATCTTCTACACAGACAGGAAGGGTGAGTTCAGCTCACATCTTCACAGCATGGTTCAGAAGGTCACAAGATCCCTAGTTACAAGCCCTTTTAAGGATTTATTGACCAATGAATCACTGCCAACAAGGACATTTATGTTTTTGACCTAATCCCTACGTATTTTGTCTTGGGGACTCATGCTACAGTGTAAGCTTCCTTAGCCAATCATGTTATGACACACAAACCTACAGCACTGCATTCTAAACTCCTTGTTTACCTTTATAACTAATTTTTTCTATATCTTAAGCTCTAAAACTCTAAACCTCCCTCTTCTTAACTTAACGTGTCTCTGCTATAGACTATAAATCCACATTCTTGCTTCCAGCACCTAAGTTTGGAAGCCTTTCCCAAGGTCTCAGATCAAATCCTGTGTTTAATTCTAAGCTTTGAATTTATTAACCAATAAGACACTGCCAACAAGGATATTTATGTTTTTGACCCCATCCTTACATATTTTATCTTATGGACTCATACTACAGTGTAAGCTTTCTTAGCCAATCGTGTTATGACACACAAACCTACAGCACTGCATTCTAAACTCCTTGTTTACCTTTGCAACTAATTTTATTTTTTCTATATCTTAAGCTCTAAAACTCTAAACTTTCCTCTTCTTAACGTGTCTCTGCTTTAAAATCCACATTCTCACTTCTGGCACCTAAGTTAGGAAACATTTCCCAAGGCCTCCGATCAAATCCTGTGTTTAATTCTAAGCTTTGGCTTACAGGTCCAAAGCTCTGAGAATTCCCTGCATTTCAGATTCCAGCACTGCAGGATCCTGAGCAATGTCTGAGCACTTGCACAATCCCCTCTGCACGTTCCTCAGTCAGTCTGAAAGGAGAGCAGGGCATTTTGAAGCTTAGATTTATACTGCAAAAGTAAAATATCAAATGTCTGCTGCTTCTCCCTCAGACTCCCAACATCCAGTAAAGAGCTCTGCTTCTTTGCCTTCAATTTATCTGCTCCACCAGGATCAATTTCCTCCTTTGGCTTCAAGCAAAGGACTCTTGAGGCAAATTCCTGAATAATTGTCCAACAGTTGTCCTGAAGGGCTGTGCAGCCACAGCAGCACATCCTGTCCTCCTGAGTGGCCATGCCTTTGGGCCTCAGCTTGGGGATTATTTTGTGCTGCTGCCTCTGCAGAATTCTGATCCTGGTTTTAACTTCTGTCCTTTCTAAAGCATCCCCCTGGAACTGCACACTGGGATATTTCAGCAGGTGAAATCTCTCTCCTGCTCCACTGCACTCCAGTGGTGGTTGTTCTGGGAAAAAAAGATGGCCAGTTAATGAAGAAGTTAAAAGTTGTTCAGGTAATTTCTGTGCTTTCTAAAGCACCCCTCTGGAACTGCACATTGGGATTCTTCAGGAGGCAAAATCTCTCTCCTGCTTGTATCACCCTGCATTCCAGTGGTGGTTGCTCTGCAAAAAAAGATGTCCAGTTGTCCAGTTAATTGAAAAGTTAAAATTTCTGGGCTTTCTCTGTAAAGCATCCCTCTGAAACTGCACACTGGGATATTTCAGGAGGTGAAATCTCTCTCCTGCTCATATCACACTGCATTCCCATGGTGATTGCTCTGCAAAAAAAGATGTCCAGTTATCCAGTTAATTAAAAAGTTAAAAGTTGTACAGTTAATTTCTCTGCTTTCTCTGGAATTGCACACTAGGATTTTTCAGGAGGCAAAATCTCTCTCCTGCTCATATCACACTGCACTCCAGTGGTGATTGTTCTGGGAAAAAAAGATGTCCAATTGTCCAGTATAATAAAAAGTTAAAAATTGTCCAGTTAATCTCTATGCTTTCTAAAGCATCCCTCTGGAATTGCACACTGGGATATTTCAGGAGGTGAAATCTCTCTCCTGCTTGTATCACACTGCACTCCAGTGGTGATTGTTCTGGGAAAAAAGATGTCCAGTTGTCCAGTATATTAAAAAGTTAAAATTTCTGTGCTTTCTCTGTAAAGCATCCCTCTGGAATTGCACATTGGGATTTTTCAGGAGGTGAAATCTCTCTCCTGCTCATAGCACACTGCACTCCAGTGGTGATTGTCCTGGGAAAAAAAGATGTGCAGTTAGGTGGGATGAGCTTTGAAATGCTGATCATTCATGAGAGATCATTCCATGAAAGCCTTGATGTGCTCTGAAGGAGAGGAGCAGGTTGAGGTCAAATCCCAGCTCAGGTGGTGGCAGCTCCCATGCCCAATTGTCCTCCTGCCCTTCCAATGACACTTGTCATTGTTCCATGACAAACTTCAGGCAGCGACTGCCCAAACGTGGCTGTCAGGCACAGCTGGGAAGGCTGGCAGGCAGTCAGGAGTTAAAGATGAAAATGATGGCAAACCAGGCAGTCAGGGCTGAGCTCTCCTGCACCCAAAGTGTCCCAGCAAGGCCCCACAGGATCAGCCTCACCATCTGCAGCTCCTCCAAGGCTCTGGGGACTGCATCACAGGAGTGGATAAAAAAAGCAGAGAACAGCCAGACACTATTATTTATCCATTCACTGTCTAAACTTATTTCAGAATCAAAAGGAGCTGATTGACATGAGAGCAGGAGGCAGAGCTCATGGAAAGCTCCTGGTCCCAGGGGAACCTGCTGCAGCTGCTCTCTGGGGCAGGGCTGTAGCAAATGCCTTTCTCTCCTTGTCACTCATGACATTCCCTTCTTTTAGCAGATATTACATTTGTCAGGTATTTTATTTCTCAGGTATTATATTTTTCAGATATTATATTTCCTGGTATTTTATTTTTTAGGTATTATATTTTTTCAGATATTATATTTTCCAGGTATTTTATTTTTCAGGTATTAGATTTTTTCAGATATGATATTTTTTCAGGTATGTTGTTTCTCAGGTATTATATTTTTCAGATATAAGATTTTACAGGTATTTTATTTCTCAGATATTTTATTTCCCAGGTATTGTATTTTTCAGATATGATATTTTACAGGTATTTTATTTCTCAGATATTTTATTTCTCAGGTATTGTATTTTTCAGATATGATATTTTACAGGTATTCTATTTTTCAAGTATTTTATTTCTCAGGTATTGTATTTTTCAGATATGATATTTTACAGGTATTTTATTTCTCAGGTATTTTGTTTTTCAGGTTTTTTCCCTCAGGTATATTTTTCAGATATGATATTTTTTCAGGTATTTTGTTTCTCAGATATTATATTTTTCAGATATTATATTTTTTCAGGTATTTTGTTTCTCAGGTATTATATTTTTCAGATATGATATTTTTCAGGTATTTTGTTTTTCAGGTTTTTTTCCTCAGGTATATTTTTTCAGATATGATATTTCTTCAGGTATTTTGTTTCTCGGGTATTCTATTTTTCAGATAAGATATTTTTCAGGTTTTTTTTTTCTCAGGTATTATATTTTTCAGATATTATATTTTACAGGTATTTTATTTCTCAGATATTTTATTTCCCAGGTATTGTATTTTTCAGATAAGATATTTTACAGGTATTTTATTTTTCAAGTATTTTATTTCTCATGTATTGTATTTTTCAGATATGATATTTTACAGGTATTTTATTTTTCAAGTATTTTATTTTTCAGGTATTTTGTTTTTCAGGTTTTTTTTCCTCAGGTATATTTTTCAGATAAGATATTTTTCAGGTATTTTGTTTTTCAGTTTTTTTCCCTCAGGTATATATTTTCAGATATGATATTTTTTCAGGTATTTTGTTTCTCAGGTATTTTATTTTTCAGCTATTATATTTGTCAGGTATTATATTTTTCAGATATGATATTCTACAGGAATTTAATTCTTAAGGTATTTTGTTTCTCAGGTATCCTATTTTTCAGATATTCTATTCTGCAGCAGTGACCTTTTGCAGATGTGTTACTTTCATGCAACACTGCTATTCCTGCAAGTGATCCTCTGTCAGTGCTGCAGCTCTGGGGCTGTTGTAGAGGAAAAAGGGGGAAAAAAAAGACCAGGGCAAGAGACAGGGGAGCAAGACCTCAGCAGAGACTGCAGAGACATAGCAGTGTGCTTGTGTGCTGGAATATTTAATGTCAGGCATCCTAGGAGCTGATGATTGATAAAATGACATAGACATCGAGGAACTGGAAATTTCTCCCTGTTTTATCTCCTTCTTTCTGAAAGCTGCCAGCATGCAAAGAGTCCTTGCTTTGCTCTCCAGTCCTTCCCTTGCTCTCACCCAGGCCCTGTGAATTTTACAGGCACTAAGGGGGACACAGGTTGTGGGAAATGTTGCCCAGATTTCAGGAAGGGGAGCAGCTCTACAACACCCCTCACCTTCACCATATTTATCTATCACCATATTTGCCTATCCAGGGTGGATAATAGCAGGTAGATAATAGCAGGACAGGTGCCCTGCTCCTTTGGCATTCTGCTCTGGGGCTGATGTCACAACATTGCCCCAGGCTTGGACCCACAATGTGCAGTGTCACTTGGATGAGAGGCCCTTTTTTTGTCTACCCTAGCAGTGCAAAGCCCTGATCTCCTCCTAAAATTGCTTGAAGGGAGAAGTGTCAGGAGGAGCTGGAATAATGCAGCTATTTCTGGGGCTGACAGCAGGAGGGAGCATGGCTGAGATGGGATGGATCCATTTTTATGCTGATAGCAGGCTGCTGATGGAGCAGCCAGTGCAAAAAAAAAACCACAACAAATGGAGGAGCTTTGAGGAAGGCAGGGAAGAGAGGTTTAGGCTGTACTTCAGACTTATCTGGCCTTTCCTTTTCCCTCTGAGGATCTGGGCAGTCAGACATCTCCTCTGACTGACACACAGACAGAAATGGGATTGTTTGGTGCTGTTCAATACCCAGGGCCACTTCTTAGGGCTTAAGGTTTCAGAGGGAGCTGGAAAATATCTAAGTTATTACCAGAAACAAGGGGAGCAGGAAGAAGTTTAGGACATGCAAGGGAGATGCAGGACAGTGTTACATTGCTATAGATCTGTAGCACACAGAGCAAATAGATATATGCAGCACATAGAGAGCATATAAATAGCATATAATATATATGCTATATTTTTATACATTATATATATAGGTATATAAAAATATGTGTTATATATATAATTATAAATATAAATGTAAATATATATATACTATATATATACATACGATATATATAATTATAAATATAAATGTAAATATATATAGAGAGAGCATATAGTATATATATATATACATATATACATATATACTATATATACATATATAGCATATATCTAGCATATAGTTAGCATATACAGCATATAGGAGGAACTGTCTGAACAGCCTGTTTGGGAAAATGTTAGAATTTTCCACAGGGATCTGGACAAGCTTGAGAAATGAGCCCATGGAAAACTCACGAGTTTAACAAGACCAAGTGCAAGGTGCTGGACCTGGATTGTCCCCAAAATCAATCCAGGATGGAGGATGAATAGATCAAGAGCAGCCCTGCCCAGAAGGACTTGAGGATGGTGGTGGAGGAGAAGCTGGACATGCCTTGTCCTTGCTCCCTTCATCCTTCCAAGGAGTCTGACCTCACCAGACTCGTCCCCAATTCCATTTGCTTGGAAGTAGCCAAGAGCTTTCCAGTCATGAGCTACAAAAACCTGGATGCTATTGCAAAAGACCAGGAAGAGTTAGAAGCACATTACTGGAAAAAAAAAAAAAAGGAGAAGCTAACTTTATCCTGAGGAGAAAGGGGATGTGTGAAGCCTTCAGCTGCATCAACTCCCCTGGTGCTGTTCAGGGAAAGGAAATAAAAAACAATGGCTGTGTCCATAAATAGGCCCAGGCAGGGGTTTAACACAGATTGCCTAATAAATCTTTCCATATTTCTAATCTGCCCGGGCTGACTCAGATTGCCTTACTGAAATGTCACAATTGCTGAGCATTAGCAAGTGATAAGCACACTTTTACCACTGACTAGACAAGCTGTAATTAGGCCAAGTCCTTTCCCTCTCCCCTTTACTGGAGCTGTAAAAGACTCTCTGAGAGCTTTCCTCTGTTTAAATAAGAACTAAAAATGGCACAAGGCAATAAAGCAAAATGACAGAAAACATAGGGGACAAGTCCACATCAGCCATGTTTTATTGAAGGTTTTTCTTAGTGGCAGATAGGGCCTTATAAAGTGTGGCATTAACATGACCTGAACTTTGATAATTCCATGAGTAATTTTCCAAAGGGTGGGTGTCCCAGTCCCAAGGAAAGCCCTTTGCCACCTTAGCAAAGGAAAACATTTTTTCAGAGTTACATCAAGTGATGTTTGGCTTTGTGGCAGCTCACAGGAGCCTGGCTCAGTGCTGTAAGCTATGGATGCATCCTGGATGACAGAGCTTGGGAGAAATATCAAATTGTCTTTGGTAGGCTGGGGTGGGTGGAAGGATGTCTGAGAATGGAACAGCTCCCTGCCTTCTCTTGATGCCTCAGGTTTGAGCTTTTTATATTTTTCAGATTCTGTACTGCTTTAGTGTGTGGATCTGGGCTTCACATGAGGGGATGGTGAGCTCTGCACAGAGCAGGGAGACAAAACAATTCCTGCTCTAGCTGGGGACCAAGGACAAATGATCCAAATCTCAGGCCCAAGAGCACAAACACATGGGCTGAAGAGAGAAAAACAAGCAGGATGGGACTGCATGGGCTAAAGCTGGAATTGGACAATTAACTCCAATATGCAAATGGAGCAGAACTTATAAAAATGTGAGATCTTGTGACCAAGACCTCTTTTGCTTCCATCTTGGAGCTATCCAGGCAGAGCCACGGCTCCAGTACTGCTGGGGTGTGGCCTTTGAAGGCTCTTCAATAAAAATCCACTTTATCCCTCTTAACTCTGCCCAGCCTCTACTCCAGCTCCTCAAGGCATCACTCTTATCGCTGGGTCTGTGTACAAATCACAAACAGGAGGGGACTGCTGTGGAACGTGCCTTGAGCTGGTTTGTTTTCCAGCATCAGTCTCATTACATGGTTATGACAATGGGAAGATGCCACCAGCTCACATCCCAGGCAGCAGACCAAGAACTCAATGTTACAACTTACTTTAAAAGTTTTTTGACCAATCACACAAAGCAAAAGCACACTGACAGTAGTTCTATCCAATCACTATTAGCACAGGTACCTTTGGTTAAACAATGTTTGCTTATTTCAAATACAATACCTGCTTGTGAGCCTTAAAACACAATGCACAGAGCTCCATTATTAAGGTTAGAACTTCCTAATATCTTGCTAGATAAATTTTTCTGCAGCTTAGGGAGTTACTCTAAAAAAGCATGAATACACAGACCATTGTTCTATTTTTTTCTCTTCTTATTCTTATTCTTCTTTTCTATTCTATTCTTAATACACAGACCATTGTCCTTACTTTTCCACTTCTTACATAATTTTTCTGCTAAGCTACTGCTTAGCTCCAATCGCAGTTCTGCTGTTTCTGAGGCCTGCCTTTTGCAGCTTTCCCAAAACCCTCTGATTTTATGGATCCCCACAACCCTCTCCCAAAACCCTCTGGTTTTATGGATCCCCACAACCCTCTCCTCCCTGTGTGTCTCTGGCAGATGGGCTGGCAGCTTTCCGTGCTTTCCTGAAGACAGAGTTCAGCGAGGAGAACCTGGAGTTCTGGCTGGCCTGTGAGGACTTCAAGAAGACGCGCTCGGCGGCCAAGCTGGCCTCCAAGGCCCAGCGCATCTTCGAGGAGTTCATCGACGTGCAGGCCCCTCGGGAGGTGGGTATGGGGTGCCACAGCACGCCCAGGGCACCCAGCAGGATTGGAATTTTATACCAATATAGCCGGATGGAACGTGCCTGGGCCCGTCTGGCCCTTTCTGCTTGACCAAAGGTGGCAGCTGAGGTGGTTTCACCTCAGAGACACCTTTGGCTGGCTGGATGCTGCAGCTGGGTGTGTGGGACAAGTCCAGGCATGCAGGAGCTCAGGTTTCCCTCTGGCAGAGAGGCTTTAGGCGAGGTGAATGAAAGGAGTCGGTTCTGATGGAGGGTTTGATCCAGAGCTTTATTCCTGGCCCACAGGCCTCTGAATGCAGCAACAGCTCCAACAGAACTCCTCAAACTGTGTCTTTTAACCCCGGGGGAGAGGGGCAGGGAAGGGGTAGGGGTCCCACCAACCAGGTAAGGGGCGGGGAGTCTCAGGGGACAAATGACACCTGGATGGCCCAATGTCCCTCAAGAGGTGTAAGGCATCTTTTGAACTTTGCCAATCACACGAGGCCCTTCTGGAATGCCAAGATTGAAGGTCAGCACTCAGCAGGGGCAAGAGAGGGGAAGGGAGAGGAGATTGGCACACCTGGGGAGGGAACCGGGATAGCTGAGACAGGCCATTATATCACACTGCAACACAGCAGGGCTGTCACCCCCAGCTGCGTGCTCTCCCTCTCTCCCTTCCCTCTCAGAGCATGGCTAAGGACGGTGGCCAGGCCATCCTGGCTGCTCCAGCTGCCTCTGCTCGCCCTGACTCATCCCTGATGAGGGCAACTGCTTTGATGATACTGAATTAGTCACAACCAGGGAGTTCACTGGCAGCCTCAGCCTACATTTCCTAACCTCGCTGGGCTCCCCAGGAGCATTTCACAGCGCTCCTGTCATTTCTGTCAGCCTCCAGCAGGCTGTTGGCCTCTTCCCTGGCAGGACACTTTGCACAGGACCATCCCACCCATGAGTGGAACAAAGCCCTGAGAGAGCTGGGGGTGTTTATCCTGGAGAAAAGGAGACTCAGAGGTGACTTTATCACTCTACAGCTCCCTGAAATGTGGTTGCAGTCAGGTGGGGTTGGCCTTTTTCTCCAGGCAGCTCTGACACAACCAGAGCACACAGCCTCAAGCTGCACCAAGAGAAATACAGGTTGGATATTAGGAAAAGTCTTTCACAGAAAGGGTGATAAAGTTCTGGAATGGCTGCCCAGGGAGGTGGTGGAGTCCCCATCCCTGGGTGTGTTTAACAAAGCCTGGATGTGGCACTGGGTGCCAGGGTTCAGTTGAGGTGTTGGGGCTGGGTTGGACTCGATGAGCTTGGAGGTCTCTTCCAACCCAGTGATTCTGTGAATTCTGTGAGTAACTTGTTGACTCCCAAGGGAGGAGAGTTTCTGACTAACTCCCCCCTCACCCAGACCTCCTGAGAGATGCAAACAATAACTACGAGATGAACAGAAAATGCAGTCACACCCTGGAGCCTGGGATTGTTAAATCCTCTTTCAAGCACTCCACAGGCTGATGGCACTGCCAGGTCCTGCTGATGGCACTGCCAGGTCCTGCCTGGTGACCACATTGGGTCGTGTCACTGCAATCACAGCACAGCCAGGGGGCTCTCACTGCACCCTGCCCCTCCTGCTCCTGCATGGGCACCTGTCAGGGACCCAAAAAGGGCTCATTTTCCTCATTTTACTCATTTTCCTCATTTTCCTCATTTTCCTCCCTCTCCCAGCTAGTAAAGCCATTACAAGGCCACTTGGAAGGACCCAGGTTCGCACTGAGGTGTGTGGGGGTCTCAGTGCTCTCCTTGAGCATTTTCCCACAGTTATTCAAGAAGCCAAATGAGATTTTAAGGACTGGAAGGCTGATTTTTGATTAGAAATAGGAATGCAGGTAGGATGGGGGTCCTTCCTACAATTTGGTCCTGTGGTGATGTTTCCTTAGCACTGTTACATAATGTTGGCATGCTTAGAATATGAAATTATTAGAGCTAATCCATACTGCTGACATCCACGTTGAGGCAGACAGCTTTACTTTCCTGGCTCCTTCCAGTTTGGACACTGAATTAATAACAACAAATAACATTTTTTCAGCCATTTTTTCCTTCCAGACAATAACCCTAAAAAATGCTGATTACCCTGCTAGGGAAGGAGAGCAGGAAAACTCCACTGGCTGCCTTTGCAAACAAATGGCAGTCATAACATTTATTTTTCCAAGCTTCTCCTCCAGATATTGTAACATGAAGCTGCTATGGGAAAAATCAAACAGTTTATTTTAGATCAGCCGAGTTTGGAGACATTTAATAAAAATGTACTAGTGGTTTAAACCCAGTTAAAAGTTTATTCACCCATTTATTAGGCATGTGGTGAAGAAGAGAGGGAGCAGGAGAGAGGTTAGGCTGAATCAGCAGCTTTAGGTGATGTGCTGCCTAAGAGTCTGAATGAAAGTAATTTAAAAAGTGATTTCAGTAAAATAAAGTGATTTCAGAAGTGCTCAGATCATTATAAACCCAACTTTTCCAGGCTTGGGGCAGGATTCACAGCCCTGAATCACTGTGGGGGCTGTTCAGGGGTAGGACCTTGGTTCCACAGCCATGGCAGAGAGGGAATGAGCCATTTGAAGGAGGCCAGCTGGACACTCAGTGCCAAACTCTCTTCTGCTGCTTTCCCCAGGTGAACATAGACTTCCAGACACGGGAGCTGACCAGAAGAAATGTGCAGGAGCCCTCCCTCTCTTGCTTTGACCAAGCTCAGGGGAAGGTGCACAGCCTGATGGAGAAAGACTCGTACCCCAGGTTCCTGAGATCCAAAATTTACACAGACCTGCTGTCTCAGACCCAGAGGAGGCTCAGCTAGGACAGCCACGGGGCCCTCAGAAACCACGTGCTTCCCTCAACAGCCAAATCCCATCTCTAAATGTGAAACTTTCTTGGTGTTCAAAGCAGTGGGAGTGGGAAAAGAGGGAGAAGGGGCAGAGGAAGCTTCCAGAGAGTGATCCAGGCGTGGTATTAAGACTCTTTGACTATCTGTGCTTTTTTTTTTTTTTTTTGTTAGCAGTAGCACCTTGCAGTCGTTCCCTCTGTCTAACACAAACCCTCTCAGGGTCACCTGCGGGCAAGGCAGGTTCCCATTGAAATGGCTGGGTTGGTTTGTGTGTAAATAACACCTTTCCATCCTTCCACACATCTCTCCCTGTCTCTCACCTCTCCCTTGTGCTCAGGAGGGCCCCGAGGGCAGTGCTGACACTTGGGAAGCCACATCCAGCCCACCTCTCACCC
Organism: Diglossa brunneiventris; assembly: GCA_019023105.1. Classification (NCBI taxonomy): domain Eukaryota; kingdom Metazoa; phylum Chordata; class Aves; order Passeriformes; family Thraupidae; genus Diglossa; species Diglossa brunneiventris. Next base: position 28,613,912 of record CM032361.1, on the reverse strand, counting down.
TGCTGGGGTCTGGAGCAGAGACTGGGGAGGGAGACAGGAGACAAAGGCACAGGGTTCAATCCCTTTCCTGAAGTGGGAACCATCAGCAAACTCAGCTCTCACCCTGCTGGGGTCTGGGACTGAGGGGAGGGAGACAGGAGATAAAGGCACAGGGTTCAATCCCTTTCCTGAAGTGGGAACCATCAGCAAACTCAGCTCACCTCCCTATTTATTTTGCACACTTTATGGCTTGACTGCCACCCTGTCACTGCCCTTTTCCTTCAGGGATGGAGGCTCAGAGTATTCTCAAGGAGCTGAGTTTTCCTCATAAGGAAGGTAATCCTAAAAGCCCTCACTAGGCCTGGGCAGGCAAGTCTCCCAATGTGAATGATTGTTTTTAGTGGCTGTTATTTATTTGTGTGGTGGCTCAGTCTCAGCCATCATTCAGGCTCTGTTGTGCTGGGCACTGGACCAAAGCCCAGCACAAAGGGGCTCCTGGCTGCCACAGGCTTGGTGGCTCCTCAGGAAGGACCTGTTGGAACCCTCTGGCCCTTGCTGAGGTGTAGGAAAAGCACAAAGCCCGTCTGCCACAGCAGATGGCATTTTTCATGGGGTACCTGGCCAGTGGCAATGGGAAAAATCCCATTTCTATTTTTGTTATTTTCCTTTTACTGACTGTTCCCACTCTCTGAGTGTCCCCTGTGGGTCCAGTGCCCTCAAAGAGCTCCCCATCACACAGACCCTGCTGCAGGGTCCTTCCCCCCAGTGGGACACAAAGCATGGAGTGAGCAGGATGGGTGTTGGGGGTGCAGGGGGGTGTGAGGGGCTCCTTGGCCCTGTTCCCATAGCCTGGATGGCACTGCAGGAGAATTCTCTGTGTACATGCCAGGGGTGCAGCACCTCCTCTGGGCTGGGCAATAATTCCTCCCATCTGATGGCCCCATTTCCATGGCACTGCTGCTCCAGCTTGGCAGATTCCTGCAATATTTTTGAGGGGAGAAGCAGACAGCTTGTCTGTGGATTTGAGCCGGCAGACCAGAGGTCTCTTTTCTCAATTTAATGAAGGCCTGGAAAGTGACCCCATGGATCTTTTTCTTCTCTCAGTCATCCCCAGACCAGAGGCTGTGAACCTCTGCTCCAGCCAAGGGTGGTGGGTGGCTTTGATACTGCAGAAAGCTGCTGATATAGACTTTGTGTAACGTGGTGTAAATGAGGTAGAATACATTCTAAAGCCAAGCAAAATGTTTTTGGAAGAAGATAAAAAAAAAAAGTCTGCCTGGATATTAAAAATTACTGTCCATCAATTAAGTAGGAAACAGCTTTTTGCAAGGATGATGTGCAGGACAGTAGGACAAATAGGATCAAGGTAGAGGTGGTAACCATGCTGGGTTTATTTTGGAGGTGTATTCCTGTGGTCTCCAAGACACTGAAATCTAAATACAATGCAATTGCAAACTTTATGTTCAGTAGGGAACCTGCTCTTCAGTGCCTGGTTGGTCAGCAGGAGAATCCTCCAGGTCTTTGGAAGGCAAATCCCATCTCCAGTTAAATTTCCCAGAGGAATTTCCATAACCAGCAGCAGTGACTCAGCATTCCTGGCTGTTCTCTGTCCCTGCAGGGACACCTGAGGAGCTGGGGCTAGCCGTGGTGACAGAGGTGACACTCTGCAGCCACACCAGGCTCAGTGACACAGCTCCTGGGACTGCTGAGGCCCCTCATGGGACACAAGAGACACAGGGTTTGGACGTGGCACAGTTTGACACAAACTTTTTGCTGCTTGCTTGAAAATGGGACCAGTGAGGGACATCTGAAAAATGCTCCAGATTTGCCATGATTTATCCAAGGGAACCAGATCCTGCAGGAACTCAGTGTCCCAAAGCTTTATGGCAAGCAAGGCACAGTGAGACAGGTCTGGTGAACCTGAGCAATGTGGAACAGGAATCACAGGAATCACCTGTGGAAGGAATCAGAGGTCGGAGCAAAGGACACAGAGCCACACAGCAGTGGCTGTCCCTGGTGCTGCCTGGGCTGTAGGAAGGTGTCTTGGTTTGGAAAGCCAGGTGTCTGCCAAGGAAGGCAGAAGCCTCCCCTGAATGGAAAATGTAAACCCCCTCCCTATGAATTATTGTAATTTTGAAATTAAGGGGCTCTCAGGCAAAGATACAGGATCAGGAATAACAGTTCTTTACTAGGAAAATTTAAAATACAAATGCAATAGTACAAAAACCCCACTGCCAGAGTCAGAGCATGCCCTGTCCCCTGTGTGTCAGGGGGTGGCACAGCCCCATCCCATGGGGGCTCAGCCCTCCTGCAGTGCCAGCTGTGGTTCTGCTGCAGCAGGGATCCTGCACAAGGGGGGAGTTTTCCTCTGCAGCTCCAGGGCTGCTGGAGATGGGCCTGGGCTCCCTCTGGGAATGCAGGGCAGCAGAAAGCTGCTCCTCTGGGAATGCAGTGGGCAAAGGCTGCTGTGCTGTCCCAAAGCTCAGATTGGATCCAGGTAGGAATGCTTGGCTCCTCCCTGGGCAGAGCATCTCCCCATGGGTGATGGAATTTGATCAGCCATGCAGGGACACTCACTGGCCATGGACAGAAGATAATTAATAATTAATGGCCCATGAACAGAAGAGATCTCCTGGAGGGAGGATTGGCTGTGGGAGAGATAAAGAAAACTGCCCCATGAACAGCAGAGAACTGCCCCAGCTCTGACAGATGGGGACAGAACACACACCCCCAGCCACATCTTCTAACCTAAGACAGGAGTCACATCACCCTCACACCCCTGACCGGGGTAGGGAGTGAGGAGAGCAAACCCAGCCACATTGTAGTGACACACTCAGGGCTTGACCTTAAAGGGGGGATGGAAATCTTCCCTCTCTGGCTGTGAGCAGAGGCTGGGGGAACTCTTCCTTTCCCAGAAACACTGTCTGCCATCCCTGTGTGACACAGCACAGACTGGGATCCCCCAGGGGCACTGGCTGCTTTTGCAGTTTCCTCTCCCATCTGGGCCACCGAAAACGGATGCCTTGGTGTGGCTGCCTAGAACAGAGGCTAGACAAGGTTAAGAGGATAATGTGGGTATTTATTAAAAGGCCTTCAATAGGCACAGCTTGGGCTGTCAAAACCTCCCCAAGGGGTTACACCCAGGATAGACAATGGTCACAAGTTTTTCAGACAATTATAAGTTTGGTCCATTCACATATCAGGGGTTAATCCTCCAATTACAACTTCAGGTAATGAAGTCATTTACCCCCAGTTTGCTCCCCCATAGTTTACTTTTGTTTATCCTTTTTGGGGCCTGAGGCTGTAGGGTGTCTTTGGATCACAGGCCTAGAGGGATTGTTTTGTCTGACCAAAATGTGGAGAGAGTTAACAACACTTTATATGGAGTTTAGAGCTATGCACTAATACATTGTGGGATTTGAAAAACACAGAAGTTAAAATCTTATAAGGCATCAGCCTGTGGCCCCAGTTTTACTCCCTGCTGCCAAAGAGCAGCTCAGCTTCCCAGCACTGTGGCATCAAACAAATGTTTCAAGTGGTGAAGGGAAGCCACCTTGTCTGGCCCTGCCTTCCTCCGTTCCACCCTGCTCTTGCCTGTAAAGTCTAAAAAAAGCATCCCAGAGCTGCCCAGGATGTGGGAGCCAGCAGAAGGCGGCTGAAGCAGTCACTGTTTTTAAAGAGAAGGCAGAAAGCCATGACAGCTCTCCAGACAGACCCTTCTGAGTGGGCTTGGGTGCTGCTGACCTCTAGGGCCAGCTCAGGCACCCCAGCCAGGGCTCTGCAGCTCACAGGGACAGCCAGGCCAGGGGACACAGCAGGAACCAGAGGCTTGTGTCCAGGAATGTGAATGGGGACAATCCCCAGGCTCCCCTGGTGTCCAGAGTGTGACTCTCTGCTTCTGTCCAGTGTGACTCCATCTCTCCACAAGACCTTCCAGCAGTGCTGGTGCTGGAATTCCTTTCATTTTACATCAGAACTCATGGGAAAACTTCAAAGTGGCCATACCCTGTAAATCCAAGCTCCCTTCTCCCCTCCATCCACCTGGGGAATTGCTTGGAGCAGGGCACAGCTGAAGATGTCGTTGCTGCAGTGGTGACAGGAGCTGGAATCAGGCTGGCTGATGTAGGAGAAGTGTTTTTCCCAGTAAATTGTTCCATCCACTGGGAACAGCATCCTAGAACACAGAGTGGAGCAAAAGTATTGTCTGAGGCATTTGAGTCTACCACTTGTTATTTTTGTTGCTGCTCTTGCAGTTTGTCTCTCTGGAAGGAAAGCAGACTAGTTGTTTAAAGTAAAATTCTATTTTTCTTAAACAAGAAAATGGCACCAGCTGCTTCTTTTATGACAAATGCTGTTCTGAATTGAATTAAAATAAGCAGCTTGTAGCTCTACCCCTTAAACCAGGGGCTGATCAAGGAAATCATGACTGAGCCAAAGCTTTGGAAAGAGCTGAGTGGTGACTAATTCCCACCAAGTGCAAATATCTATCCTCGATTCATCTCTTCCTGCTGTTTAAGGGATATTCACCACCTACAAACCCATTTCCCCTCTCTACAAGCACAAGCCTCCAAAATTTTCCTCCTGTTTGGAGCAACGTTAAAATGTGCCATCACATGAAGAGGGGGGGAAAAACTGGTTCACTCAGTTCCTTTTATTCTGTTTGCTGGCCCATACCCAGTCAGCTCCCAGGTAGACTGATGGCAGAAGGGAAAAAGAGTTTACAAATTTCATTTTCTATGAGCTTCAGGTGGTGTTAACTGCAGGGTCAGATGCAGAACTCGAATCTGTCTAAAGTTTCTCCTGCTTTGGTCCATCAGCCAGGTTTGGGATGATTTCCACCACTTTTGGTGGACTCATTAATGCACCAAGGAGTCCCTGCTGCCCATGCTGGGGAGGTGTGAAGGGCAAAGGGAGGGGGAAATTGCTGTGTGTGTCTGGGGGTGTGGGTGGATGAGAGTGCATGTGACTTCATCTGTATCTTATTTAGTGTCCTCTACTACAGAAGCTTTTCTGAGACATAGATGTGCATGTTAAAATAGGAGAATTAGGCACAAATGACATAAACTGAGACCTTTAGCCAGTGTTGTGTTTGCCTCGTGTGTAAGTCCAAGTAGTAGTAAGAGATGTAAAACTCTGCTAGGTTCCCAGTTACCCCTAAGAGCACATGTATCAAACTGAACTGAATGTTCACTGATAGACACAAAACCAAAATGTTTACAGCATTCAGAGCAATAGCAAAGCATACCTCATGTCAGTCCTGGAGTGCCTCTCACCTGTCAGTGCAAGCTGTCCCCTCCCTGGGGGCCTCTGGCCTCTCCCTCCAAACTCCTCTCTCCTGTCCTGGTTGTCCTCCCTCCTCCTTCTCCTCAAAGCACTCCAAACCTTCCTGTCCACCAGCACTGTTTGTCCTCATCTGTCTGAGCCTGGGACTCCCCTAACCTCCCCCTGCTTGCCTCTCCTGCATCCCCATCCCTCTCTCCTGTCTTCTTTGCCTTTCCCTTCCCCAGGCACTCATCACTGGTCATGCCATCTCCCTCCTACACGCCTCCTACTGCCACTGTAAAGCTCCTAGGAGCTCTTCCCTGCCCGTTATATAAGAACAAAACGTTTCACATCATTTTCTGCATTATCTTCCATCCCTGGGGCTGCTGCAGTCGTCTCCTTCCTTGGTGCTGTGCTCTCTCTGGCATCGTAGCATTATATCCCAGAACTGGAATTAAAGTTCATTTTGCTGCTAGACCAGAATGCTTCTGTCTACCACGCACCTCCTGGGCTTTGCAGAGCCTCATCTTGTCCCCAAGTCTTTTGTCTTCCTTCTTTTTCTCCTCCTTCCATGCAGGCTGCACGTGCAGTGCTTGTGGCAGGGGCTGGCTGGGGTGGAGGGTGTCCGTGCTGGGGTCCCTCACAGCTGGGCACCCCCATGGCTCTCTGGTTTATAAAAGTAGTCTCAATAAAGGTGTGTGGGTTGTATTTGCTCAGCAAAGTCAGTCACTGTGCTCTGTGCCTCCTGCAGGAGGATGTGTGTCTAATCTGAGGCTGCGGTGAACTCAGCGCGAGTTCAGCGAGCCGAGGCCGTGGGAGGGAGGTGGCACAGGGGGACGAGCTTGTTACCAAAAACATCCAACACTCCTGGCAAAAAGGCACAGGAGAAAAGGCAGTGCCTGCTTCTGGAGGCACCAGGAAGCTCTGGGGACCAGCTGTGCTGTGAATTGTCTCAAACAGCCCCACACCTCCCGGTTTGCCTCACGTGCTGTGTGCCCCAGGCTGGCTCTAAAGCATGACGGATGAGGAGCTGCTCAGCTTTGCATTTCCAGTGTGGGTAACAGCTTTATCCTGAGAGAAATGTCTTCATGTTGCTCTATCAGTGCCTGCAGCCCCCAGCTGAAAAGCAGGGCGGGGAAGGACGCACCTTGTGCTGTGTTTACTCCTGCAGACCTCTGTAGGAACTCCTGGCAATGAAGAGAGCAGGGTACGAGCACACCCCGGGGTAGATCCCCCTTCCTTAAGAGCCACCACTGAAGATCTCATCCCCTCATAACCTCTCCCCCAACTCCTCTGTGAGTTACCCAAATCAGAGCTCAGATTTGCCCTTAAGCTCCTTGGCACCCCCACTTTGGTGGGATGGCAGTGTCCCCTTGAGGACCTGACTACAAACCCATCCGCCCACAAGGCTGCTTGAAATAACAAAAATACCTGGTTCCTCTGCAAATCAGCTCGTGGGTGGCTCAGAAGAGACTGAGGATGGCTCTGCTGCACTCAGTGAACTCAGAAGTGAGCCACCAGGCAGAAAGAACAGCTCAGAGGTGCTTCCCTGGGCAATGCTTTTATTTTCAGGAGATCCTGCTGCTGCAGCTGCCACCCCTGCAGTGCTGCTGGTGTTGGGGCAGGCCGGGCAGGCTGTTCAGTCTGATCCCTTCCTGCTCAAGGAGAGGCATGGGCTCAGCTCCCCAGGTTCCCCCTGCATTAGCTGCTTGTTTGCTAGGCTCCCCTTGTTCCCTGGGAGGCTGGAGAAGCTCCTCAGCCACGCCACAAATCCCCACCAAGCCGTGTCACCACGCTGTGCAGTGTTACACCCCTGCTGTATAGACACCCTGAGGATGTAATAAACAGCCTGAGACTATTTGCTCTCTGCCTGAGTGTCTGAAAAGCTGAAGTCCTGGGGATGGAAGGGTGTCTCCCAGCCAAATTGCTGAGGAGGAAGAGGAGGGGAGGAGCTGTTTATCCTCAGACCCTGGTGTAGACGCTGGATGGGGCAGCAGAGTGGGGATGGGTTGGCTCCAAGCTGTGGATGGCACAGTTGGAGCAATTTAGATCCAGGCTCCCCAGAGGTCCAGTTTGGGGGGATGAGTCCCAAATGAGTCAGTAGGACCTGCAAGGAAGGAAAATCCCAAGAGCCTTCCAGCAGCACATTTCTGTCCTTCTCTGAGTACCCCTCCCTGCTGCTGCCAGTGATGGACTCCCTGCCCCAAATCCCAAAACCAGCATGGCCAGAGGTGGAAACAAGTGCTGAGCCTGCTCCCTGCACCGGGAGCAGCAGTGGGGGACACACAAGCTCCTGGGAGAGGGAGCAGTGTGGATGGATGGATGGATGGATGGATGGATGGATGGATGGATGGATGGATGGATGGATGGATGGATGGATGGATGGAGCTCAATGAGGCCACAAAGAGCAAACAGCAAATGAAGAACTTTCTCCAGACCAGAAAAAGCCGCCCTGTGCTCCAGCAGGCAGCTCACACCTGGGCCTCAGTTTGCTTCATCCTGGTGGGATGAACCAGGGAGGGATGAGCAGGAGTAGGGAGAGAGTCACCAGCCAGTCATGGAGCAGTTTGGGGAGTCTGGAGGAGCCTGGGGAAGGGTCAGGCAGCAGCTGAGGGCAATCCTGGGTATCAAGGGGGGAAGGGGAGGCATTAGCAGAGGCAGGGAACAGGGTACTTGAGGTGAGGTTAGCTGTTAGTGGGAAATTGCATGGTGAGAGATTGGCTTGGTTTGAAAAGCCAGGTGTGTGCTAAGGAAGGCAGAAGCCTCCCTTGAAATGAAAAATGTAAACCCCCTCCCTCTGAGTTATTGTAATTTTGAAATTAAGGGGCTCTCAGGCAAAGATATGGGAATAGGAATAACAGTTCTTTACTAGGAAAATGAAAATACAAATGCAATAGTACAAACCAACAGTGCCAGAGTCAGAGCAGGCCCTGCCCCCCTGTGTGTCAGGGGGTGGCACAGCCCCATCCCATGGGGGCTCAGCCCTCCTGCAGTGCCAGCTGTGGTTCTGCTGCAGCAGGGATCCTGCACAAGGGGGGAGTTTTCCTCTGCAGCCCCAGGGCTGCTGGAGATGGGCCTGGGCTCCCTCTGGGAATGCAGGGCAGCAGAAAGCTGCTCCTCTGGGAATGCAGTGGGCAAAGGCTGCTGTGGTGTCCCAAAGCTCAGATTGGATCCAGGTAGGAATGCTTGGCTCCTCCCCTGGGCGGAGCATCTCCCCATGGGTGATGGAATTTGATCAGCCATGCAGGGACACTAACTGGCCATGAACAGAAGATAATTAATAATTAATGGCCCATGAACAGAAGAGATCTCCTGGAGGGAAGATTGGCTGTGGGAGAGATAAAGAAAACTGCCCAATGAACAGCAGAGAACTGCCCCAGCTCTGACAGATGGCAAATAGAACACACACCCCCAAACCATATCCTACAACCCAGGACAGAGATTTACTGCAGGAACCGTGTGGGGCTTCAGTGAGGAAGGGCTGAGCTTCTCCTGAGCAGGTCTGGCCAGGAGGAAGAGCAGTGACCTGGATCTCAGCTGGCCCTGGACACACCGAGGGCTCCCACCCTGCCGGGTGCCCCTCTCCCTGTGAAAGGTGAGTGTTTGCTCTGTGCTCTGCACACACACGTGTTACATTTAAACCCAAAAATTAAATTTTCCTCTGGAAATGGGTCTAGTGGAATATATCAGTCCCTCTGGCTTCTTTCTATCCCCCTTATTTTCCCCCCTAAATCCTTTCTTCTGCTGTTTTTCATCTGCTGCTTCTTCCCTCAGCCTGTCGCCGAGCCAAACCCATCTGAATGCATCCAAGGAAGGATCTGCCATTAGTGCTGCTCTGTCTCTCCTCTTAGTTAGGATATATTTAGCCATCATCTTTTAGCTTTTTTTTTTTTTTGCTGGCTGTTCAGTGGCTTTAAAAAGCAGGTGCTGGGAACGGAAAGAGAAGATTAAAAGTACCTGCTGTCAGCTACCTCTCCCTGTGCAGCTGTGCAAAGCAAGCACGTGGGCAGAGTGGGTAACAGCTGCCCCTTGAAAACCTCATTTGTAATTCTAATTATACTTTTTTATTATTATTATTATTTCAATAATCTCTTTCTGCACTGCTACAAATTTCCAGAGCAGCTATTTCCTCCCGTGCCTCATGTGAATGTGGAGTGTTGGGAATCCATCAAACTCCCCGTGGTGAGGGTGAGGGATCCTTCATGGGCAGCTGGGATATCCTGGATGGGCTGGGCAGGCCCAGATGGAGCCAGGCTCACCTGCAGCCACATGGATATGGTGTCCCACAGCCACCCCTGACTGTCCCTGTCCCACAAGCTGTGCCCATGGCCCAGCCCCAGCTGCAATGTGGCTGCTCAGGGGCCACTTGCAAATTCTTGGCTGCTGTCTCAGCCTTGGCAGCTTCCCTGCTCCTCCCTGGCCCCATCAGAGAATTTCTCAGGATGGGAAAGATCTCTAAGATCATCAGGTCTAAGCCAAGCCCACCACCAAGCCCTGTCCCCATCACCAGCCTCCATCCCATCCCCATCTCCTTGGCTTACTTCCCTCCTTAAACACATCCAGAGCTCATCAACAGCTTGCAGGTGGAGGAAGGGGCTTTGCAACATGAGCAGGGCCTTTAAACCTCTCATTTCTGCTCCTTTGCACTCAGCAGCTCCCTGATTCCATGGCAGGAGTGCCTCCAGGTTTGGCCATCCCTGATTGCCACCTCTGTGGTTCCCCTCTGGTTTAGGAGAAATTGGGGACAGATTCCCCGGGGAGTCTGCCTGCAGTGAGACCCCAAAACAGCACAGCTCAGCCTGGCTCTTCCCCTCTTCCTTCTCCCTGCCTCCCCTTCCAAAACTCTTTCTGCATCTTCCCCATATCCCACTTGAACTGTACAAAACCACAAAAACAGCCCTGCCAGAAACTCTCCTCAGAGCTTGGCTGTGCACTGGGGCACATACACAGGGCACTCAGCACCCATTTCTGGGGCGGGGAATGGGAAACTCTGGGGCTGAAACCTTTGTTTTTTGTGTTTTCCAAAGTTGCTGGCATTTTGTAAATAACCCAGAAACACCAGTCCCTGGGGGCTGATGGGGTGTGTGTGTTTTGTTGCTGGGGCTGTACCTCCCCAAATTCTGCCAAAGGGTGCCTGTGGGTGCCTTCTCCAGCCCAGCCAACCTCCCAAACCTGTCCCCAAACCCTTGTTTTCCCAATTTCTCATCCCATTTCTGTAGTTTGGGGTGGAAAACTTTGTGTTCATGTTTTCCAAAGTTGCTAGCATTTTGCAATGCAGCAAAACACACACACACCATCAGCATCACTCCCTGGGGCTGATGGGGTGTGTGTGTTTTGCTGCTGGGGCTGTACCTCCCCAAATTCTGCCTAAAGGGTGGCTGTGGGTGCCTTCTCCAGCCCTGCTACCTCCCAACTCTGTCACCAAACCCTTGTTTTCCCATTCCCCACCCCATTTCTGGGGCTGAAACCTTTGGTTTTTTGTGTTTTCCAAAGTTGTTGGCATTTTGCAAACACTAACTCAGAAACACCAGCAGCACTCCCTGGGGCTGATGGGGTGTGTGTGTTTTGCTGCTGGGGGTGGCTGTACCCCCCAAAATGCTGCCTGTGGGTGCCTTCTCAGCCCAGCCACCTCCCAGCCTGGACCTTCCTGGTGCAGATGAGACCTGACCCTATGGCTGGGAGGTGGATTGATGCTGGCAGGGCTCTGGGAAGGCAGCCTGGCCCCAGGCATTGCGACACAGAAGAGTTTTTTGTATTCCAAAACAAGGGCTGATAATGGAGGGCACGGGGCCGGAGCCGCGGGAGGCTGCTAAGCGAAATGAGACAGGAAGCACGTAATTCAATTAGATACAGAGCAGCATGAAGACATCTGAGTACACACACGGGCTCAGAGGCTGTTGCATAACCCCGGGAAGGGCTGAGCAATATGAAATACCTCACCTAGAGCGGCCCATGCCTGTCCTGGAGCAGCCCCATGGCAGGGGAGAGGCAGAAAAGCTGCTCCAGGGATCACAGGGGTCAGCTGGTGGCTGTGGCACAGTGGGCACAGGGGCTGTCCCAGCCTCGGTGAGGAGGATTTTGCTGGAACAGCCCAATCCTGCTCCCAATCCAGGGTTCAGACCTGCACACGTGAGTCTGGCACTGCCCTGAGCCCCAGCTCTGCAGCAGCAAACACCTTTGTGCCTCTTGTGGTCCCCAAAAAGAAACAGCCTTTGAGTGACACCTTCCCTTCCCTTCCCTTCCCTTCCCTTCCCTTCCCTTCCCTTCCCTTCCCTTCCCTTCCCTTCCCTTCCCTTCCCTTCCCTTCCCTTCCCTTCCCTTCCCTTCCCTTCCCTTCCCTTCCCTTCCCTTCCCTTCCCTTCCCTTCCCTTCCCTTCCCTTCCCTTCCCTTCCCTTCCCTTCCCTTCCCTTCCCTTCCCTTCCCTTCCCTTCCCTTCCCTTCCCTTCCCTTCCCTTCCCTTCCCTTCCCTTCCCTTCCCTTCCCTCCCTTCCCTTCCCTTCCCTTCCCTTCCCTTCCCTTCCCTTCCCTTCCCTTCCCTGGGCTCTCTCTCTCACCATGGGCAGCCTCACTGTCAGCTTGGCCTCACCTGAGCCCACAGCTTCAAAAGCTGCCACAGGGGACAAGGTAAAACCACACACACACACTTGTCCAATGCACTTCATTTCTCTGGGGAAAAGCAGCAGGGAAACAGAGCCTGAAGCCAAGAGAGGGGCTCAGGAGGCTGCAATCTCAAGGCAGAGGTGTGCAGGGTTTCTGTGCTCTGGCTCACATCCCCCAGGCTGCTCACCAGTTGCAGTTGCTGCCATGCCAGCTGTGTTCTTGCCATAGTTACATTTGCTGTGAGCAGCACGTGGTTGCCAGCACGGTGGCTGTGCCAGGCTCCGTGGAGCTGCAGCCAGAAATCATCTGTCCCGTGTGCCTGGCACACGTGTCCAGGCTCCTGGAGCTTCTCCTCTCGGCATGGCCTGCTCAGACCCTGCCTCAAACACCAGGCAGAGTTACCAGAGCATCCTGTGGCTCTGCACATCTGCAGCTGGGAGGATGGGCTGCAGCTCTACAGGGGAAAGGGACAGAGGTGAACGTTCCCACAGCATTTATATGGAAAAACCAGGGAGGAAATGGAGATGTGGGGGATGAGGAGAAGGGGCATTGCCACCCTAAACCCTCTGGTCACCTGCTGCAGCCGGGAGGTGAGTGCCAAGCTGCTTTGGCATGATTTCCAGCTCTCCTTTCCAACCCTGACCATTGAGTGGCTCTGTGGAACAGCTGAGTGTGGGTGCCAGGAGCCTGTGCCCACCTGCACATGCCACTGCTGCTGGGACACCCGTGCTCCCAGCGTGCTGCTCAGCTGGGGTGGAGCTCCAGCCTGGTGGGGCACTTCCAAAACTGCTGCCAAGCCCTGTGCATGCTGTGAGTGTGCACAGACATTCCCAGCAGCTGTACAGGCAAAGGCAACCTTCCAGCCCTCTCTCCTTTACTCTTCCATTTCTTCCCTGGCATCCACAGCAAGGATCACAGCTCTAATCTTGGTTTTAAGGCACACAGAAGACATGAATAAGAGCTTGGTGCAGCTCCAGCCATTTATCTGTAGCTGAGTATCTGCTAACCAAGAAGGCTTAAACTTGATTATTTGAGTGAAAATCCCCAGAGCCATCAGGAGAGAGGCTGCTTTTACATGAGGAGCTCAAAGTGAGTGTTCACTCATTAGTCCTGATGAGATGCATCCTTCCTGTCTGTCCACGAGCAAGACCATTCCGTGCCTTCTTGTCAGTGATGAGAGAAAGACAGGCCTCTCCTTTACTGCTCAGTGGGGCTGAGGTACCTCATGCTCCTCCTGAAGTCTCCCACCCAGATATCCTCATGCTCCTGCTCCCAAAGGCAGCTTGAGAGGAGCCTTTCCCCCTTGCCCAGGGCCCAGATGGCTTCGTGCTGCCACTCTCCTGGCACAGTTCATCTCTCCTGGGAAAGCTGCTCTGGCAAAGGGAAAGATGCTCTGGCAATGTGCTGTGGGTGATGAATGCAGGCAGCAAGGGGAGGAGACAACCTGAGCTCTGGAAAAACGTCTGAGCTGGGAATAGCAGGGAGGAAGGGAGAGGATGAGGAGTGGAAGTGGCAGCTGTGGCCTTGTGCTTGGCTGGCCATGAGCAGGGGGTGTTAAGGTCACTCCCTCCCAGTGCTGCTGAGCTGGGGAATTGCAGGGAGGGCAGCTCTGGGATCCTGTATGAGCCTGACCTCACCATGGGGCCTGTTGGTTCTCATGGACCTCTGGTTCTTATAGCCCCAGACCTTGGGGTTCGCTGCTATGCATTGGTTTAACCCTTTCTCTTCATTTTTTTCTTTTGTTGGTTCTCATTGACCTCTGGTTCTTGTAGCACCAGACCCTGGGGTTTGCTGCTATGCACTGCTTTAACCCTTTCTCTTCATTTTTCTCTTTTGCTGGCTCAGTCCTTCCCCTCCAGTTTCCAACCTCTCCCTGGCTTTTAATCTCCTTTCAATTTCCAGGTCTCACCAGGATCCTCCATTATCAGATGCTTTCCCAGGTTTTGGCTCCTTTGATGTGCATCCCTTCTCTCCTCTCAGCACACACACCCAGCAGGGAATTTGTGATGAAGAAGTGCAACTTCAACCAGCACATTACATAGATTATATGTTATATGTTATATATGTTATATGTTATATGTTATATATGTTATATGTTGTATGTTATATGTTATATATTCCAGCTGTGAACTGGCAGTGCCATTAAAGAGAAGTGGAAACATCAAACCCTCCTGCTCCATCTGCATCCCCCAGGAAGCCCAAACCCTCCTGACCCTGCTGGGGACTGCCACCCCCTGCTTTAAGCACTGGGGCAGCGCTGGAGGTGCGGGGAGCCCTGGAAGCCCTGGGGCAGCGGGGTGGAGCAGCAGGATGGAGCTGACGGCTCTCTGCGAGGGCTGCAGCGTCTGTCCTGTCCCTGCTCTCCCACCCGCCGGCGCTTCATCAGCAGGCTCCACACGTCGCTGGAAAACGAGCCTGTTTTTTCCTGTTCCCGAGGAAGCGGCGATGACTGTGATGCTCAAGGACGAGCCTGGGCCTCCCACTCCCCCCTCCCTTAGCAGCACACACAAACTTACCTAAGCTCTCCTCTTGAGGGGCGCTGCCTGAGCAGCTTTTGGTTGGCTGGAGGCTGCGGTGATGCTGGGTCCCCCTCCCCGCTCTCCCTCCTCCCGGCCCATATAAAGCGCGGCTCCGCTCCGCTGCCGCAGCCGCCAGCCCGGGACCGCGGGGCAGGTGGTGCCCGCAGCCGCCTCTTGCAGCCCTTGGCACCCCCGGGAGGAGCCGATGAGTTGCTGGATGCCTGGGTGCCCAGCTCTCAGCATGTGCCGGGGCTTAGCCGCGCTGCCCATCACTTGCCTGGAAAGGTAAGGCGCTTTGGGAGGCAGAGGGGTCGCACCTGGACCAGCCTCTGCTGCCGCCGATGTGATGGTAGGGTAGAAACCGGGATGCACGAAGTGATTCCTTGTGGCTGCATCCCTTCTGCTCCCCGGGAGGGGAACACGGAGGTGAAACCAGCGCAGGGAGAGAGACCAGGCTGGCCAGGGCTGTACAAACACACCAGGGCTTTCTGGCTCTGCCTCTGCACAACTTGCTCCGAGCTGACAGCAGCAGGAGTATTTTTGTCAACACTGCCGAACTGTTCAGTGACATGTTGCTCCTCCTGCCAAGCCTCACGCTGCCGGCTTGACATTTAAACCCTGATTTTTTTGTATGGGCGCCTGGGGACGCCTGAACGAGCCGCGGGCACGCAAATAACAGCTGGGCCACAGCACCTCGGGGACACCCTGGGGACAGACAGGAGCCGCTTCTCCTGCCCTGCTGCTGCCGCCGACACCTCCCGGCAGGGAGGTGCCTCCTCCGTGCTTTCGCCGCGGGGACAGGCAGGAGCATCCCAGCCTCTGGCACGGGAGCATCCCAACCTCTGGCACAGCAGCATCCCAGCCTCTGGCACGGGAGCATCCCAGCCTCTGGCACAGCAGCATCCCAGCCTCTGGCACGGGAGCATCCCAGCCTCTGGCATAGGAGTATAACAGCTTCTGGCACGGGAGCATCCCAGCCTCTGGTACAGGAGCATCCCAACCTCTGGCACACCAGCATCCCAGCCTCTGGCTCAGCAGCATCCCAGCTTAGGGCACGGGAGCATCCCAGCTTCTGGCACAGCAGCATCCCAGCCTCTGGTACAGGAGCATCCCAGCCTCTGGCATAGGAGCATAACAGCCTCTGGCACGGGAGCATTCCAGCCTCGGGCATGGGAGCATCCCAGCCTCTGGCACAGCAGCATCCCAACCTCTGTCACGGGAGCATCCCAGCCTCTGGCACGGGAGCATCAGTGCTGCCTCCTCAAGCCACGGGGCAGGTGGATGGCGCTGCCCTCCCCACGCCCTGCTGACAGGCTTCTGGGAGCCCAGGGGCACCCCAAAAATCAGAGCAGGGGAGCAGCAGCTGGCAGGCAGCAGAGGGATGCTCCCGCTGTGCCGAGAGGAAGGAAATCGCTGTTTTTCCAGCGGGTTGGGAGCAGCGGAGTGATGCCGGGAGAGTGGGGTGGGGAAAGGAACCAGAATAGCTCCGGGGAGCTGGGGAGGGGGCTCCAGCAGCTTTTACCTGCCCCAGAGGAAAGATCGGGCTTTATATTTCATGTGTCTCCGCCTGGGAAGCGAGCAGGAGAAAACGGTCCCGCAGGTTTAATGCGCGGTTGCCAGGGAGCAGGGAAAGCAAGGGGGGAGCGTTTATTTCACACACCAGAGAGCCAAGAAGTGGCTGAAGCCGGGGGGCGAAGCAGGGGTGCAGCCCCTGCAGGGGTGGCAGACTGATGGTCCCCAGATCCCATCTCACCCCTCCCTCCCTCCCTTCCAGAGCCAAGGATCTGAAGACCCGCTTGGGCATCCTGCTTCACAAACCCGAGCTGGGACACAGGAGTGGGAGCTCCAGCAAGCTGCAGCTGGGCTCCAGGCGCAGGTAAGCCAAGCACAGCTCTGCCCCGGGTGCAGCCCGGGAGCAGCCGCCGTTCCCGAGGGATGCTGCTGCCCATCTGCAGCACAGAGCGCAGAGCACAGCTCCCCCTCCATGTAGTCCCACCCAGGCGGGCCGGGAAGGCGGATCACTCCCCTGCTCCAGCGGTATAAAACCCGGCAGGGAACGGATGCTCTGGCATTAGGCACAGAGAGCAGGGCCTTGGTGAGAGGCAGGGATCCCGCAGGGCTCCTGCCCTTCCTGGTGCCTCACACCAGCGGCTGGGATCCCCGGGGAATGCGGGCAGCATTAAACACAGAACACTGAATATCAGTGCTGAGGGCAGGGGTTTTCCTGCAGGGGAGGCTCTGCTGGGCCAGCAGAAAAGGGCTCTTCTGAGCATCTCCTAAAGAACCTGCTGGACTCGTGTTGGCAGAAAAGGGCTTTTCTGAGCATCCCCTAGAGAACCTCCCGGCCAGCAGCATGGAGATGAGGTCGGGTGAGCCATCAGGGAAGGTGAAAGAAAGGGAGGAGAGAGGAAAGAGAGCCCACAGGTAATGGATGTTGGTCCCTGGCTTTGGTTTCCTGCTGAATGCTGCTGTGTCCCGTTGATGGAGCCGCTCAGCTGAAGTGCTCCTGTTCCTCACTGCTTCACAGCAAGCCTCACATCTTTTTTGTCTTTTCCAGAAACTCCTCCCAAGAGGTGCTGGAATGGAGGGAGTCCTTTGACCAGCTCCTCAAGAGCAAAAGTGAGTAGCATCTTGTTTCCTTCTCTGGGTGAGAGCGTGTAGGACTAATGTACTCCCAGTGAGCTGTATGACTGGAGTCAGTGTAGGATGAAATCTCGCCTCCTCCTCAAATGAGGTGTTTGAGGGTTTAGAAAGAGGTCTCTTTCCTGCCCAGATCTGAGGCACAGGGCTCATTGCTGGGTGTTTTTGAGGGGCAGAAGTGTTGTCTCATGGCTGCCTCGGGACAGGAGCACTGTCACAGGCATCCCCTGAGGAGCAGCCCACCAGGGGGAACATCATGGTATTCCCAAAGCACCCCTTTCCCCACACTGGGGAGAAGGCAGTGTCTGCTCTGGGTGGCTGGTGGAAACAGCCATGCAGCCAGCTCCCCTCAGGCTTGTTCAGACAACTGCATTGCTGCCCTCTGTCTGTCTGTCCTGTGCCTCCGGGGATGGCTCTTCCACAGGGAACAGGAATTCAGCTGTTTGACTGGATAACCTTGCCCTTTTCCTGCTCTGGGATCAGCGGTGTGTCTGTGATGCACAGGGCTCCTGTGAGATGCTGTCTCCCTCTCCCTATGCAGACAGGTTCTCCTCACCCAGAGATGGGACCTCTTTTTTAGTCCCACACATCATCCCCTCCTTACACTGCGCTCTGCACAATGGCAAAAAAAAAAGGAAAATACTCCAAAACCAATTTTTACAATTATAGAGATAATAACTCAAATTATAATGAGGGCCAAAACGAGATTGCTGACTATAACAAGCCAAGACCTTGTAATTCTCTATTTACCTTTAAAAAATTATTACCTTGATTGAGCTTTGCAAAATTCAAATGGCAGAAGCAGCAAATTTTAATCCAAAAGTAGCTGTCTACCTTAAAAGCTCTTCCCCAGCCAGACAAAGTCCTTCCACAGCCAAAGTCTGGGCCAACCGTATTTTTTTTCTGGTCTGCCTTTTGCAGCTTTCCCAAAACCCTCTGATTTTATGGATTCCCCCAGTCATCCCCTCCTTACACTGGGCTCTGCACAATGGCAGTCTCCAAAACCAGTTTTTACAATTTTTTATAATTGTTTTTAAAATTTTACAATAGTTAGAGAGGATAACTCAAATAATAATGAGAGCCAAAACATGATTGCTGACTACAACAAGACCTTGTAATTATCAATTTACCTTTAAAGAACAATTGCCTTGCTTGAGCTTTGCAAAATTCAAATGGCAGAAGCACCAAATTTTAATCCAATAGTGGTTGTCTACCTTAAAAGCTCTTCAGCCACACAAAGTCCTTCCACAGCCAAAGTCTGGGGCCAACTGTATTTTTTTTCTCAGTCTTTCTCACGTGCTGTGATGGCTAATGGGCATCTCTAGCCTTGTAACTTAATCCACCCTCCCAGCACAGCTTTGAAATCCTTGCTGCAATTACTCTCCTGTCCTCAGCATCTCATTCCCCCCAGATCTGGGCTGAGAAATCAGAACCAAGGCTCCTGCAGCGTTCCGATGCGTCAGCGCGCTTCTCCTTAGGTAGAATTAGCTCTTTCCCGAAGCTGTAAAGAAAATACTCTGAAGCCTCATTACAGAAAGGTCAGAGAAATAAAACCAGAGGATTACTTGTCTGTGGGAAAGGATTTTATTGGAGTCTAGAGGCCAATTAGCAGTGTCTCAGAGGGTGGAATTTGCCCGGAAGGAAAGGAAATCTGTGGATGTCACGGTCTGAGCTCCCAGGGCAACGCTCCCCAGGCAGTGTCTGCTGCTGGTCCTCTTCCCCCCGCCTCCTTTCCCATTAACTGCTCTTCTCTCCCCTCCATAGGTGGGGTAAATGCATTCCACACCTTCCTGAAGACTGAATTCAGCGAGGAGAACCTCGACTTCTGGCTGGCATGCGAGGACTTCAAAAAGACCCGCTCGAAAACCAAGCTGGCCTCCAAAGCCAACAGGATCTTCGAGGAGTTTGTCCAAAATGAGGCGCCCAGGGAGGTGAGATCATTTTCTGTCACATCAAATAGGGTGGGAAAGGAATAAAATATCCTGGTGGGTTTTATGAAAGTGCTGTTGGGTCTGTGGGAAGGTGTGCTCTTGTTCATGATCTAACATTGTGTGGTCCATCACATAATGCTGGAACAGAAATTGAGTCTAACTGTGAGGTATAGCAGGCACAGGGCCTGCAAGGACTCTCTGGTGGTCAGTTGTCTAAGATAATAAATGCCTAGTCATGGTGACTGGACCAAAAGAAGCCCCTCTTCCACCTTTGCACCCTTGTTATCTCTCCGTAAGATGATAGGTCACTTTCACCTCGACCCTTACCATTGGGCTGTTTCCCAAAACTCCTGTATCCTATAAAAACCCCTACTTCTGCCCAGTTTGAGAGAAGAGGTGTCACTGAGACCCTTTGCAGAAGCTGTCAATAAAGACATCCCTGTGGAAGGCTCATACAGCCTTCTCCTCTCTCTCCCTGTGCCTGCCAAAGGCACTTAACAATCAAAGAGCTGAAAATCACTAATGAGCTGAGAATCACCAAAGAGCTGATCTCATGTGGTGTTGTGAGGGTCCCCAGGATGAGGTGAGAGATGAGAATTTGACTCCAAGTTCTCAGGAGGCTGATTTATTACTATATTCTATTCTATTCTATTCTATTCTATTCTATTCTATTCTATTCTATTCTATTCTATTATATATGCTATACTAAAATTGTACTAAAAAAAGAGAAAGGAGACATCAGAAGGCTTGATAAGAGTGATAATGAAAGCTCATGACTGACTCCTCAGAGTCTGACACAGCTGGCTGTGATTGGTCATTAATTAAAAACAATTCACATGGAACCAATCAAACATGCACCTGTTGGTAAACGATCTCCAGACCACATTCCAAGCAATCAGATAATTATTGTTTTCATTCTTTTCTGAGGCTTCTCAGCTTCCCAGGGAAGAAATCCTGGTGAAGGGATTTTTCAGAAAATATCACAGAGACAATCTCACTTAAGAGCTGAGCTTGCTTAGATTGCCTGTGGCCTTGGAGCCTGCCTGAGGGGCCTGGACAGCTTGTGCTTAACTGGACTTCTCTGTCTGGGACACCCACGGCAGCCAGGCTTGGGGAGACCCCAAAAACCCAGAAGCCACATTAGTGAAGGGATAGAAAGGTTTGTGACCATCTCCTCCCTCATCTGAAGACCAATTAAAACCAGGTTTTGTCCTCACATAGAAGAGGAGCTAACGTTTGTGGGTGCTGCTGCCTTGCAGGTGAACATCGACCACGAAACCAGGGAGATCACCCGCAAGAACCTCTCGGGGGCCACCTCGGCCTGCTTCAACGAGGCGCAGGCCAAGACGCGCACGCTGATGGAGAAGGACTCCTACCCCCGCTTCCTGAAATCCGCCTCCTACCAGGACATGAGCAGGCAGGCCGCCAGCCGCGGCACCAGCAAGCGCTCGCACACCTGACCTGAGCCAGGGGACGAGCCAGGGGGCCAGGAACAGGGTGGGACACGGATTGTGAGGGCTGAGGCCTGTGGGGCGGGGGTCCGGCTGAAGTTGTGGGGCTTTAGCAGGATCCCCAGCACCCTGAGCGCTTCAGGAGCCGCTGGACATGGCATTCCTCCCTCCCTGGGGGTGGGAGCCCTCACAGCTGGAGACCTTTGCCACTGCAGACACGGAGAGAAATGGGGTTTGAGCTGCGAGCCCAGCTCAAACTCAGCTCATTCAGAAATGGGATTCCCTGAGCACCCACAACCCAAGAGCTCCCACCTGCTCTCTGACCGCCACAAGCAGCACAGGACCTGCCACTCCTGCTACAGGGAATGGTCAGGATAAAAGCCCTGAGACTACCTGGCAATTTCAGCTGGAGGGATCCTGAGCCTGCCTTCTCCTAATCCCAAGATCCCCAGCACCCTGAGGACTTCAGGAGCTGCCAGACCCACATTCCTCCTTCCTTGGGGATGGGAGCCCAGAGTCTCCCCTCACGGCTTGGCTGGAGACTTTTGCCACTGCAAACATGGAAAGAAATGGGGTTTGGGCTGTGAGCCCAGCTCAAACTCAGCTCATTCAGAGATGGGATTCCCTGAGCACCCACAACCCAAGGGCTCCCACCTGCTCTCTGACCGCCACAAGCTGTGGGGTCAGCACAGGACCTGCCACTCCTGCTGCAGGGAATGGCCAGGATAAAAACCCTGAGACCTCGTGGCAATTTCAGCTGGAGGAATCCTGAGCCTGCCTTCTCCTGACCCCAAGATCCCCAGCACCCTGAGTGCTTCAGGAGCTGCCAGACCCACATTCCTCCCTCCCTGGGAATGGGAGCCCAGAGTCTCCCCTCACGGCTTGGCTGGAGACTTTTGCCACTGCAGACACGGAAAGAAATGGGGTTTGGGCTGCGAGCCCAGCTCAAACTCAGCTCATTCAGAGATGGGATTCTCCTGAGCACCCACAACCCAAGGGCTCCCACCTGCTCTCTGACCACCACAAGCTGCGGGGCCAGCACAGAACCTGCGGCTCCTGCTGCAGGGAATGGCCAGGATAAAAATCCTGAGACTTCGTGGCAATTTCAGCTGGAGGAATCCTGAGCCTGCCTTCTCCTAATCCCAAGATCCTCCAGCTGTGTCCTATGCATGCTCTGCATCGAAGCTGTCCACCTCCTTCCAGTGCAGTGACGTTTTTATCCCTCGCTTGAGCTCCACAACCTTCAGATTGCACCTAATCTTAAGTCACGTGCGTGACGTTTTATCCCTGTTATTGTTATTTATTTCATCATTGTTATTATTATTATTATAGCTATATTTATTAGAGCAGCACTGCTGAAAGCACACATGTGTATACCTTGCTCCAAGGAGCTTGCAAATTAAATTATTTTAGCTGCTGTAGCACTTAGCATGCCCCCCACCTTTTCTGTGTAATAATTTGAGAAGACCAGACAGATTTGTAGCACAATTTTGGAGCAAGGTACACCAGTAGCAGCAGGGAGAGCTGCTAGAGATGGCAGTGCAAGGATGCTTTGCAGCCAATGTTGTTCCCTCTCTCTCCTTTTAAAGATGTGGAAGGCATTGCAGCTTGTCCCAGGCAAGGAACAGAGAGGTCAAACAGGCACTTTGGTGAGCAACTCTATGGAAAACTTGATTTTCACACATAGGAGAGAAAAAACAGGGCTTTGCCTGGGTTCATAATTGGGCTTGGTGTTCCCTTGGATGGTGAAACCAGTCTGCAGCCACAGCACTTTACCAGAAATCTGTAGAGTGAGCAAAACCATCCTGTGAATTCAGTGATTTGGGGGTGGCAGGAACCACCCACCCAGCCCAGACCTTCAGAAAGTCCCTCTCAGCAGGAATTTTGGGGTCCTGGAGAGGTGTGGGTCCCACTTGGCAGCAATGATGGGTGGGTGGGTGATGTGGAGCCTGTGCTGAGTCCTGGGAAATGTGCCACCAGCACTGCTGCCTGCTGAGAGCTGCTTCCCAGGGCTCTGTTTATCCCCAGAGGCCAAACCTGGAGATCCTTATCCCACTGGTACTCACTCCTTGCCAAGGGAACTCTCTTTTGCCCCACTGTCTCAGCAACATCCGGAGCACAGCATCATTTGGGCTTTTCACAGCTGCTTGAGCAGAGCAAGGGACCAAAGACCAGTTTGGGGATGTTACTCCAAGCCCTCTTCCACCACCCCCATCCTGGTCCCACCTCTGAGCCTCTGGCTGTTGTCCTGGCTGTGTTTACAGGGAGATATCAGCTGCTTTCTTATTTATTATTTATTTTTACAACTGGAACCACCTTTGCTGTGTTACTGAAGCGAGAGATGCACAATGGTCTGTTCTCATTGCTGATGTAATGTTGTCATTACAAAATAAAATAAAATAAAATAAAATGTAAAGAGCAAAATACCCTGACAACATGGGCTGGGTCTTTATTTTTCTGGTTGTGGACTTTCAATCAAATTTTACATTCTAATTCTGGATGCTTTGCAAAGCTGCTTGTGTTGGGTGACTCGGGGGGCATTTCCAGTCACTTTAAAAGTGACAGTGTCAAGACCAGAAGAGGAAGGGGGAAGACTTTTGGGGCATAAATCTTTGTGGTATTTGGTTTATCAAAGAAAACGGAGTGATTCATAGAAAGCATGAAAGCAGAAGTGAAGCTTTCAATATATGAAGTGCCAGGGTATTCAATGCTGCTTGTATTGCTCATCATTTCTGAGCCCTTTACAGGACTGCAGTTCCCAATATCTGCTCAGTATTATTAAAACCACAAATGTCATAAAATTAAGAGGATGCTGGGAAAAAACCCTGCTTTTGGGTCACTGACATAAAAAATACTTGATTTTTGTCAGTAACACACCTGATGTTTGAATTCATTGACAAGGGGAGAACTCTCTGGTATCAGAGGGGTTAAAAAAAAATCCTATTCCTGTGCAGAGTGAGGTCTGAGCAGTCCCTTCAAATGCTCTGGGAGAGAAGGGGAAGTTTGCATGGAAAGAGCTTTCCATGGAAGCACCCAGGGCTGGAGACGAGCAGCCCAGTGCAGCTCAAAGAAGTGCTTGGAATAAAAACCCAGCAAAAATATGGTTTTATTTCAGTTGCCTTCTTTCTATTTATTGCATGTTCTGGAAGCCAAAATTAACTGGCCTGCGTCAGCAGAGTGTGAGAGGGCTGGTGAGGAGGAGCTGGAATCCCAGGGAATAACTCAGAATGTGCACGTTCCAAGGTGTCACTAGGAGCATGTGAAAAACGCCAATCACTTGTTTTTGAAATTTGAAAAGTTTAATAGTAATAAAATGGTTATGAAAATAGCAATATAATTAGAGTAATAATAATTTGGACAATTTGGATTAGGGCAATATGAGACAATAAAAACAAAGAGTTATGGACAGTTCAGGTACCTCTTTCTGGGCAAAACAAGCCCGAAAAAGGACCCACGTTAACAGAGGATTAACCCTTAAAAAAACCAGCCTGTTGCATATTTATACAGCTCATACATGATGCATAAATTCCATTCAAACACAGGATTCTGACTGGGCAGTGTCAGCTTCTTCCTCTGAATCCTGACGGCGTCTCCAGGGCTGAGTGAGGTGGGAAGAAGTTCATTTCTCCTGATAATGGAGCAATAAATTCTCTTTCTCTGAAAGATTCAGGTGTCCTGTGGCTGCTATCTCAGTGCAAGTCCTTTAGAAAAAAAAGTATCCTACACAGCATAGGTTCTATTTTAACCTTATGTTATAACCTAAAACTATATTTAACACACTACTTAAGAAAATTAACACAGCGTAACTTTCTAACATAACCCATATAATATTCATTTGAATATTTGCAAAAAGCCAATCATAAAACAGGCATTTTTCACAAGCACAAGCCACCCCCTGCCACTCAAATGCATTTTCCAAGCAGTTGCAGCTGCAGCAGAAGCTCCTGAGCCCTGTGACAGCCATGCAGGGGCCAAGGCTCAGCAGGCACTGTAAAACACATGGACTCTGCTCCATCCCCACCCACCCAGAGGAAAGCAGCTTCCCCTCACCTCTCATTTCCTTTTAAATTAAGCATGGCCTTGTCTTACAAGCCAGGTGATTTGGGATCATAGCAGTTTGCATCTCTATCTGATCTTTGTCGGTGTCAGAGGGAAGAAATGAGCTGGAAAGTAGCCAGGAAATATTTAAATTACTTGTCAGGAAAGAGAGCAGTAAGGCAGACTAGAAGCAGCCAGAATCAAAAAATAATATTGTTGTTGCCTTTTTTTTTTTTTTTACTGCAGCTTCTGAATGAAAAATATGAATACTTTGTCTTGCACACCTTGAAGTTAATTTAAAACTGATTCTCCATTTAAAAAAATCAATAAAATTAATTTAAAAATTATTTATAAATAAAAATAAGAAAATAAGAAAATAAATTTAAATTAAATAATTTAAAAATAAAAACAATAAAATAATAAATTAATTGAAAGTTAAATTATTTTAAAATAAAAATAAAATAAAAATTATTTAATTAAAATTAAATTATTAAAAAATAAAATTTAAATTTAAATTTTAAAAAAAGAAGTGATAAAAATATAGAATTAAAACTTTTTTGAGCTTTCTTTAGAAGGAAATGTGAGGCTGTGTCACATTTTTGCTGCATCATGCATGGCCCAAGCTGATCCTCAGCCTCGGTGGCAGCTCTCAGACCCCACAGCTGATTCTCCACAATCCCATTTGCAGCCCAGTTTCCTCTGAGATGTTTCCCAAAGAGAAAACCCAGTCACTAAAAGCCAGCCTTGCCTCCAGCTGTGCCTGCTGCCAAAACCCAGTGGTCATACAACAAAACCTTAAAGCCTCAGGGGGGATAAAAAAAAAAACCAACCCAACCCACAGAGCCACATTTGAGACAGAGGAGCCAAAGCTTCCCTCATCCAGCTGTGGTCACTCAAATAAAGCCAGGCTGAAGTTTCCCAGGGAAAGGGCTGCAAATTTGGAAGCAGCTGAGGGGATTTGGGCTCCGCCGTGGGGGTGGCACTGCCCTGCCCCCAGGCTGTGAACACGAACTTGCTCCTGGGCCAGCTTTCCATGAGCCAGAATGGGGAGGAGTGGATTTATTTGGTGGAAAAAAAAAAAAAAAAAAAGAAAAAAAGAAAAACCTGCTTCCCTGTGCCCTGGGAGCTGGAGCATTCCCAACAGCAGCTCAGGGGCTCCTGCAGCCAGAAGATTCCTGCTCCAGTGGGACCAGGGTGCTCTTAAGACATGGATGGGGATGCAGGAGGGCACTAGGACAAGGATTTAGGCTGGTGGATGTGCAGATATTTCAGTGTAGGAATTCTGAGCTCTTCATTTTCCATGGATACACACGTGTGGCTGCAGGCTGTGTGTGTGTACATCCATGATTTACTTCTCTTTTTAGAGAAAGGCTGTGAAGGAAGGCTGTAAAATGTTATTTGGCTATGTTTTGGAAGAAGCTCAGCTACATATGTGTACATCCATGATTTATTGGTCATTTTAAAGAAAGGCCATGAAGGGAGGCTATAAAATGTTATTTGGATATGTTTTTGGAGGAAGCTCAGCTGCATGTGTGTACATCCATGATTTATTTCTCTTTTTAGAGAAAGGCTGTGAAGGAAGGCTGTAAAATGTTATTTGGATATGTTTTGGAAGAAGCTCAGCTACATATGTGTACATCCATGATTTATTGGTCATTTTAAAGAAAGGCCATGAAGGGAGGCTATAAAATGTTATTTGGTATGTTTTTGGAGGAAGCTAAGCTGCATGTGTGTACATCCATGATTTATTTCTCATTTTAAAGAAGGGCCATGGAGGCTGTAAGATGTTATCTGGGTATGGTTTTGGAGGAAGCTCAGCTACACGTGTGTACAGTCATGAGTTACTTCTCTTTTTAGAGAGAGGCCATGAAGGAAGGCTGTGAAATGTTATCTGGAGATGATTTTTGAGGAAGCTCAGCTGCATGTGTATCCATTATTTACTCCTCTTTTTCAAGAAAGGCCTGCTGTAAAATATTATCTGGGTATGTTTCTGGAGAAGGCTCTGCGGCATGGGTCTTCACCAATGATTTATTTCTCATTTTAAAGAAAGGCCATGGAGGGAGGCTATACAATGTTATCTGGATATGTTTTGGAGGAAGTTCAGCTGCATGTGTGTACATACATGATTTGCTTCTCACTTTAAAGAAAGGCCTGCTGTAAAATATTATTTGGATATGTTCTTGGTGGAAGCTCAACTGCACGTGTGTACATCCACGATTTATTTCTCATTTTAAAGAAAGGCTGTGAAGGCCTGCTGTAAAATGTTATCTGGGTATGTTTTTGGAGGAAGCTAAGCTGCATGTGTGCACATCCATGATTTATTTCTCATTTTAAAGAAAGGTCATTAAGGAATGCTGTAAAATGTTATCTGGATATGTTTCTAGAGGAAGCTCAGCTGCATGTGTGTACATTCATTATTTACTTCTCTTTTTCAAGAAAGGCCTGCTGTAAGATGTTATCTGGGTATGTTTTTGGAGGACATTCAGCTGCATGTGTGTACATTCATGATTTATTTCTCATTTTAAAGAAAGGCCATGAAGGAAGGCTGTAAGATGTTATCTGTGTGTTTTTTGGAGGGAGCTCAGCAGCAGAGGGGATGCACTGAGCCATTCCAAACACGCCAAACGCCTCTGCCGTGTCCTGCAGAGCTCTGCCAGCCCCGGGGCAGGCAGCAGGGAGGGAGCAGCTGGATGCCATCCTCTGCAGCCTTTGCCTGAATGAGGTGCCAGCACTCACAGCTGATGAGTGATGCGCTCCCCCTGCCCTGAGCAGGCAGCTGAATGCCAAGGTTGCCAATCCAGCCCAGCTGCACTCAAGGATTTGTGCCCCTGGGCTGCCTCGGGAGCTGAGGAAGAATGAGAGGTGATTTTCTTGCTTTCTGCTGCTGCTGGGGCACCAAGGGCAGCGCTGGGGTCTGCAGCCAACGTGGGAAATGGATTTGTAGAAAATTCTCAGTCTGACAGAAGGCTCACACAGTGTGCATCTGAACGCAAACCTTGAGATAAAAAATGCTGATTTTGAAATGCCATGGAATAGGACAGACATTGAGAGAGAAACAGAACTAGAAACAAATTTCAAAGGATGGTTTTGTAAATAAGACTGGATACTTTGGAGAAATAGAACTATGAAAGATGCATTGTAGTAGGACCCACGAGGGGTAATTTTAGATAATTGGCTTCAAGGCATTTACAGCATGGTAAAAATAGCAATATAATTGGAGTAATAATATATTACTCTAATATATTGTTATATATAAATATATATTATATATATTACATATATATTATTATAAAAGCCTCGAGGGGGATAAAATTATTATATATTATATATTATATATTATATATTATATATATTATATATATTATATATATTATATATATATATATTATATATATATATATATATATTATATATTATTATATATTAATATATAATAGTATAATGCTCTAATATAATAATATATTATTCTAACATATTACTCCTTGGAGACCCTAAAGCTGATAGGCCAAGAAACACTTACAGCGTATTGTAATTAAGAATTAATTGGCTTCTGATTGTGATGGTGTGTGAATTGTAACACCTGTATTGTCTAACCCTTCTCATTGAGACTGAAAATGGAATAAAAGTCTTTAAAATGCCTCTCAGTTGCCCCATCTCTGGGTCAGAAAAGAGCTTAATCCACCAGCCCTCCTGCCTCCCCAGGGCTGGGCTGCCTGTGCTGGAGGGGAGCTGGGGCATGGCACAGCCACAGCCTGGGGGAAGGATGGGGATGAGGAACAGCTGGGAGAAATCCTGCTGGAGACCCATCTGCTCTCCTTGGGAAAGGCATCCAAGCTCAGGTGCTCAGCCTGGCTCCTTTTCTGACCTGTTTTGGGCTCCTCTGGGCTGTTTTAAATGGCTCTGCCCTGCTCTCTTTGCCCAGGGACTGCGATGTGCTGCCCTGCTTGGTGAGGTCCCTGCCTGCCTTGTTGTTGCCCTCTCCTTCCCTGCTAGCAAAAATTTATTTTTTGGTGGTGATGAGGATTGAGCAGCAGTCCAAAAAACTAAAAAATGAAGTTTAAAACAGGTAAAACTACTCCAGAAAAGGCATAGATATGGGGGATGTGGTTCAGTGCTGGACTTGGCAGTGATGGATGATGGTTGGACTCAATGACCTTGGAGATCTTTCCAGACCTAAATGGTTCTGTGAGAAGTGCCTGATGCTCCTCCATGGGTAGCATCACCTGCCATCCTTCTGTGGATTATTTTCCAGGGTTGTGTTCCAGCACTGAAAGTCACATCAGCACGGCCAAGCACATAAACCCTGGGATATTCCCACTTGGAAATATAATAGGAAAGCACGTGAAGGGAACATGAAGAAAAAAAACCTCATCCTACTATTCATAGCTCCTTTAAAAAATGATTTTGCCCTTGGCAGGCAGTTTTTGTTGCCACATTTTGCTCTGTGTTTATTTGTGGCTGCTGGCAGGACAAGGATTCTCGGGAGATGTCATCTCAGGGGAAGGGATGCAAAAATGGGTGTGAGTCCATCAGAATGGAGGAAAAGGGAGATTTGCTTAGCTGTGCCCTTGATTTCCCTGCTGTCTGTGTCTTGGCAGCTCATCTCCTGAGTCCCCGGGTGCGTGGGGGCAAATAATGACTCTGCAGATGTGCAAGTACAGCAGGAACTCCATAACCCAGACACTACAGAATGGTGATGGTGGAGAGGAGCTCTGCTACTCCTTGGAGACCCTTTCATTCCCTGGAAACTGCCTGTTGCAGGGACTCAGAGTTCAAACTTATGGCTCTGTGAAAAACAGCTTGGATCAGGAAAGCACTGGCAGCAAACCCTTCTTCCCTGGATGCAGGCACAGGACACTCCTGCCACAGCCCTGCTGCTTGCAAACACCTCGTTCCCACCACTGTAGGGTTTGGACTCCTACCATCCTAGGGATTTTCATCTTCCCACCATAAGATAATAAATGACTTTAATTCAACCAGCAAGCTGAAGAAGGCTCTTGTACTTGAGTGGGTGGGTGATGTGATGTTGTTATATTGGCCTTTTTTTTAATGCCTTTTAGCTGGTTTTGGATGTCTTTACTGGCTTTGAAGCTGAAATGTGCCCTTGCTCTGGTTGTTTATCTGCTTTGCAGCCTGCAAATGGGTATTTGAACACCAGCAGCTGCAGCCACAGTCCCGGTCAAACTGGGAGAGATTCTTTCTGTGAATTAAAATGAGATCCAGAGAGCCGTGGGACAGACTGGAGATTGCCCCTGAGTTTTCAGTCTCTGTCCCTTTGGGGCTGTGTCAAGGCCTCCTGTGGCAGCACAAACCCTGCAGAATTCCATGCAGAGACCGTGGGATGTTCCCAGAGCCTGTGGATGCTGTGGGAAGCAGGATGCCCAGTGAGGTACAGGGATGTGACTCCTGCAGAGGCAGAGTTTGGTGAGAGCTGGCATGGAGATGTGAGCAAAGCATTGGGATATCCACAGAAAACACACACAGGGCTGCCCCCAGAGATGGGACATCTTCATTAGTCCCGCACATCATCCCCTCCTTACACTGGGCTCTGCACAATGGCAGTCTCCAAAAACAGTTTTTACAATTGTTTACAATCGTTTTTACAATTTTACAATAGTTAGAGATGAGAATTCAAATTATAATGAGAGCCAAAACGAGATTGCTGACTATAACAAGCCAAGACCTTGTAATTATCTATTTACCTTAAAAAAAATATTACCTTGATTGAGCTTTGCAAAATTCAAATGGCAGAAGCACCAAATTTTAATCCAAAAGTGGTTGTCTACCTTAAAAGCTCTTCCCCAGCCAGACAAAGTCCTTCCACAGCCAAAGTCTGGGCCAACTGTATTTTTTTCTGGTCTGCCTTTTGCAGCTTTCCCAGAACTCTCTGATTTTATGGATTCCCCTAATCATCCCCTCCTTACACTGGGCTCTGCACAATGGCAGTCTCCAAAAACAGTTTTTACAATTTTTTACAATTGTTTTTACAATTCTACAATAGTTAGAGAGGATAACTCAAATTATAGTGAGAGCCAAAACGTGATTGCTGACTACAACAAGACCTTGTAATTATCAATTTACCTTTGAAAAAACAATTACCTTGATTGAGCTTTGCAAAATTCAAATGGCAGAAGCACCAAATTTTAATCCAATAGTGGTTGTCTGCTTTAAAAGCTCTTCCCAGCCAGACAAAGTCCCCCCTCCATCCACCCTGCCCTTTCAGGGCTTTTCCCTGCCCTTGTGCCTGTATCAGGCCATGTCTCCATGTCCAAATGCAGATTCCCAGTTTGTGCATGTGCCCAGGCACCAGGGAAAGTCAGGGATGATTTGATGGATACAATTCCAGCCCCATTTCAGATGTGAGCTGCATCCTGCTGCTGGCACAGAGCAGTGGAGGTGCCTGGAGGAGCTGCACAGGCTCTGCTGAGCTCATCTCACCCCACAGGGCAGCGAAGGATGTGGGAACCCACGGCACCACAGGGAATATTTCTCTGTCTGCTCTGGCGTGCCCTGACCCCCAGGGCAGCACTGACTTTGACCCCCATTCATGGAGAAAGTTTCCCAGACTTCAGGATAGACTGGAATACACAAAAGTGTGAAATAGATTATAGAGAGCAGTGTAGGTGTGTCACTAGGTGAGAAATTGAGGTTTTGGGATTTTTAGTGTGTTGTGGATGGAAGCAAGATGGAGGGCACAGGGTGTTGTCCTGGGTTTCTTCTTCATGCTGCTTCTTCCTTCTTCTCCATGGGTTTGGGTGGCATTCTGTAATTTCCTCATTGCAGCTCTGTGGGATCAGTTATTGGGTTAAAAGGGAAAATAATCCAGGTGTCAGCTCTTAATTGGACAGTTTAGTCTTAAAAGACCTTGGAACAAGAGATTGTTGGCCATTTTGTGCCTTCTGATGAAAAGCTGCCCATCTCACAGCAGTGAGGCTGTTTCACTGATAAAAAATAATAAACACCTGACTCCAAACATGAAATACTGTCTCAAGTGCCTTCAACCAAGACACAGAGAAACCAACAACTGGAACCACCAAAAAGGAAACTGGGTGGGACATCACCAGAGCCTGGCTCCTGCTGTGTGTTTCCTGCACAGGCTTTCCAGGCAGATAAGGAGGGCCTGGAGGAGCAGGCTGGGTGTTTACACAGAGCTGCCTACCAGGGGCAGGGTGCCAGGGTGATGCCAGGGAGGAACCCACACCTCTGCAGCTCAGCAATGCCCTGGGTGCCATTCAGCAGCATT
Source organism: Diglossa brunneiventris (assembly GCA_019023105.1). NCBI lineage: Eukaryota > Metazoa > Chordata > Aves > Passeriformes > Thraupidae > Diglossa > Diglossa brunneiventris. Next base: position 28,582,248 of record CM032361.1, on the reverse strand, counting down.
CAGTCCCCTCATGTGGATGGATCTGCCAAAAAGGTGAGTGTGAAAAATGCCAATCACTTGTTTTTGAAATTTTAAAAGTTTAAGAATAATAAAATGGTTATAAAAATAGCAATATAATTAGAGTAATAATAATTTGGACAATTTGGATTAGGGCAATATGAGACAATAAAAACAAAGAGTTATGGACAGTCCAGGTACCTCTTTCTGGGCAAAATAAGCCTGAAAAAGGACCCACATTAACAGAGGATTAACCCTTAAAAGCAACAGCCTGTTTCATATTCATACAGCTCATACATGATGCATAAATTCCATTCAAACACAGGATTCTGTCTGGTCAGTGTCAGCTTCTTCCTCTGAATCCTAATGGCTGAGCAAGGTGGGAAGAAGTTCGTTTCTTCTGATAATGGAGCAACAAATTCTCTTTCTCTGAAAGATTCAGGTGTCCTGTGGCTGCTATCTTGGTGAGAGTCCTTTCTTTTAAAAAAAGTATCCTACATAGCATAGTTTCTATTTTAACCTTATGTTATAACCTAAAACTATATTTAACACACTACTTTAAAAATTAACACAACATAACTTTCTAACATAACCCATATAATATTCATTTGAATCTTTGCAAAAAAGCCAGTCACAAAATATGCATTTTTCACAGCGAGGAAAAGCTTAAAATGAAACCCCAAATGTCCCCCACAAATCCACAGCCCTGATGCATTCAATGCCTCCAGGCCTTCACCTCCTGAAGCCCTGCTGAGCAGATGTTCCTGAGCAGGGTCTGGGTGCAGGGGGAGAGTGCTTTGCTCATGATTTCTCTGCTGCATGCTGAAAAAAAAAGGCACCATTTACTTGAATTTACCCTCAGGAAAGCCAAAGGTTGAGTTTTGCATGGTTTATTTCCCTGCCCAGCAGGAAATAACACAGAATTTCAAGAAATAAACACAGGATTTCATTGATTTGGATGCATTTCGTTTCCTTGTATTAATTTCTATACCTAAAAAAAGAAAAAAAGTTACTTTTCTGCATGCACCTCCCCCAGAAGCCCAGCATCCTCCTGGCAGGGCCAGCACATATCTGGGACACCTTGGTGGCTGTGTCATTGTGGGTGGCAGCAGGCAGGGCTGGGTGACACCCAGGCATGGTCAAAAGTCAGTGGGGTGGGGATAGAAATATTTAAACATTTCCTGGAGTGCAGATCTTGTGAGTCTGCTGCTCAGAGGAGGAGGAGGAGGAGGAGGAGGAAGGTGCTCAGCCCCTCTCTTCCTCCTCCCCAGGGTTCTGCTGTCCTGACAGGGGTGAGGAACTTCAGCCCCACCGTGCCCAGGGGATGCTCTGCTGCTTTTCTGGCCAGGAAAGTAACTTTTTTTTTTTTTTTATGTGTGGCAAAAGGTATAGAAATTAACACAAGGAAATGAAATGCATTGAAATCAATGAAATACTGTGTTTATTTCTTGAAATTCTTGGAATTCTGTGTTATTTCCTGTTGGGCAGGGAAGTAAACCATTCAAAACCCAATCTTTGGCTTTCCTGAGGGTAAATTAAAGTGAATTTATACTTTGCTTTTATACCTTAAGACTTCTCTATCCCTTTCCTGATTTGCTTAGGTAATTTATTTCCAGTTCAGCTTGTCAGGCAGTAACTCCTGAAAGCGCTGATCAGAAAATGGGTATTGGAGCCCCACTTTTTGTAGATACCAGATAGATAAAGGTAAATTAAGTCCTGCCTGATCAATCTCCTAACGTGGTGAAAAGCTTAGGAGAGGCTTCCTGTCAGGTGGGGTCTCCTCTTGGCCTGTAGAAGCAGGAGGGATTAAGGATTTCTGTCTCACTGCAGGTGTTGGATCTGGGGCAGTCAGGACTGTGTGTGGCTGCCATCCAAAACTGAAGGGGAACGCCCATCTCCACCTATCACTGATGGCTTATCAGGTAACCTGGGATGAGTCTGAGATGATATGTACAGCAAAAGCAGCAGGGACGCCAGTGGGAGGGGGGCTGTGAGAGGGGCTGGGGCCAGGCAAGGAAGCAAGGGGTCCATGAGTGCTAAAGCTGTGCTTCTCTCCAGGCCTTGGCTCTCCCAGCTGGCACTGGCACTGCTGTCCTCAGCTGCCCCTCTCACAGGACAGATGGAGTGTAAATGGTGAGCTTCCACAGCCTAATGAAACAATATTTTCTGTTCATTAATCAGGTGAAGACCACAGAGCCCTCAAAAGTGCCCCCAACGTGTTTGTTGGGCCACGCCTGGCACATGACTCACTCTGAAAGCACTGACAACCACACCTCTCCTTCCTTCTGGTGGTGAACACAGAGCCCTCCTGTGAGCATTGCACCTCTCCCATCCTTCTGGTGGTGAACAGATTCCTCCCTCTGACCATCACACCTCTCCTTCCTTCTGGTGGTGAACACAGAGCCCTCCCTGTGAGCATTGCACCTCTCCCATCCTTCTGGTGGTGAGCCCAGAGCCCTCCTGTGACCATCACACCTCTCCTTCCTTCTGGTGGTGAGCCCAGAGCCCTCCCTGTGACCATCACACCTCTCCTTCCTTCTGGTGGTGAGCCCAGAGCCTTCCCTGTGACCATCACACCTCTCCCACCCTTCTGTGGAGCCCTGGGTTCTGGTGGTGAATCCAAAGACCTCCTCTGAGCACTGCTCCTCTCCCATCCTCCTGGTGGTGAACCCCGAGCCCTCCTGTGACCATCACACCTCTCCTTCCTTCTGGTGGTGAGCCCAGAGCCCTCCCTGTGACCATCACACCTCTCCTTCCTTCTGGTGGTGAGCCCAGAGCCCTCCTGTGACTATCACACCTCTCCTTCCTTCTGGTGGTGAGCCCAGAGCCCTCCCTGTGACCATCACACCTCTCCTTCCTTCTGGTGGTGAGCCCCGAGCCCTCCTGTGACCACCACACCTCTCCCATCCCTCTGGTGGTGAGCCCAGTTTCCTCCCTCTGAGCACTGCAGCTCTCCCATCCTTCTGTGGAGCCCTGGGTTCTGGTGGTGAACACAGAGCCCTCCCTGTGACCCCCATGGAGCCCCCAGCTCACAACCAGGAGGAAACCTCCACCCCTCCCAGGACGAAGGCAGCAGAAGTCCTTAACTCAGAGTTAAATGCTGCTGTGTACAACAAGGATAAAGCAGCTGTGCTGGAGCTGCTGGAGCAAGGGGCAGATGTGAATTCCAAGGTGGGCAGTGGCTGGACACCCCTGCAGACTGCAGTGAGAATCGATGAGGAGGAGCTGGTCCGGCTTCTGCTGGCCAGGGGAGCCTCTGTGCACGCCAGGAAGGACAATGGTGGCACTGCCTTTATTGAGGCAGGGATTGCAGGGAACGTGGAGCTCCTGCAGCTCCTCCTGGAATGTGGCTCAGACATCAACGAGCAGGACATCAACGGCTTCACAGCCTTCATGGAGGCTGCGTGGTACGGGAGGGAGGAGGCCTTGAGGTTCCTCTACAGCAGAGGGGCAAAGGTGAATTTGAGGAGGGAGCCCAGCCAGGAGAGAGCCAAGCTGCACAAAGGAGGGGCCACAGCGCTGATGGACGCTTGCAGGGAGCGCCACTTCTCGGCTGTGAAAATCCTGGTCCAGGAGATGGGGGCTGACGTGAACATCCGTGACAACAGAGACAGGAATGCCCTGATCCATGCCCTAAAGGAGGGTTCGGGCAAAAGAAAGCATGAGTCAGCTGTGCCCATAGTTCGTTTCCTGCTGGAGCACAGTGTGGATGTGAAGAGCAAAGATGAACATGGGAAAACTGCCCTCATCCTGGCTGTTGAAAGGGAGAGCCCGGAGCTGGTGACAGCTTTGTTGGAGAAGGATGAGATAGATATTGATGATGCAGATGAGGGAGGCAACACAGCCCTGATGGTGGCTGTGGAGAAAGATGATTGCAGAATAGCAAAGTTGTTGTGTGAAAAGGGAGCGAGGACGGATCATGGGAACCTGATTGCAATTGCCAGGAGGAATCGTTCTCCCAGCATGGAAAACCTTCTTCGTGAGCACAAGGTCAGGTTTGTTCCAGAGACCCCCAGAGCTTGGGAGCCAAAGAGCAAACGCTGGAGGGCCCAGCTGAAAAACCTCGATCAAATGTATCGCCCCATGATTGGCAAACTGAAGACATTTCCATACATCCAGCAGAAAATTCAGGATGGCATCTACCTCGGGCTCCACGGGGGGACAGAGGTGGCAGTGCAAATAACCTGCAGCGCAGAGGGTGACAGAGAGAAAGAGTTCCTTGAAAAATGTTCTCACAGCGAACATCTACTGAAGCTCTTCCAGTCCGAGAGGGAAAAAGGCTGCATGTACTTGTGCTTCCCACTCTGGGAGAAAAACCTCCAGGAGCACCTGCAGGACCCTGAAGGCCAGAAGGATTACAAAGCTGCTCTGAAGAGCATCTTCCAGGCACTGAGAGAGCTGCACTCCCTCGGATTTGCTCACCAGGACCTACAACCCGGGAACTTCGTAATAGGTTAGGTTTTGATTTCCTTATATTTTCGTTTTGCTTTCTTTATGTTTTCATTTTGCTCTCCCTGAAGTTTAGAGAAGAAGGTGCCTCACAGCTGTCTGTAAAAGTAGAGATGTCTTTGTGCTGAAGGGGGTGGCTTTAGATCCCTGTGGTGCTGTTCACAGGGGTCCCAGGACGAGGGAAGAGAGGAGAATCTCGACTCCATGTTTCAGAAGGCTGATGTATTATTTTATGATATATATTCTATAAAAACTATACTAAAAGAATAGAGGAAAGGGTTTCATCAGAGGGCTTGAAAGGAAAGGAATGGAATGATAACAGAATCTCGTGACTGACCAGAGAGTCTGAGCCAGCTGACTGTGATTGGCCATTAATTAAAAACAACCACATGAGACCAATCACAGATGTACCTGTTGCATTCCACAGCAGCAGATAACCATTGTTTACATTTTCTTTCCCAGGCCTCTCAGCTCCCCAGGAGAAAAGATCCTAACTCCTAACGAGAGGATTTTTCATAAAACATGTCTGTGACAGATCTCCTCTTTAAATAAGTACAGATAGGTTCACAGAGAGAACAAGCTTACACCTCCCATTAGCTCTGCCCGCCTCTCCAGGGCTCTGCAGGCAGACCAACCCATCACAGGTGCCTCCAGAGAACTGTTTTTTAAAGAAGGGGCCATCCAGAAGTCAGCAATGGACCATATGAAGGTTTGCCACCTTTATTTGCTAACAGTTTCTCTTACTTCCCCAGATTTAGGTGGCAAAATTTACTTGGCAGACTTTGGTAATAAAAGAAGGTTGATTGAAGGCCAAGAAGAACTTGTAAAGTCAGATTTACAGGTAAGTTCTCTGTGAACCAACCTATGGTTTAAAATGTTGGGTGCTCTGTAGCTGTGGGTCCTAGGGAAAGGCTTTTTGCATTCCCAGCTAGAAAATGCTTCGATTCGTGGGGAAATCAGTGTAGTGACAGATGTTGCATAAGAGGGGTGTTGGTTTGGATGTCCATCTCCTCTGTCCTGGTGCACACAGCTCCGAGGTTTGTGTTGGGTGTGTTGAGTCTTCACTTCTTTTTGCCAGGGTCAGGATTAAATGCATGTAGATGGTATTTCTTGTTTGGACTCAGATGTTTATTAATTTTTATCTATGTCACAGTCTCACAAACTGCGAGCTCTACAGCATTTCACTCTAACAAACTAAAAATGGAACCCCATCTCTCTCTCTCTACAAGGCCTTTTAAGGATAAACTGTCCAATTAAGAAGTGACACCTAAATTACTTTTAACCCAATGACCCAAGCCATTTTTAATTATTTTACTTTTAACCCAACCACCTGTAGCCCGCAATGTGGACTTTTTTTACCCAATTACACAAAACCACCCAAACCCATGGAGAAGAAGGTGAAGAAGAAGGACCAGCCTCTGCTCTAAAACCTCCATCTTGCTTTATAGATATTACTATAGTCTAAAACCTCAAAATCTAAGTTTTCCACCATGTGATATTACACACTTTTAATCAAACTACACACCCATAATCTCAGTTTTATCATTAAATTTTGGAAGCCTTCTCCGTGGCTTCGGGTCAAATGCAGCATTCTCTTGGGGGTCAGAGCCTGTCAGCACAGAAAGTCTAAAATTCTCAGTGACCAGGGTTCCAGCAGGTGTGTATTTGACATTTCCGGGCCCCTGCAGGGCTTGGGGACACGAGTCCTCTTCCACTGGGCTGGAGGCTGGGTGCTGGTGGCACGGGAGCAGTGATGTCTCTTTGCAGGCCCTGGGCAGGCTCGTGCTCTACGTTTTAACAGGGGGTAGGAAACCCCTCCAGCAAGTTGGAGTGGAGGATTTGGCTCCCAATTTCCCAGATTACACAGAGGCTCTGGACCTGGTACAAAGCCTGTCCTCTCCTGATGGACGAGGCTTGGAAGGGTTGAGCCAACACCCCTATTTCTGGAGCAATCAGAGGTAAGGCCTGGGAGTACAAAGGAGATGGAATTTTGATGGGAATTGCCTGTAGTGCCGGGAAATCCCACTGGGAGATCCCACTGCAGCTAATGAAGCTTCTCATCCCACAGCAGGTTCAACTTCCTGAAGAGCATATGGAATAAAATCAAAGATTACCGAAACCGAAAAAGTATTTTTCAAGATCCTAATATCACTAAGAAAGCTTTTCCTTATCCACAATGGACCAAAATGGTAATCCTCTTCAATTTGGGTTGGTATCAGGTTTGAGCTGGACATTCAGGCAGAAGATCTTCTGAGTGTTTAAAAATGGAACTGGAAAAAGTAGCCCCACACAAAATACAAACAACTGGAAAAAACAATTCAGTCAAAGGCATGTAGTCAGAAGATGTTAATGCTAAAGGGAGCTCTGCTAACTGGGATGATAAAAGGGGTTGGTCATTCTCAAATTGGCTGTCAAACCTTCAAAGTCTATTGGTTTTTGTGGGGTGTGAAAGGCAGGGAATAATCTGTGTGCTTTCTTTCAGATTGACAAAGATATTTTACATGCCATGGAAAAACCCAGGAATGCAAAACCTACCAAATACGGAAATGATGTCACCCAGCTGCTGAGGCTCATGAGAAACATGGATGAGCACAAAGATGAAAAGTAAGTGTTCTCATCCTTGCCCCTGCCATAGAGTCAGAGAATATCCTGAGTTGGAGAGGACCCTCAAGGATCACCAAGTCCTGTCTTTGACCAGGACAAGCCCAAGAATCCCCACCACGTGCCCAAGTTGAAAGACAGATGGAGGTGTTGGAAGAATAGCCAAAAATAAAAAAAAAAGAAAAGAAAAAAGGATTGAGGAGTAGAAAAGTTGCAGCTCTGGGATTTCTAGGAGAAATCTCAGAGCTGCAAGTTACCAGAAATCCTCTCTGGAATGGCTTTTTCTCTGCAAGGACATCCTCCCCTTGGACAAGCTTTAAAAATCCTGTTTGCTTTTGTTCTCTTTCAGGATCACCAACAAAATAAGAGACTATGCTGAGTATTTCCTGAAGGCTTTCCCAGAACTCACCATGTATGTGTACAACAGCTTACAGCAGAACCCCAGGTGCAGCCACCTCGCAGACTTCCAGGAGCTTTCTCTGTAGGATGTCACTGCCTCCTGCCCCACGTCTGATCCCACCATCACTCCTTTTATTTCTTATTTATTCACCTCAAAAAGAGCTGAAGAGGTGGGTAAGGAGATGGGATAAAGCGCACTCAGGGAACAGAGTATGGAGAATTTAAATTAGGAGAGATTCCAAAGAGTTTGGCGTAACAACCATGAGCTTTGGATGCTCTGATTTGCACTGTGATTATGTGTTGCTTATGGAAACGTTTTTCAGGTGTTGAAAAGGTTCATTTTTGTGGGGTTTTTGCGTTTCTTTTTTTGTTTGTTTGGTTTTTGTTTTGTTTTGTTTGGTTTTTTGTGTTGTTCTGTTTGGTGGTTTGTTTGGTTTTGGTTTTTTGTTGTTTTTTGTTTGCATGTTTGTTTGTTTGTTTTGGGGAGTTTTTTGTGGGGTTTTTGTGGGTTTTTTTTTTTTTTTGGTTTGGTTTTTGTGGTATTTTTTTTCCCAAGCTCTGATTGTTATTCTTTCAATGACCCCATGGAGAAACAAAGTTGAAATAAACTCGAATAGGAAACTAACTGATTCTGTGCTCCTTTAGGAATGAGGTTCCCCCATCCCCTCTGCACATGAAGAGAGCTTCTGCAGCACTGTCAAACCACCAGTGCTGCATCAGTGCTCCTGCCTTGGAGCAAAGGTCCTTCTGAGGGTCCTGGGAACCTCTTGAATACATTATGAAAGTTTGACTACGCAGCTGTTGATGAGAAAATGCAACCTGGAGAACGCTGGCTCCTCTTACACCAATATTTTTGGTTTTTTTTTTACCTTCCCCCCTGCTCTTTTTTTTTGTTTTCTTGCTGACTGTGTGTTTCTCATGCCCAGAAGGCAGGAGGACACCCAGAGATGTGTGCCCAGGTCTCAGCAGTGAAGGGAACAGGGGCTATGGGGTGCCCTGTGCCGTGGCAGCATTTCTGCTCCTGCATGAAGAGAAGTGAGGCCATGGGCTGGGCTCCTCCAGCCTCCTGTGAAATGCCACATTTCCTGCTTTCTGTGACCTTTGCAACTTCTTCCATTGCTGTGGTGTTCCACTGAAGGGCTGGGTCAGGATAGGCACATGAGCCTGCACTGTGGCTGAGGCACTTACCTTGATGGTGAGAAACGAGTGAGTTTTCTATTATTACTTCTTTTGTCATTATCATCTACAAAATATGCTGTGTTTAAAAGAGATCCATACAAATATTTCATTGACATGAGCTTTGACATTTCATTGAGCTTTAAACATCACTGCATATTGTCCCAGTGTGAAGAAATAATGCCAGGGCTCTGTTTTGATCAACATTTTCCCTTGTGGGAAAATCTACTCTTTATTTTGGTCCTACATAGAATCCATCCCAACTGAAACCCTTCAAGAACAGCACCTGATCTCTCTTTAAAGGGCTGTGGTGATTTCATTGCTGTCCCCATGTTATTGAGGGGAGAATCCTGCTGTGGCAGCAGGCAGGTGGAAAAGGGAACCCTGGCTGGGGAGGCACTAATAGCTGGCACAAGATTTTGTTGTTCTGCTGTTACACAACAGGCAGCCTCCAAACAGAGCAGTGACTAAACCCAGCCAGGCTGTGATTTATCTCTCTGGGGTGATCTGGCTGCTGGGAAGAATTTCCAGGGATTGCTCCTGTGCTCTGTTCTGGTGTCAGAGAAGAAAGCTGATCCATGCACAGCATCTGCAGAGCAGACTGCTCCCGGAGCATCAGTGCCATGCCTTCCCAAAAAAGTGTCTTGAAAAACACACCTTGGTGGCACAGAGAGATCTATGCTCACCCTGGGTCACTTCAGCTCTTTCTGTGGGGTTCCAGTGAGAGCTTTATTGAGCTTTTTTCATCAAAAGAGTGCAGGAACAAAGAGTCACTCCAGTAGGAACAGCAGGAGTTTATATATGGGTTTTGAGGGGTGGCGCAGAACACCAGGGCCAATGGGATGAGGGCACAGGGGTGGAAAGGCCAATGGGATACATTAAATCTGCATATCACAGCAAGGCATGCTGGGAGAAGCCTTTTTCCTCACCCTAACAAGGTGGTTATGGCTTGAGGGGTTTTCCTGGTTGTGGATTTTTTTTCACAAATCAACCCATGGGAGGGAGGAATGCCAGACTGGGAGCAAAGCTGTTGGGCTCTTTCTCCAGGCAGCTCTGACACAACCAGAGCACACAGCCTCAAGCTGCAGCAAGGGAAATACAGGTTGGATATTGGGAAGAAGTTTTTTTACAGAAGGAGTGATAAAGTTCTGGAATGGCTGCCCAGGGAAGAGGTGCAGTCCCCATCCCTGGGTGTGTTTAACAAAGCCTGGATGTGGCACTGGGTGCCAGGGTTTAGCTGAGGTGCTGGGGCTGGGTTGGACTCGATGATCTTGAAGGTCTCTTCCAACCCAGTGATTCTGTGAATTCTGTAAAAAACACCAGGCTGCCTCTCCCAGGAGGATGGGCCAGTGAGACACCAGGCAGGATGGAAAACAGCTGGGCAGTGCTGCAGCTGGTGGTGTGGCAATGTCTGGGGCACAGCCCAAGGATGGAGGTGTCCTGGGGAGCTGGGGGCAGAACCAGCTGCCAAAATTAGTACTGTGGGATGTCCCAGCATCAATGGCCATCTGAGAGGTGCTGCCTTTGCCTCAGGGGTGTGATTTGACCCCACACGCTCCATTGCTCTGCTGTCCTGCCTGCATTTGCTGTGCCTCTGCCTTTTCCCTCTGCTGGGGCTCCCCAGGACAGCTGGCTGAGTGCAGTGAGGGGCTCAGGTGCTGCCTGTCCTGGCTCTGGCATGCTGAGGATGTACATGCTTGTGTGCACAGGGATGCTCCCAGCTCCCCGTGGCTCATCTGCTGCTCTGAGAGACAAACCCACAGCGCAGCCCACAGAGGCAGTGCAGTGAAGGCTGCTCTTAGGATTTGGTTTTGCTGTGCTGAGCTTCAAGCACATCTGTGAGGCCTTAGAGAGCCTGGGCTCAGCTGGGCTTGGTGAAAAGCTCACAAAAACACAGCAAGGTTTTGGGGCTGAAAGCTTTCAGGGAAAAATCAACTTCCAGCACAGCAGTTCTGAGAGTTGGTCACATTTTGTGTTGTAGGAATGGTATCAGCTTCCCAGGCCCTTCAGTTAAATAAATGTTCTTGGGTTTGGATATTTTTGATCCTCCAGAGGCAAGGTTTTGATAATTATAACTGATAAATATGAAACACGTTGTCCTCTGCCTTCAAATGCACCTGGATCTGGGATTAAAAAGTGGATAAAAATAGCTCAAAATGACAAAACCGAGAGCTTGCCTCTGACAAACTGATAAAGGTTGTGGTCTTTTCTTCACGAGGTCCACAGAATATTTGTGGTTTCTGCAGCTTCCTGGTGACTTGGCAAAATCACTTTGACTCAGTTTCACCTGGGGAGAATTAAGGCCCTTGCTATGATTTGGTTAGTGCTTTGTAAACACACACTGGCTTAAAAAAAACAACCAACCAAAAAACAAAAACAGAAAATAAACCCCAAAAAAACCCCAAAAAACCCAAACCTCACCAAAAAAAAGCATGCTGAAGCCCCAGTCAGACAGGAGCTGGTTTTTGCAGGAAATTCAGAAAGGCTTTGGTAAAGCAGGCCCCATCTCAGCACCCAGCTGAACCAAATGGGCTCTCTCAGCCTTGCTACCCACAGGAAATATCTCATTCGTGTGGGAAGGTGAGGAGCTGAGGTGCATTTCCCAGATCCACGTGAGGAAGGAGATTTGTGTGGTGTTTCAGCTGCAGACATGTGTCACAGCACCTCCCTGCCAGGGCTGTGAGCTGTGAGCTGCTGTGCTGCCACCAGGTAAGCTGGAGGATGCTGTCAGTTGCTTTATTTTTAGGTTTCTTCTTGCTGAGTGCAAACAATTCCCTGTGTCCAGGCTGCTCAGCTTCCTTGGGTCACTCCTGTGTGGGTGTTGTTTTGGGAGGGCTGAGCTTCCCTTAGGTCCTGCAGGGAAGGGAGAGATGCTGCATCAGGGGCTGCTGCTGCTGAAGGCAGGTGAGGGTGATCAGGGAGCAGCACAGGGCTCTGAGTGTGCCCAGGGACGAGTTCTGGGCATGCAGAGGGACCAGGGATGCTCCTAAGGAGGAGTTCTGGGCATGGAGAGGGACCAGGGATGCTCCTAAGGAGGAGTTCTGGGCATGGAGAGGGACCAGGGATGTTCCCAGGGAGGAGTTCTGAGCATGGAGGGGGATAAGGGAGGCTCTCAGGAAGGAGTTCTAGACATGGAAAAGGAAAAGCAGGGCTGAGCACATGGCTTTGTGCTCACAAGGAGGAGTTCTGGGCATGGAGAGGGACCAGGGATGCTCCTAAGGAGGAGTTCTGGGCATGGAGAGGGATCAGGAAGGCTCAAGGTGGAGTTTTGGGCATGGAGAGGGACCAGGGATGTTCTCGGGGATGAATTCTAGGCATGGAAAGGGGGGCAAGGGTGAGCACATGGCTGTCTGCTCCAAGGGAGGAGTTCTGGCCACAGAGAGGGATCAGGCGTGTTCCCAAGGAAGAGTTCTGGGCTTGGAGAGGGACCAGGGATGTTCTCGGGGATGAATTCTAGGCATGGAAAGGGGGGCAAGGGTGAGCACATGGCTGTCTGCTCCAAGGGAGGAGTTCTGGCCACAGAGAGGGATCAGGCGTGTTCCCAAGGAGGAGTTCTGGGCATGGAAAAGGATCAGGGATGTTCCCAGGGAGGAGTTCTGGGCTTGGAGAGGGATCAGGGATGCTCCTAAGGAGGGGTTTTGGCATGGAGATGGATCAGGGAGGATCTCAGGGAGGAGTTCTGGGCATGGAAAAAGGTAAGCAGGGGTGAGCACATGGCATTGTGCTCACAAGGAGGAGTTCTGGCCATGGAGAGGGATCAGGAAGGCTCCCAAAGAGGAGTTCAGGGCATGGAGAGGGACCAGGGATGTTCCCAAAGAGGAGCTCTGGGCACAGAGACTCTGTGCAGCATCTGGGAGTTCCTGTGGCTGTTTCTCGAGGTGTTGGGCTGCCCAGCATCCTGCACCATCCCCTGTGATTCAAGGGAGCCACGGGCTGTGCTGCTGGGCTCTGGAGGAGCTGAGCACCCCTGGGACCACCTACCCAGGCTGCAGGGGGGGCTCACTGAGCGAGGGCCTCTTCTCCCCACTGGCATCTGCAGCTGAGGGAAACAACAGCACAAAGTTCCCACCAGGGCTGCTGCAGGGAGCCCTCAGCCCAGCTCCCATCCCCACAGCCCTCAGGAGCAGGGGGGCTCCATTCAGCTCCATTCAGTGCTTTCTCACCTTTTTGCTCCTCTGGAGGCTCATTTTTCTTTGGGGGCCGTGGTAGCAGGAGCCCAAGGCCATCTGACATCGTGTAGGAAAGGAGAGCCTTTTTACCTGGTGAGGGGAGAAACGTGCAGTGCTCTGGTGGCAAAAGAGGGGGGACAGCACTGGTGTCCCCCTCAAATCATTTGAGGTTACCCAGAGCACAAGGAAGGATGGCTGAGCAAGGACTTGACATTGAAACAATTTGGGGGTGTGACATGTCCCACCCTGGCTCTGTGGCAAAAATGGGAGATTTTTAATGATTTTTTTTTAAATACAGACTCATTAGGAGGTTTGTCCTCAAAATTTCTTTGGACACTCTTTACTAAATCCAGCTTGTGCATTTCTCAGCTGCCAAGCTGAAGCATTCTGAACCACATCCATGGATGATTGAGAAAACAAAGTGGAAAAAGAATTTTTCTACAAAAAGAAAGGTGTGCCAGGCTTTGTGCCTGCCTGGGCAGCTTGTCCCAGGAGTGCCCTGAGGACAGTGCCACAGTGATGCCTGGTGATGGCAGATGGGTCCCTGCCTGCCACCACCCAGCCCTGCTCAAACCATGTCTGCACATCCCTCACAATAAAAGAGGAGGAGAGGAGGTTTTTTCTGCATTTACAGGTGTCTTCCCCAGCAATTTTGGTGCTTTTTAAAAGGCAACAAAAGCAATTTTTTTTTTTTTGACTGCTCAAAAGCAAGTTTTTACCTAAAGGTAAAGTTTTTACCTAAAGGTTAGAGAAGCAAGACCCTTAGAGAAAGGTCATTGTTGGAAGCATAAGGTGCAGAAAAGTGTCTGGACATCAGCACAGTCAGACACAGCAGCTCTTTTGGGTCACACATCTTGTCCCCCACATGCCAGGCAAAGCTGAGGGGTTTTATCCTGCCTGGCTGGTGTTAAAAATGTTCCTGTTTTTTCTGACCCCATGTCTCACTCATCCCTGTGAGATGCAGCAAGGAGAGGTGGCTTGGGGAGTGTAGTCCCTGTGGGATTAATGTCCATTCTGGAGAGATCAGAGTCTATTCTGTGTGTCCAGAGCAGCTCCCAGTGCAGTCACTCTGTGCCTGTGGTTAAACACGGGCTGTGCTGCTTGGCACTGCCCCAAGCCTTGCAGCAGCTTGCACTGATTTAAACGCAGAATAATTTGTGTTGGAAGGGACATTTCAAGGCCATCTAGTGCAGCCCACAACATCTTCCACTAAGCCCAGGTTGTTCAGAGCCCCATCCAACCTGATCCTGAATATTCCCAGGGATGGGGCTGCCACAGCTTCTCTGGACAACCTAAACCAGTGTTTTACCACCCTCTAGTGTAAAAAACGACTCCCTATCTCTGATCTGAATCGGTTTGACTGTCACTCTCTCTGCTCCCTGAAGACCCTGGCAAGCACTGGATAACTCCACTGTAACACAAGGTTTCTGCCTTATCACCAGCTTGGAATACATCTGTGATACATGAGGTTTTTCTGGAGGTTTTTTTTTTTTTTGTGACTTTTGCATTAAAACAATGACTTTTGAGAAGGTCCTGGAAGACCTCTGTAACAAGCTGGAGACCCAAACTGAAGAGTGGATGTTTTCCATGGGAATAGCCCAGGGTTGAGGTGGTTGGAGCTATGGACATGGCCTGGCATTCCTGGGGCACAGGGCTGTGTCACCTCAGCCCTGCTGGGGAGCAGGAGCTCCAGCACTTGCCTGGAGGCATCCAAATCCTCGAACTCTGCTGCTTTTTAGCCAGAACTTGACAGTGATAAATGACAGGGGAGCAGAGCAGCAGCTTGCTGACGCCCACTCATCCGTCAAAGCAAGATTAGTATGTGCCTATTTTGGTTTCCCCTTTAATCAAAAATCAATTAGACAATTTCCAAATGAATATTCAAGCCAAGGAGCGGGCTGTCAGGCAGACTGACAGCGCTCAGCATCACTTTGTGTTTTCCAGTTTAGAGTTATTCAGTGTATCAAAACTAAACAAGGGGGATGAGGAAGAAAAATCATCTCTTTCCCTGGAGATGTCACCTCAAACCCTGATGGAGCTTATTCTCCACTCCAGATATTCCAAGCACCCCCCATGGAATGCCTGGTGTTTGGCTGCACAGTTGTTCTCCTTTTCCTGCTCCCATTTGACTTGCAGCCCAAAAGATTGGGGGGTTTTATTTCTGTTGCAGGGGGTGTGCCTGACTATTTTTAACTTGGCTATTGAAATAAATAGGAATTATGCAACAGCTCTTGGCACAGGAAGTCTCTGTGCTCACTTCCCTATTCACCAAAGAAAATTTCTAATATCCCACTGGACAGTTTTGACTGATTTTGACAGGGAAAAAAAAATAAAAATATTCCATTCCATTTCCCCAGCAGGCCTGCACCACATACACCCTCAAAGCTGTGTGAAGGAGGGGGTCAACCTAAAAGTTGTCAGGTCTGGGTGTTTCTGCACTGGAAGAACAAACCTGGAGCATGATGTGTAGTAGAGGCAACGGCCTCCAGCTTCTTGGGACCAGGGCTCTTGGGTGCTTTGGAAGGGCTTTTTGCAGGTGAAGAGGCTGGAACCCTGCCCTCCTTGCGGCCACGGGAGCTCCTGCCTCCCTTGGGCTCCTGAGAGCTCTTCTCCTGTTGGACCTTGGAGCTCCTGCTCCCCTTGGGCTCCTGAGAGCTCCTGTCCTGCTGCTGGACCTTGGAGCTCCTGTCCTGCTGCTGGACCTTGGAGCTCCTGTCCTGCTGCTGGCCCCGGGAGCTCCTGCCGCCCTTGGGCTCCTGAGAGCTCATGTCCCCCTCATCAGGGAGATCAAAGCTCTCCTCCTCCTCCTCAGGGATCCCAAAACTGCTGAGCGCCTGGTAGGCCTGAAAGGTCCTCATCACCTTCCAGGTGCAGAACCTGTGTGAGAAACAGCGGGGACAGCAGAGCTCCAAGGAGACAATTCCAGCTGAGCTCCTGGGGAGAATCTCGTCTGCATTTTCAGCTCAGCCCTGGTCACCCTTTCCATGCCCAGAATTCTTCCCTGGGACCATCCTTGATCCCTCTCCATGGTCAGAACTCCTCCCTGGGAGCATCCCTGACCCTTCTCCATGCCCAAAACTCCACCTTGGGAACCTCCCTGACCCTTCTCCATGCTCAGAACTCCTCCCTGAAAGCATCCCCGGTCCTTCTCCATGCCCAGAACTCCTCCCTTAAAACCTCCCTGATCCCTCTCCATGGCCAGAACTCCTCTCTGGGAGCATCCCTGGTCCTTCTCCATGGCCAGAACTCCTCTCTGGAAGCATCCCTGATCCCTCTACATGCCCAAAATTCGACCTTGGGAACATCTCTGGTCCCTCTCCATGCCCAGAACTCCTCCCTGGGAGCATCCCTCATCCTTCTCCATGGCCAGAACTCCTCCCTGAGAGCATCCCTGGTCCTTCTCCATGCCCAGAACTCCTCTCTGGGAGCATCCCTGGTCCTTCTCCATGCCCAGAACTCCTCTCTGGGAGCATCCCTGGTCCTTCTCCATGCCCAGAACTCCTCCCTGGGAGCATCTCTGGTCCTTCTCCATGCCCAAAACTCCACCTTGTGAACCTCCCTGATCCCTCTCCATGCCCAGAACTCCTCTCTGGGAGCATCCCTGATCCTTTTCCATGCCCAGAACTCCTCCCTGGGAGCATCCCTGGTTCCTTTCTATGTCCAGAACTCCTCCCTGGTCCCTCTGAGAGCCTCCCTCATGGCAGAGGAACAAGTGGCTGGAGATACAGGGTGGCATGCCCAGAGCCTCCTCCACCTTTGGCAGAGAGGGGATGGACAGGTACCTTCTCCAGAAGTGCATCAGGATGGGGAAGAGGGTGACCTTGGCGTTGTGGTAGATGGCCCGGGTCAGCGGCCCCTTGGAGGATGAACGCCAGATGAAATCCCTCTCTTTCTCAGAGATGTTCACCTGGGCACAGAGGAGAGCAAAGCACTTTGCAGCACTCCTGATGTGATTTATTAAAAATATGGATATTGATCTAGTACCGATATCCAGCTGTGATGGACAAAGACTCTCTAACAGTTTTAAGTTAGAAAGTGTGTGTTTATTGTGGGATAGCTCCCAAATACACACTGTGATTTACAGGTGATTACAGAGTCCTTTTATCTATACAAGTATTGAATACCCAAAATACAAATGCATATTCATAACTTTGGTACATCCCATTCCCCGCTTCCTATGGTAATTAGTTCAAAAGCTTTTAACCATGTGTAGTTTGTTCCTCAAAATGAGTCGGTGGTCCCTTTCATGGGGAGGGGTCCCAAAATGAGGAAGTAAATTAAGTCTTCCTCATTCTGACCTTTCTACCTTTTCAATGCAAATCTGACAAATCAACTCTTGGTAGAGCTCCCATTCCCTTCCTCAATTGGTTTCACAACAGAGGAGGCCACAATTGTCTTATGTTCCTGAAAGCAATTTATCAGTTTCTATATTCTTCATTATAAACCCAGCTAACCAAACATTGTGCTGACAAGCAATCAATTATCAGTTAACTACTGACTCTTAACTTCATCAAGGCCTACCCATTTATTTTGATTAACTCCAATAAAGCTT
Organism: Diglossa brunneiventris; assembly: GCA_019023105.1. Lineage (NCBI taxonomy): Eukaryota > Metazoa > Chordata > Aves > Passeriformes > Thraupidae > Diglossa > Diglossa brunneiventris. The sequence continues at coordinate 28,564,905 of CM032361.1, read as the reverse complement.
ATTTCTAATTATACCCTCAGCTCCTCTAAAATCCCTGAATACTTTAAAGTTTATGTCTCAGATGGGGCCAGATTTCTCTGCCTGACCCCACCTCAGCAGTCTCTAAGCACAGACCCAAATTCCATCCTGGCTGCTTGCCCCAGGCACAAGGGCAGGATCCCACCTGGATTTCTGTGGGAAGCATTGTGCCTTCCAAAGGGGAGATGGCAGAGCTACTGGGGTGGGTGCAGTGCGAGGGGATGATGGTGACACTGGCCTCTGAGGAGTGAAAGGACTGGACTGGTGGTGTGCAGCACCATCCTGGTACTCCAGGCCTGGCATTTCTCCAGCAGGTAATGCTGGAGAACCATCCCCATCTTCCCCATCCTTATCCACATTCTTATTCTCAATTCATCAGGGCCTGCTGGGGGGATGCTTGCCATCCCTCCCAGCCCATGTGGAAGCCCCAAGCTCCAGAGCATGCCCCAAATCCCCTCCAGCAGATCCAGACCCTGTTCCTCTTTCCCCACCACTGTTCCCAGCTGTGCTACCATGGCCTTGAGCAATGAGCAGCCTTCCTGGGCAGGTCCTGGGGTCTCACCCTCAGCTTGGGAGGGATGTCAGAGTCCAGGAAAAGTTTGCTGATGACCTCAAGTTTCTTTTTGAGAAAGGAACCGTAGCTTTGTGACTCCGTGTTCTGGGGTTCTGCATCTTCCATGCCGTCAGCCAGCCTGGAAAACCTGCAAAGGCATGTGGGGTCTTGCTCTGAGACAAGAGCTGCTTAACTGCTGGGCTAGACACTCCTGTTCTTGCTTAATTTGCTGTGGGAAGTGGATTTGTAGAAAATTCTTAAATTCCTTTGGCCTTGCGAAAAAGACAAAGTACTTTAGGGAAATAGAACTATGAAAGATGCATTGTAGTGGGACCCACGAGGGGTAATTTTAGATGATTGGCTTTAAGGCATTTACAGCATGGTGTGGCTAAAGCTGATAGGCCAAGAAATGCTTATAGTGTATTGTAATTAAGAATAATTGGCTTCTGATTGTAATAGTGTGAATTATAACATCTGTATTGTCTTCACTTCACTTGAGACTGAAAATGGAATAAAAGTTTTTAAAATGCCTCTCAGTTGCCCCATCTCTGTGTCAGAAAAGGGCTTAATCCAACAATTTGGTATTTGCTTGGCCAGGAAACGCAATCCTCAACCCTCAATCCTCAATGCAATCCCATGGAGCAGTAACACAGGAGGTATGAAAAGCCACCTCCCTCTTCTGCCACCCTCGTGGTCACAGGGTTCACCTGGGGCAGGTGATGTTCCCCTCTTTTTGGGAAAAGAGGAGGACTGAAAGATGGAGATTTTCCTGTTGTGGGGGTGTTGGCTGCAGGGCTGCTGCCCATTGGCCATGGATTGGGCTTAGAGGTTTGTTGGGAATGTGGACAGAGCCAAAGGAGAAAAGCCACCACAACTGGGACATCCAGAATGGTGCCGCCAAATGCTGAATCACTTGGGACCAAACCAAAAGGAGTTCAAACAGAAACCCTGAGCCAGGGGATGACTGCAGGCTGAAATGGGGGCTTTGGAGGTCTCCATCAGAGATGAGTTTGGGCTTTGGAGGTCTCCATCAGACATGGGTTCAGGTCAGAGCCAAGGCAGGCTGGTGCCAAGGCCAAGTTGGGTGGAGCTCTGAGCAACCTTGTCCAGAGGGACACATCCCTGCCCAAGGCAGGGAGCTGGAACCAGATGACCTTTAAGCTCCCTTCCAACCCAAACCATTCTGGGATTCTGTACCACCAGGTGCCCAAGCACCTAGAAGGAAGTGAAGGCAGAACTTACTTGTCCATCTCCAGGTAAAAGCGGAGGTCATCAGTGAGGAAGTTGACGACGATGATCTGTTTGTCCAAAATGCGGCGTTTGATCAGCGTCACCTTCTGCTGCTGGCCCTTGCCTTTGCCCTTGCGGGGGCTCTTGGCAGGACTTTTGCTCTTCTTCTCCTTGACAGGCAAGTCTGAGGCAGGGGAAGAGATGCTGTGTGCTGCTGCCCAGCACTGGGTTTGCTCCTTCTCCTCACCTGGGCTTCCCTTAGCTGCATGCAATTTCCTGGGGGCCTTTCTACCCCTGTGAGCTACACCTTCCCCCTGGCCTGGTGATCTCCTCCTTCCCTCCTCCTCTTTGCACCCCCAGAGTGTTTGTGTTTATTTTCACTGTTTCCATAGGGAATGGCCTGTTGCTAAAGCCTGCTGGTCTGTCTAGCTGTTGGCCCTGGCCCTGGCAGAGCCCACAAGCAGATAATGAGTGAGGATGAAAGGGAAAAAATCTTTTTCCCCCATATACAAAATTCTCTTGATCTAAATTGGGCTTCTGTGTGTTTAGCAGATTACTTTTCTAACTGCTTTTCCTGCCTCCTCTCAAACCTGTGTGTAAACGTTCTGTTCAGGTCAGCTCCCTATTGCCCAGAAAACAATTTCCTTTTGTTTGTTTTCCTGGCCTGTCTCACCTTAGCTCCATTTACTGTTTCCTGTTTTTGGGTTGTTGTTTTTTTTTTTAGGCAGGGATGCAAACTTGCATATACAACATTGCTCGAGAGAGATGCAACAGCATAACAGGGCACTAAGTGATGGTGGTGGGAGGTAAGGGACAGGTTTTCTCCATTTTTTTCTCTACCTAAACCCAGGGGAGGGAGGAGCAGGGGTGGCAGGACACTGAACATACTTTCCCTCTTGTTTCTTCGCTCCTGACGGAGAAACTCCTGAAATTCTGCACGGCGTGTTTGATTCTTCATGTCCCTCTTGAATTTGCAGAAGCTCCTGACAAGCTCCCGGATGGCATCCCAGGCCCATGCCTGTGGGTACACAGCACAGGTGGCATCAGACAGTGTCACTGTCATATTTTCTGGAAAAATCCTCTTGCCCAGGGTTTCTTCTCCTGGGAAGCTGAGAAGCCTCAGAGAAAAATGAAAACAATAATTAACTGATTTGCTTCTCCTGTGTTTTGCTGCTTTGAAATGTGGTTTGGACATTGTTTAACAACTGGTCATTGTTTGATTGGTTTCATGGGAGTTGTTTTAACTTAATGACCAATCACAGCCAGCTGCGTGGAGGCTCTGGCAAGAGTCAAGAGTTTTTCATTAGTATCTTGTTAAGCCTTCTGTAAGTATCCTTTCTCTATTCTTTAGTATAGTTATATTATATTATATTATATTATATTATATTATATTATATTATATTATATTATATTATATTATATTATATTATATTATATTATATTATATTATATTATATTATATTATATTATATTAATTAGCCTTCTAAGAACATGGAGTCAGATTCATCTTTCCTTACTGCCACGGGGGCCCCTGTAAATACCACAAGCCAGGGAGCTGCAGCACTGGGGCTGAGCCCTCCTGTTTGGACCCACCCCTGTGAGCTGGAGCAGCCTTGGCAGTGGGATTTGTGTTCCAGCCATCATCTCTGCTTTCCAGCATTTCCCAGTTTCCCTGCTGGCCACGGGGGATGGTGTGAATCCCTCGGCCAGTCCTCCTACAGCAGGAGGGAGCTGTAGGAATGTGCCCCCTGTTGATGGAGTGACAAAACTATCCTTTGCCTCCTTAAAAAGGAAAAAAAAAGCCCAGAAGTTTCTTTCCTCAATTAGCAAAAAAGGCATCCCATAGAACCTGGGGGACTTCACCTCAAATTTAAGGATAGCTAATTGGACAGTCCTGCCCGAGCAATTTACTAGAAAAATAAGAGAACAAAGAAACTAATTACTTTTGTGGGGTGTTTTACCAGGAGCAAGAATCTCTGGCACCTGGCTCGATTTTTCTCTGTAAAAAGTTTCGTAATTTTGCCTTTTAGTACAAACTTTTTGTTTCCAACACTATCACAGAAGCCATCCTGCTGATTTTATGCTTTCTAAGGTAGCTGAGCTATCTTGGGTGTGAAATAGATCTCCAAGAGCTCATGAGACCTGCCTGGAGGAGAGCCCTGTTTCAGGGAGCCTTTCTCTGCTGCCTTTCTGCAGCTCTCCAAGTCTGATCCCCTCACCCCATTTATGTGGCATCCCTTGTCTCACAGCACCTCCTCTGTGCCTTGCCTGGCAAACACCCTCAGCCTGGGAGCACACAGGGTCTTTCCTTACCATCCTCTGTGTCTTCAGGTCCCCTGTCCCATCCTGCGCAAACCGAGGACGCCTAGACCTGGGCTTTCTGTTCCAGGGCAACAAATCCTGCTGCTGCTCCTGCTGCTGTTCCTTCCTCTTCTGCTTCTGTTTTTTCTGCTTCTCTGTCTTTTTCTCCTTCTCTGTTTTTTTCTCCTTCCCTGTCATTTTCTCCTTCTCTGTTTTTTTCTCCTTCCCTGTCTCTTTCTCCTTCCCTGTCTTTTTCTCCTTCCCTGTCTTTTTCTGCTTCTCTGTCTGTTTCTGCTTCTTCTTCTTCTGATAGTAGGGTCCTTCCCCCTCTTCCTCATCCTCATCCTCCTCATCCTCCTCGTCCTCATAGTCCTCACCCTCCTCCTCCAGCCTGCCAGATGGGAGAGCAGAGAGAGCATCAAGGGCAGCCAGAGGCATGAGGAGGGCACTGGTTTGATGGAAGGGGGGCTAAGGTGGGGAGCAGCTGATAGGGGATGGCCCCGGGGTTGGGGTCTCACTGGATTTCTGGTCCTGGAGGAGGTTGGACAATGGTAGAGGGCACTAGATGCCCTCTCCTGGACTCTCTTCTTGCACTTGGGAGTGTCTGTCCTGTTTATCTGCAGTGTTTTCCTCCTCCAGTCCAGCAGCCTGCAGGCCCAGCAGTGATTTGGTAGGTTTGGGGTGAGGGTCTGGATGGAATATCAATGCTGATGGGCCATAGAAAAATGAATTTATAGCAGTTGCTGTCTGACCCCTTGGGATGGGATGGATGTTGGGCAGGGTGCATTTGCATAAGTGGGCTGAAGAAATCAGCTCAGCCCAGGTGCTCACCATCATTTTTCCATTTGCTTTATATCCCAGAGCAAGGACTCATGGCTGGAGTATTCCCAGGAGGTGAGATGTGAGTCTAGAGATTTAAGTATGGCTCCATTGTGATTTTAAGTGATCCTTCTGGGAATCTAAGCACTGCTCAGGTGGCACTCTGGGGGTTAATTGAGGATGAAGTGCACAAGATTTGCACAAGGTGTGAAGAGTAAATCTGAGCTGGGGGTGGGGAGTGTTAATTTTTCCCCTTTCCCTGGTAACTCTGCAGTTTAAACTCACAGGCCACCCTACATCTGAGAGGTCCAAATGAGCAAACAGGGAGCAGTGGCACTACAGGGGAGCACTGGGAAACACCTGGAAGAGTGGAAGGAGCAAAGCTGTGTGCTGAGAGGTGCCAGACCTGCGTTTTCTAGCTTCCCTCTTCCTTGCAGCAGCAGCAGCATTCTCTCGAGCAATCCTCTCAGATGCAACAGCTGTGGGGACAGAAACAGGGCTGGCCTCTTCCCCAGGGGACAGCCAGAGGTGACAGCAGACAGCTGGACCCTGGAGATCTCCAAGAGCTCATGAGACTTGGCTCGAGGAGACCCCTATTTCAGGGAGCCTTTCCCTGCTGCCTTTCTGCAGCTCTCCAAGTCTGACCCCTTCACCCCATTTATGTGGCATCCCTTGTCTCACAGCACCTCCTCTCTGCCTGTGGGGACAGAAACAGGGCTGGCCTCTTCCCCAGGGGACAGCCAGAGGTGACAGCAGACAGCTGGACCCTGGAGCCTCCACGGCGTGTCTCTGTGGTGACTCTGGCCCAGGAAACACTGAGGGAGCTCTTCACTACTGGGATACTGGGACACACAGGACAGATGATGGACTTTGGACCTGGTTAGCTTAAGAGATTTGATAACAGGATGCCTTGGCAAGAGCAAACAGAACTTTGAGGATTAAATCAAGATTGCAAGAAGATTCAATCAGACAAGTTTACTGGAAAATTACATCAGACTTCTGCAGGCAAGAGAGGTTTAAAATGTATAAGTTTGTTTATGTGATTTTTAACTCAATCATTGTAGTAAAACGTTACTAGCCTTCCTAAAACAGTCTATAAGCATTTGTAGTCCACAATAAAATTGGATTCTTTGACCACCTCACAGTATCCCCATCTCTCACACCATCACTGATACTTTACCTCTCATGGTTTGACCTCCTCAGCATCTGCTTCAGAGAAATCCCCCAGTGCCACCCTCCCTGGCTGGGTTAATGCCCCAGAGCACAGCCTGTGGTGGGTGGAAAGGCCTTTCCTTCTGGAGGAGCTCCCCAAGGCTGCTGGATGTCGGGGAGCCCACCTGGCCTCTTGCCTGGACTCACCGAGTGCTGCCCTCGTGAGCTGCAGGAGCTCCTCTTCCCTGCTGGGGCTGCTCACAGCCAGCTCATCTGCTATCGTCCTCTCGGATTCTGCATCAGAGAGAGGAGAGGGCACAGACCCCATGAGCATTGCCTCTGGTTACAACAGCCCTTCAGCCCTGGCTCTGAGGGCTGGGTTTTGTCACTTTTCCTGTCCCCTTGTGCGTCCTGCCCCATGACCTACCCATGACACTGCATTTCTTGGGTAAAACTGAGGGCACACATGCTACAGGGGTGCTACAGGTGACTGCTGTCACCCTCAGTGCAGCGCAGAAAATTGGTGTCATTCCCAAAAGATTGCATGACAGAACAAAGCTGAGGGGTTACACCAGTGGCACCAGCATGGGCAGTCCCAGCATCCTCAGAAGGCCAAAATGTGGAACTGGAGTGACAGGAGCCACTGCTGGCTTTGGGCTTCAGCCACTTTGCTGCAGCCTTCATTTGGCCTGGTGATCCAGGACAATGCAGGGATGTGGCATTTGGTGCCCCTGGTACTGGCAGGAGGGAATCTGGCCCTTGTCTAAAATCCCAGTGGACAGTTTTGACCGATTTTGACAGGAAAAAGAAGCTGCCAAAGCTTTCATTACAAATGAAGGCTCCCAGACCCACTGTACCAACCCACCCCATGATATCCATCACCTGTTTAGGGCTACCACCAGAGCATAAACCATGTTTTACTGGCTTCAGCCAACGTGAGCCCCACCAGGGATGGAGAACCCCCCCTTACCAGCACTGCCCAGGAGCAGCTCCATCTCTGCCTGGATGGAGCCCCCTTTCTGCAGGTCCCGAGCAGCCAGCAATTGCCAGTGCTTGGAGGAGACCCCCTCCAAGCTCCTCGTGCCATGCAGGGCCTGGCCCAGCTGCAGGGCCTGGTTCATCCTCTGGGACAGGTGGAAATGTCGCCATCTGCCAGCAGCACGGCCTGGCACCTCAGCCATGGGGACATCCATGCCTGGAGCCTGCAGTGAGAACAGGGCAGGGTGATGGCACAGAGCACCTTCCCCATCTCCAGCACCAGGCCCAGGATGCCTCAGGTTTGAGTTTTTGTATTTTTCAGGTTCTGTGCTGCTTTAGTGTGTGGGTCTGAGCTCCATATGAGGGGATGGTGAGCTCTGCACAGAGTAGGGAGACAAAACAATTCCTGCTCCAGCTGGGCACCAAGGACAAATGATCCAAAGCTCAGCACCAAGAGCACAAACAACGTGGGCTGGAGAGAGAAAAACAAGCAGGATGGGACTGCATGGGCTAAAGCTGGAATTGAACAATGAACTCCAATGTGCAAATGGACCAGAACTTATAAAAGTGAGCGACCTCGTGACCAGTTGTCCATTTTGTGACCATTTTGGGTTCATCTTGGGTGCAGCCCTGGCTGGGCTCTTGTGCTGCCCAAGGTGGATCCATTGAGGCCTTTTAATAAATCCCTGCTTGTTTCTTTAGCTCTGTCCAGCCTCTGTTCTAGGCCAGCCTTCCCAAGGCATCACCCACGTGTTTTACTGCACCTCAGACTCCAGACCTGCCTGGTTTAGACCTCTGCTTGAGCTTTAAGCGGTCTGGAAGGAATCTGTGAGAGCACAAAGCTCAGCTCAACCCGGCTGGGATGTACAGGCAGCCAGAGGTAGGCCAGACACGGCCTTGCAGCTTTCCTGAAGGGCTCAACATCCCCCAGGAGTGCTGGAAACAACCCTGAAGGTGTCCCCAGCAGCCTGGCAGTCTCGTGTGCTGCTTTTGTTGGCTGTTGTCACCAGCTGGTGCCCTGGGGGTGCCTCCCTCATTCCCCCAAACCCTCCTGCAGGTTTTGCCTCTCGCCAAAGACAAACAGTTTGCACAGCTCGCCAAGCCCAAGGGGTAGAGTGGCTGATTTCTGGCTGGGAGCTGAGAGCAGACACCAAAAATAACCCTGCTAAGCTGGCAGCAGCTCCCCTGACAGCGCAGCAGCAGCGCCAGGAGGAGTTTGGCTCAGGGGACAGTGCCCACAGAGAGCAGGGCCCGACCCTGCTGAAGTGCTAATTGCACTCCCAGAGCAGCTCTGGCCTCACAGGGGAGATTTCCTCCACAAGAGGTGCTTAGAAAACATGGGCAGCTAATTAACTTCCCACTAAGAGCAGTTGGGAGCTGCCAGCTGACTCTGCTGACTTTTCCAACATGCTCAGCTCTCCCTGGCTGAGGCTCTGGGAGCCAGGTCTTTGAGGACACCAAGCCCTGACAGCCTCTCCTTAACATTTCCAGGATCAGCTGCTGATTTTACATTTCATTTTGGGAAAACGGTTTGAAGAACACCATCTGCAGTGAGAAGAACTGCCTGCACAGGTTGTGCAGGTACCGGTGCAGGTGGGATGCTCAGGGGGTTCTGGCTGCAAGGAGGTTTCTGGGTGTAATGCTGGAATCTGGGGAGTTTGGTGGGATTTCTGATGCCAGGAGGAATAATAGTCTGGGAAGAGGGCTTGTGTGACTCTGATTTGGTATATCATCCATTTTGGTGGAAAAAAAATACGTGGAAAATTTGAGGGTGGTTGAGTCATAGGCTAAAAGGCTGAATGGCCTCCTCCCCCCTGTGCTGACCAGGCACTGGTGCTGGGGCAGGGTCATCCCATGTGTGTCATGCACATGAGTCACATTAATAGCAGGAATAATTACACATTAATAGTGTGGGCAAGGAAAAAAAGGGCAGATCAATTCCCAGAAGTGCTGGCTCACCCATGCCTACCCTAAAAGCCTGTAATTACATTTCTCCCAGCTTTTAGGCAGGGTCACAGCTTGTCCCAGGGGAGCTCTCACAGGTTGTGGCTGCAGTGCTGCCAGCTGAACGGGATGCTGTGCTGGAAGAGCTGAGGATCATTGCTCCAGACAGCTGGAGCAGGGTAGGATCTGCTGTGTCACCCTGTGGCAGCACTGGCTGGGGATACTGTGGGATGCCAGACCACTGCAGCTAATGCTGGGCTTCTCCTCCCTCCCTCACTCCCTCTCCAACTTTTCACATCCCCACTGGAGCCTGCACACCCCCCAAGGATGCCCCTGTGCATCCCCCTTACCATAAACTGGAGGAATGTCCTGTCATCAGCAGCCAGAAATTCCTCATAGAGGCCACAGAGCACCTGAGGAGGAGCAAAGGGGGATTGTCCTCAGGCAGGGTGACAGTGCTGATGCCACGGGGGGCCCACAACTTGCTGACATGCCCAGGACACGCCTGCACATCCAGCTTGGTCCATGGGGCTGCCCAGAAGGGCTGGGACTCTAAATGGATTTTACTGGGGTTGTGCTGGAACCGTGATGGGTGCAAAAGGATGGTCCTGGAATGTGCACCTAGCCAGGGTCACCAGAGATGTTCAGTGACTGCCCAGCCCTGCTCTGCTGCCCAGCAAACCTGTGAGGATGCTCCTCTCCACTGGCCTGGCCCACTGCAAGGTGACTGCAACTTATTCCCTTCCTAATCCCTTTTCCTCTTCATTTTCCAAATGCTTCACTTCCTAAACATCCCCAGAGCCCTCACACCAGCACAGGGCTGCCAATGCCAGCTGTACCTCCCAGCCTGACCCGGTGTACCTTGCAAATCTCCTTCTGGGCTCTGAATATCCAGGGGGAGAATTCTCCATATATCAGATGGTTCCACAAACTGACGAGGGTGCTGGTCTCCAAGGGCAGCTTCTCAATGCTGCTGTCCTCCAGGTAGGTCTTGCAGATCTTCTCCCCAATCAGATGGCGCAGGAGGAAGCTGTTTTCTCTGCCAGAGTCCAGCACCACAGGCAGAAACTCCTCCAGGTCGTGCCACAGGTCCAGGAGAAGAGTCTCCATGGGCCGGTTCTGGTGCTGCAGGAAATCTCTGAAGGGTCTTCCAGCACAGGCCTCAGCGCTCAGGGCCCAGGGAAGGAAATCCAAGGTCTTGACTGGCTTTTTCAGGGATGGCAGCCGGGCAAGGGAGGCAGAGGGAAGCAGGTCAGGGAGGATTTTCTCCTTACAGAGGTTTTGTCTGGACCGAGGTCTGGCAGGAAATGCTGCTCCTCCTCTGCCTCCAAAGGCAGGTTGCTGTGACTGCTGGGGAGTTGATCCCACAGCATCCTTATCCAGCCACAATTTCTCCCTGCTCCCAGCTGGCCCTGGCTGCTTCTCTGCTTTCACCTGAAAAGTGACCATTTTCAATTCTTGGCTGTCTCTCCCCTCCTTGACCAGAGCCCAGACCTCTGCTTTGGCCTTCTGGCTGCGGTAGGGCCCTGGCACACCCTGGCTCCTTTTGATGTGCATGGTGGGGAGGGGCTCTGAAAGGCCTGGGGGCTGCCAGCCAGCCTGTGATAAGCGTTCCTGATATTCCTGGAGCAAAGGCCAGCACAATTCCTCTTCCTCCATCCCCATCTTGCAGTGCACGAAGAATTTAGGGAGCCAGTAACTCTGAATCATGAAAAGGACCTGTTCCTGCATCTTGCTTAGGATCTCCCTCCTGGTGCTGATGGACTGGATGTGCCTGGCTTTTGGAAGAGATCCTGAGATGGATGCAGGGAATTATGATGGGGAGATGGCTCCATGCAGGCTGTTCCCCAGGCAGGGGATGGCATCCCAGCCCCCTGGGAGCAGCCAGGAAAGATCCACTCTCTGGAAGGGCCGTGCTCATCCCCAGCTCCTCTTACCCACGATGGTGGTGCAGAAGGTGAGGACACTGGAGCCTTCACGCAGGTGAGTTGCTCTCAGCCTGTGCTCCAGGGACGAGAACAGCTCCCTCTGACTCCCATCTGACTCATCCAGACCCAGGAGCCTCTCAGTGATGAGCCAGAAGTCAATCAGTTCTTCCCCTAGAGATCAGACAAGGAATGGGAGTTGGGAGGTGTGATGGTGTTCACAGGGGTCCGAGGATGAGGGAAGAGACGAGGATCTGACTCCATGTTTCAGAAGCTGATTTCTTATTTTATGATATATATTATATTAAAACTATACTAAAAGAATAGAAGAAAAAATTCATCAGAAAGCTAGCTAAAAATAGAAAAAAAAAACAAACAAAAACTTGTGGCTTGATCAAAGAGTCTGAGCCAGCTGACTGTGATTGGCCATTAATTAAAAACAACTACATGAGACCAATCACAGATCCACCTGTTGCATTCCACAGCAACAAATAATCATTGTTTACCTTTTGTTCCTAAAACCTTTCAGCTTCTCAAGAAGAAAAATCTTAAAGAAAAGATTTTTCATAAAAAATGTCTGTAATGGGGAGGAGCCCCTGGAAGCCCCGAGGTTGATGAAGCCGAACCAAGGGAACAGAGCAGAGCAAAGCCACAGTTGTGCATCTCCCTCCCATCTCTGCTGCTGGCCCACCTTCCAAAGCTTTCCCTGGCATCTTACCCATGCCCCCAGCTCTGTGCCAGCCTCCTGGCAGGCAGGTGGGCTCTGGCTGGCAGGGAGGGGGCTGTGGAGCATCCCGTGCCCACCTGCAGTTCCTCGGAGGAAGGCGCAGAGGTGCTGCATGCCCTGGCTCCCGCTGATGCACCTCTCCAGCAGCCACTGGTCAGCGCTCTGCCAGTTCAGCAGCTCTGCTGTGGGACACACAGCACAGATGGCATCAGGGCTTGCCTGCCAGATCCCAAGGAAACTCTCCAGCTCCCACCCTGGAAGAGGCTGCTGGAGGGAGACCGGCAAATCACCCTGAGCTGGGAATTTCGGACAGGCTGTGGGATGCACACGGGGTGTTTGCAAGGATAACTCACTCCTGTCAGGGACAGCTTGTCCTGCTCTTGTGCCTCTCTTCTTTGCAAATGCCCATCTTTTCTGTCCTGAGTTTGGGGCTCACCCTTAACTTCCTCCAGCTTTGAGTTTCAACCTGACTAGAGAAGCAGCAGCAATGTACTTAGGCAAAGCCTTGGTGAATTGATTATTTTTCTGAAATGACAATCAGTATTCCTGCTGCCACAGCTTTCTTTGGCAGTTGACACACAGGCTGAGCAAGTACCTAGCTGGACTGAGAAGACTCATTTTAGGGGCAAAGTGAGCAAAATCCCGAGTTGTCGCCAGTAAGAGAAACCACAGCCTGTCTTCCCAAGGCATCCCTGCCCGGCAGCAAACCCAAACCATCGGCATTCCCGTGCCCTAGGATGCTCTCCAGCCCCGCCCCACCCCTGAACCTCTCAGTAAACCCTGCTAGGCAGGTACTTATAACAGCGTGGTGGGGTAACTCCCTGCACATCCCCAAAAATGGGATGTGCAACGCCTTCCCAACCCGGAGCACAGGCACGACCCAGTGGGCAGGCACCCGGCAGCGCCAGCCCCGCAGCGACAGGAGCAGCCGATCCGATTTCCCCCGTGCCGCGATGACTCACCTGCTTCCCCCGAGCGAATGAAAGCCAGCAGCTTCTGGCAGAGGACGAGGTGTAGGCACAGGCTGGATTTGCAGAAGTGAGGCAGACGGTGCTTTTCCAACCAAGCCAGCAAAGCCGCGGGGCTGGCATCCTGCGCTGCCCAAGGAGAGGATTAGCTGCGAGCAAGGAGCCGGATCCTGCTTGGCTTTTAGGGTGAGTAACAGGTCCCTGCCACAGGGAAAGGAGGTGGGGAAGGAGCCCTGTTGCTTTATGGCGATGGTGGTGCTGAGGCACAAGGGGAATACTCGAGTTACAGCCGCTGCCCGTCCCCAAAACGAGCTCCTGCAGGGCTTCCTTCCTCTTCCTCACCCGCCTCCCCAGAGCCCAGGCATGGCAGCTCCCCGGGGGCTTCCAGAGGAGCGGGGGTTCCTGTTTGCTTTGGGATCTGAGCGCTGCAAGGGCTGCGGGGAACGGGCACGAGTGGGGAGGGAGGGCTGAGCCAGCGTGGTGACCAGCAGGGCTTGGCTCCTATTGAATTCAAGAGGAATCCAGGATTCAGGAGGAATCCAGGACGAGGGGATGATGTTTGTGTCCTTCTGTGCCACCACATATGCTCTCGGTGTTTATGGCTAGACCCCATAAACTGCAGCAGGACTTTAAATGGATCGTGCTCCGCCCAGGACTTAACAGCGAAAAGACGGCCGGGGTTGAAATGATCGCGCACAGCTGCACGAACAGAGAGCCAGAGAGGGCCCTGGCAGTGGCAAATCGGCTCCTTCCCTCCCCTGCCCTGTGCCCTTCCTCCCTCTTCCTCCCTGCTAACAAGTTCTCACCAGGTGGCTCGGCAGCTCTGGCCACAGGCACCACCGGCCCATGCCGCTGATGTAAAGGGGTGTCTGCCCAAAAATCTGGATTAAAACAGAAAGGGAGAGCTGAAAGAGATGGAGGGTGGCAGAGGAGCACAAAGCCCAGCTGTTCTAGTTAGTTCCCACTACACAGAAGGGCATCAAATTCCCTTTTAGACCCTTTATCTCCAAGCTGAGATCCTCAGGTTTCCCTCATTTTCCAGCCTGAATGTGGTGAACTCCCAGTTTTCCTTCAGCCTCTAAAATGCCACAGAAAGCTCACTGGAGGAGAGCTCTGAAAGGCTCCAGTTTGATGGTGCAGAGTGGACTTACAGGAAGGCTCAGAAAGATGTTGAAAAAGTCAACAAAAACATCATCTTGCAGCAGCAGCCCCATGTCCATGGAGGCTATGGATGCTAGAGGGGGAGAAGAGAAAGTTACCTGGGCTTTGTGCGGCCAGCTGTGAGCCAGAGGAGGAGTTTTGGGGGGGAATCAGCTTTGGGGGATGTGTGGTACAAGCTTGTCCTGTGCTCGTGCAGGGGGAGGATTTGGAGCTGGGACAGTACGTGAAACGTGATTGGAATGGGTGGCACAGGCTGTTTGGAAAGCACCAGGTTCAGGAGCGTGCAGGAGCTGGGCAGTGTGAATGGCAGCCTCCCAAACAGCAAAGGTTCACAGAGCCTGGGCACAAATGTGGTGGCACCCATAGGGCAGGAGAAGGGAGGTGGCTGCAGGGCACAAGCTGTGCTCCTCTGCCCCACCCAGACACCGGGAATAACACGGCTCATCCACCCAGGACTCAGTGCAAGTGACAGTGGCCAATACCTCCCACCACCCTGTGAAGTTTTATTCATTTCTGGAAGATCTGGATGCAGGAAGGTGGGCTGGCATCAGCCTGCTGGTGGGTGGGTGCCCCTGGAAATGCCCTCTTCCATCAAGGCACAGCTGTGTTACAGGGAGGACCTATATTTCAAAACTTAATCCTGCTTTTCCCCCCTATTTTTCCACCTTTTGAGGTGTGTTTAGAGGGGCTGAAGCCCCCAGCAAAGGGAAACTCACCAGCAGTCATCATGATGGTGCAGTGTTCCGGTGCTGGGTTCCGAAGTGCCACCCTGATTGTGACACACTCGTTTGGGTGACTCCTGGGGGGCTGCAGGGCTCTCAGCAGCTCCCTCCAGGCCTGCTTGTCCTGCAGAGGAGAGCACTGAGAGAGGATCTGAGCAGTGTCTGTATGTGCCTGGAGAGGGGATGTGCAGAGGGTGGGAGCCAGGCTGCTCTCGGCGGTGCCGTGCAATGGGATCAGCAGAAATTGGAGCAGAGGAATTCCCACCTGAACATGAGGAAAAGCTTCTTCACTGTGATGGTAACTGAGCACTGGAACAGGTTGCTCTGAAAGGTTGTGGAGCCTCCCTTAGTGGAGATATTTGAGAACCATCTGGGCACAATCCTCAGTACTGGGCTCAGGGGACCCTGCTTGAGCTGAGGTGTTGGACCAGTTGGTCCCTTGTGACTTTACCCATCCTGTGATGCTGTGAAATGTCACTTTTTAAATCTCCAGCCCTGCAGGCACACTTGGGCAGTCCTGAAATGAAACCCCATTGGATCTGTTGGGAAAATGCTCCAATGAAGGCAGGAATGATGCATTTTATTCTATGTTTTCAGAAGGTTAATGTATTACTTTATGATACTATATTATATTAAAGAATACTGTACTAAACTAAAGAATATAGAAAAGATACTGAATGCTAAATGGATAATAATGAAAATTCATGACACTTTTTAGAGTTTTGACACAACTTGGCCCTGACTGGCTAATGAGTTAAAACAACTCACCCTGGAGACTAATGAAATAATCACTTGTGGGTAAACAATGTTCAAACACATTCTACACATGAGCACAACACAGGAGAAGCAAATGAAAGAATAAATTTCTTTGTTTGAAGCTTCTTAGCTTCTCAAGAGAAAAATATTAAACAAAATAATTTTTTCAGAGAATATAAATGCCACAAAACCTTTCCCCTCTCCCTGCTGGGGCAAATTTCTTGCCTTCAGAGCAAGTCCCTGGTGGCACCTCAGTGCTGGCTGTGGTCGCTGTCAGTCCATCTGCTCAGCTCGGGATGGGAATTTCACAGGAGACCCCACTGTGTCTGCCCCAAACAGAGCAAGCCCACAGTTCTTATCTGCTGTCTTTCTTCACCAGATCTGGGGCTGAGACCCACCCTTGGAGACCCTGCAGCTGGAAGGGGAGAAGGAGGAGAAAAAGAGGGAGCCCCGTCGTGCAGCAGGAGTGAGCTGTTCCCCTGGCAGGAGGAGGAATCTGCTCCCCAGGTGGGTGTTTGATCCTGCTCTGGTCTTTGTGCCAGACCCGGGGGTAGGACAGTGTCCCACAGCGTCCCCAGCAGCGGGGCCACCTCACGAGGTGGCGCTGTCAAACCAGGAATGCGGAGCTGTTCCCAGCAGCAGCAGCAGCAGCTCTGCATCTCAGACAGAGCCAGGGAGTACAGGGACAGCTCCGAGCTGCTTGTGGGGCTGGTCACTGTGCCAAAAGCCAAAGTGATGTGGGGAAGGGGCAGCTGTGAGCCACAGAACACCTGCTCGTCCCAGTGGTGCCAGGCAGAGCTGCGGGAAGGAGTTATGGAACGCCCTGGGTAGGAGCAGCTCCCATCATGGATCCGTAAAGATTTCTGTAGCTGAGCCCAAGAGATGAGAGGGGGGGATAGGAATGAACTGGAGTGGTGGCTGTCTCATACCTAAAAGACTCAAAAATCCTCACAGAAAGGTCAGAATTTTAAAAAATAACACATTTTCCAGTTGGCAACTGAGCAGATGCCCAGTAGGATCTTCAGAGGCTGGGGTGGCTCCTTGGGTGCTCATCCAGCTCTGGACTGGCCCCAGTGGGACTGTGATGGCTTCTGCCAGAAAACAAAAAATAAGGTTGTGAGCAGGAATTGCCCAACATGGTGACTGGGGAGGGCACAGGGCAATTTCCATGGAGTTTCTCCCCAAGAGGAGACCCCAAGAGGTCTGGCAGGATGAAGCTCTTCCCTCCTGGCTGCAGCTTCCCAGGTTTTCCCAGGGCACATGGTGGAGGAGCTCACGTGAGCTGGGTGGCTATTTAGGAAAAAAAAACCCAAAAAAGTTAGAAAAAAAGAAGTGGACACAGGAGCAGAGCCCAGATTTAGAAGGAAGCTCAGAGTGGCTGGACTCCATAAAAAGAGAAGGGCAGGGTTGCACCATCAAACACGTCAGGAGGGCTTTGCTGTCCCTCTGCCCCAGCCCAAATCACCCACCCTGACGTGGGGAGCAGCCCTGGGGTGATGAGGGGCAGAGCCCCATGTTCCCAGAGGGGATGGGCTGGGGTTTTTCTCCTTGCCCAACATCAGCTGGCGCTGCTCCCCAGCGTGGCAAAGTCCAAGGCTGCCCAAACACAATGTCAGCCTCACTGCCTGGGGTCACTGGGCACTCACAGCCCCCCCAGCAGCCCAGCCTGGCCCTTTTGGTGCCATCAGGAGGGTGGGGGGTGTTTCCCACACACCCCAAACACCTCAGCATTGCTCTGGCTCTGGGTGATGGTCTGCAGAGGCAGAAATCTGGGGAGCTCCAGCCTGAGTGCACAAACCTGCTCCCCCCCTTAGCACAAGTATTAAATATAAGTATGTCCCCATCACAGGCTTTTGGGGGGAAAATTTGGGATTTTTCCCCCCTGTACAGCCTCATGCTTTTTTCATATAAATAGTTTATAGGACATTAGGCCCACAACACCTTGAAAGTGGAGTTTCCCAAGGCTGAGGAATTCCAGCTCAGCCTTAAATATGAATTTCTTTCTTGAACACACTACAATGATTTTTCACATGTGATTTCCATGCTCAGTCTCCTGAGTGCATGAGATCTGTTTGCTCGGCAAGCGCACCACTGGTGTTTCCTTGGGGAGTATTTTTGAGCCTGTTGCCATCTGTCTGTGGTTTCCTTGCTTGGGACTGTCCCTTACAGCTGACAGCCCTGTGGCAGGCTCTGCCTTCACTTGTGTCCCCTCCAGCTGAAGCAGAACCACTGGTGTAACCTTATCCCAGCCTCTGGGGCTGTTGACTTCAGCAGCCTGGGTTAAATATGTGTTGTGGCAGGACAGGCACCTAATTCAGCCACGAGGGAGGGGCATAGGCAGCAGCACTTTGCTGTTACAATTAATAATTTATGATTTTTATAATTAATAATATTTTAAATATTTTTTTAGTTTTATAATTTACTATGTCAGGCCCAGATTCACCACTTCATCCACTCAGGCAGCAGTTTGAGGATTTCTGCCCTCTCACTTATGGAGATGTGAGGCATGTTAGGCTGAGATTAACGCGCCAGCCACAGCTAACACAGCCCCAACGTGGCTGGGAGTGCTTTTAAACAGTGTGAACTGAAAACGATGGGGGGAAAAAATCCCAACAAAAACAACCCTGACCAATTTCCAGCAGCGGGGAAAGGCATGTGCTGAGAGTTCTCCCTGGGCTATTCTCCACCCTTGTACAGAACGAACTGAGCCAAGCAATTCCTGGGTCTCAAATCCCGCCTGCCCCTGACGTTCTCATCTTCCAGCTTCCCCCCTGGCTGCTGCTGAAGGCG
Organism: Diglossa brunneiventris; assembly: GCA_019023105.1. NCBI lineage: Eukaryota > Metazoa > Chordata > Aves > Passeriformes > Thraupidae > Diglossa > Diglossa brunneiventris. Next base: position 28,546,861 of record CM032361.1, on the reverse strand, counting down.
GGCACGTGCTCGGGGAAGGTGCTGGCCCCAGGGCAAGCTCTGCAGAGCACAGCAGGTAGGGGCTGGGAGTGCCCCCCTGAATCTGGGCAGGGGGCTGCTGGGGCATGGGGCAGTGCCAGGGGCTCCTGGGAGGGGTGCCAAGCCGAGCGGTGGTGTGAAAAACTCCAGTCACTTGCTTTTAAAAGTTTAAAAGTTGAATAGTAATAAAATGGTTATAAAAATAGCAATATAATTAGAGGAATAAAAATTTTGGACAATTTGGATTAGGTGTCCTGTGGCTGCTGTCTTGCTGCGAGTTCTTTCTTTAAAAAAAGTATCTTATATAGCATAGTTTCTATTTTAACATTATGTTATAACCTAAAACTATATTTAACACACTACTTAAGAAAATGAACACATAATTTATATATATCTAGAAAATAACACATAACTTTCTAACATAACACATATAATATTAATTTTAATATTTCCAAAAAGCCAATCATAAAATACGCATTTTTCACAGGTGGGCGTGGGGACAGGTGGCTCAGAGAGGGCTGGGGAGGGAGGTGGCTGTAAGAATGTGCTTCTTGTTACTATTTTTGTCTTTTTAAAAAGGAAAAAAAGCTTAGAATTTTTTTTTTTTTTTAGTGTTGGAAGCAGAAAAGTTTTAATAAAAGGCAAAATAACAAAACTCCTTACAGAGAAAACCTGAGCCAGGTGCAAGAGGTTCTTGCTGCTGGTAAAACACCCCATAAAAGCAATTAGTTCCTTTGTGCTCTTCTTTTTCTAGTGAATTGCTCAGGCAAGACTTTTTGGCCCCTGTCCAATTAGCTGTCTTTAAGTTTGAGGCGAAGTCCCCAAAGTGCTATGAGGTGTCTTTTTACCTAATTGAAGAAATAAACTGGTGCCAGCACCTGGGCTGTCCTGGGGGCCGTGCCCCAAGGTCCCTCTTCCCCCTGTGCATGGTCCAGAGAGCTGAATGAGGAGGGAGGGGTTTTTTTTTCTTTTACTCTGAGTGTGCCTCTGCAAGTTTGCACTGATTAATTTGCTTTCCTAAACTGCCCTCTAGGGCAGCCCAGGTAATCTGCTCAGGAAAGGCTGAAAGCCCAGGGTCCCTCTTCTTTCTGTGCATGGTCCAGGGAGCTAAATGAGGAGGGAGGGTTTCTTTTTCTTTCACTCTGCATGTACCTCTGCAAGTTTGCACTGATTAATTTGCTTTCCTAAACTGTCTCGGGCGATCTGCTCAGGAGAGGCTGAAAGCCCAGGTCCCTCTTCTTGCCATGCGTGGTCCAGGGAGCTGAATGAGGAGGAAAGGTTTTTTTTTTTTTTTCACTCTGCGTGTGCTTCTGCAAGTTCGCACTGATTAATTTGCTTTCCTAAACTCGCCCAGGTGTTCTGCTCTGGAAAGGCTGAAAGCCCTCTGGCCACCAGCCCACGGCCACCCTTGACCCTGGCAGCATCTTCAAAGGGAGCATGGGGCTGCTGCGGAGCGTGCAATGTTTGCTCACAGCCAGGGCCAGCAGCTGCTGCCTGCCTGCCCTGGGGGGTTTCGTCAGCGTCCTGCAGCGCTCCGGGGGACACTGCTCAGCCACTGCTGCTTGCACAAGGTCAGTGCCCCCAGGGCCCTCATACCCCCCACACCCCACGGGGGCTCGGTCACTTCTGAGCTAAGCGCTGGCTCGGGTGTTGGGTTGGTTTTTCCAGCCCTGGGTGAAACGTGCTGCATGTCCAGGTGTGCCAGGCTGGGAGCACCTCGGGAGGCCACCAGGAGCTGCTGGCATGGGTCCAGGCAGAGGCAGCTGTGCCCAGGGGTGGGCAGGGATGGAGGTGATGCAATGTCAGGACAGGCAGCCCGTGGCTGAGGTCACTTGGGTGCAGTTCAGTTGCTCATGCAGGGCCTCCCAGCACAAAGCACTTCCCTGGATGCATCTGAAAGTCACAGGATCGCAGGATCACTGGGTTGGAAGAGACCTTCAAGCTCATCGAGTCCAACCCAGCCCCAACACCTCAACTAAACCCTGGCACCCAGTGCCACATCCAGGCTTTGTTAAACACACCCAGGGATGGGGACTCCACCACCTCTCTGGGCAGCCATTCCAGAACTTTATCACTCTTTCTGTGACAAACTTCTTCCTAATATCCAGCCTGTATTTCCCTTGGTACAGCTTGAGGCTGTGTCCTGTGGTTCTGCCAGTGCTGCCTGGAGAAAGAGCCCAGCCCCACCTAAGCACAGGCACCTTATTTAGCTCAATTTAGGAGTGTGTTGAATGTGGGGAGAGGAGAGATGCTGAAGATGTTCCTGCTCATTGCAGGGGTTGGACTTGATGACCTTCAGGTCCCTTCCAAACCAAAGCATTCTGTGATTCCATGATGCTATGCCCATCCCTCCTCCCTCCCAGCTGTGCCACTGCTCGAGGCTGGGGCATTTTGGGTGTGTTCAGCCTCCTCCTGGGACCTGGGATCACAACAAAATGGGCAATTCCTCCTCCCTGTGTGACATCTCTGTTGGGGAAAAAACCCCAAAATAACAACATTCTTTTCTACTCCAGAATTTTTCTTTAGTGCTGGTGAAAAATCAATGGGTACCTGGGCTTAGCAGTCTGGGTCTGCAATCTGTTGGGCTTGAGATCCCAGGATCTGGGGTGAGGATCACAGTGCTGGGAAAGTCCCCAAAAGCCATCAGCCACTGCCCCAGGGCCTGAGCCACATGGAAATTTCATATCCTATCTATTTAACCCTCAAGTTGCCACCCTTCTCTTCCCACCCACCCCCCTACCCCCCCAATGGTGTGACATTTCTGCAGTTTAAAGCGTTCCCAAATGGAAGACAGGGATGGAGGGGGACACACGGACAAGGGATGGGTCACAGCAGCCCCAGCAAGGCACAGTGCAGAGGGAATCCTTGATCCTTTACTGCCTGGCTGCTGGCTGGAGCTGGAAAAGAGGAGGAATGCCTCATGCTAGCTGGGAGAAACTCATCCTGCTCCCCACAGCTTCCCTGGAGAGCGCAGGGACACGGCTGTGCCCTGTCCCTGAGGGTTTGCCTTAGAGGCAGGAGGCTGCAAAGTCCAGCCTGCCCAACCCTCCTAACTCAGCAGCCACTTCCCAACCTTGGCAATTGTCTCAGGATATCAAACTGTGCTGGCGGGAAGCGCCAGGCCGGGCCAATAAAGGCCAATAAAGGCAATAAAGTTGTTCCCATGAATTAACAGCAGGAAGAAGGAAAAACCTGAGCCAGTTGGGACTCACCCCTGGAAGGGGACATTGTCTCACTCTCTGGCTGTGCCTAAGGCCCTTTGAAGGTGGGTTTCAATCCACTGCTGGGTGGTGTCACCTGTTGGCACCGAGCCCTCCACAGCTGCCCCCAGGAGGGTTTTGTTGGTGACACTGGGGGTCATTCAGGCATGCAGCTGGGCCAAAGCACAGCCTGAGCAGGCTTTTCCAAAAAAATAATTTAATTTTTTTTTTTTTAAAAGCTAAATTATATTTTAAAAAGCACAGCCTGAGCAGGCTTTCCCCCCAAAAAATTTAAAAATTATTCAGCGACACCGGGGGTCACTGGAGTACACAGCTGGACCAAAGCACAGCCAAGCAGGCTTTCCCAAAAAATAATTAAAAAAAAAAATTTAAAAAGAAAAAATTAGAGAAAAATAAAGTAAATTAATTTTTTAAAAAGCCGAGAAGTCCTTCCCCCCCAAAAAAAAATTAAAAAAGAAAAAAATTAAAAAGAAACTAAATTAAAATTTTAAAAAATAATATTTTTAGGAAGAAAATGAATTTTAAAAATAAAAAAAAAAGGTCAGCTGGAAGGGGAGGAGGGGAAGGAAGGCAGGCGGTAAACAAGCTGGGTGAGCCCAGCGAGGAGGCCCGGGAACGCTTCCCGGGAGAGGGCGCTGGGTGCGCGGCTGCCGCTTCTCTCCGGCTCCCAAACTCGTGCAGGGCGACCACGGGGGTTGGGCATGAGCCAGCCAAACCCTCCGGGGCTGGCAGCTCCATCCTGCCACCCCCGCCGCCACAGCCCTGCCCACCCTGGGGGGCTCTGCCGGCTGGGGGTTGCTGCCCGGTGTGGATTTTTGGGATGGAGAGATGATGTTTGCATTGTCCAGCTGCCTTTGCTCCCCCTCTGCCTTCAGGGTTGGCTGGAGCTGCCCAGTCCCGAGGCTTGCAGGGCACGGGGGTCACCCCACTGCTCAGGGGCCTCCTCTTGTAAACATCTGGGTGTGTTCGAAGCCAAAGGTGGACAGAGTTATTGGGAAATTTGCAGGTAATTCCACGAACTGTAATTCCAAGAATCTGGAGCTGTCAGACCTCTCAGATTAAAGAAGCCCTCCACAAACCTAGGGAAGACGGCTGGACGCTGCTTTACATTGCGTGTGGCTTGACAGCTCCCCTTTATGGGAGCTATTCTGGGCACCAGCTCCTGCTCTGCTTCCTTTTACTCCAGCCGAGCTGTTAGATTTGGGTGACCACAGCTGAACTTGGGCTGAAGGTGAGTTGCTGAGCTCATTTCCCAGGGTAAAACACCACGTTCGTTGGTTTGTTTGTGTGTTGGAGCCATTTCTCTGTGCTCAGGGTGCAGGAGCAGGGGTGGTGCTGGCAGGAGGCACTGTCTGGAGGCTGTTGCAATGCTCGGTGGCTCTGCCTTGGCCCAAGCAATTCCAGGAGGAGAAAAGCACCCGAATTTCACCTCGTTCTGGACAGCCTCGGGGGATTGCCACACACCCATGGCTGCTCCAAGGTGCTGGTGAGGACTGAGCCAAGTTGTCCCCGCAGGGAGGGTGGGGATCTGGCTCTTGAGATGGGCGATAAATCAAAGCCTGGTTTTGGCCAGCACTTCCACCTCCTCCCTCCTGAGGATCCGGCTCTCCCTGGCCACTTTCCCTCTGGATTCTGGCTGTACAGTGGCCGTGTCCAAAGGCAGGGTGGCTGGGATGGCCGGGAGGCTCCAGCTTCTCGAGGAATGGCAGCTCTGGTGCAATTTCCTGAGGCTGGCACGGGGCACAGCAGGCTCCTGTGGCTCCGTGGCAGGCGTGTGGGTGGCGTGTGCTCGCCCTGGGACCTGCGTGTGCCCTGGTGTGTGTACACACGGCTGCCAGCTCCGTCTGCTCCTGCTGGCGTGGCTCTCCCGCCCCTTGGGTCCGGAGTCTCTTATCCCATCTCCTGGAGCTGCAGGAGATGGGACAAGCGACCCTGTGGGGTGGAGACCCGGACATTGTGGAAAAACACTGGGCACTGCCTGCGGTTTGCTGGGCGCTGCCATGGTGGGGCTGGGGGATTTCTCCCCCCTCGCGTGATCCTTGCAGCGAGGCTCTGCAGATCCAACTGCTGGAGGCTGTGACCTGCTCCAAGGAGGACAAGGGTGGCACAGAGGCTTTTGTCCCCCTCCCAAGAGCGGGCACCAAGCCAAAGGGGCTCGGTGGAGCTCCATGCCTCCCTCTCTCCCTGTTTTCCCGGGGCGGCCGGTTTCCATCCCTGCCAGCTCTGCCAAGGCAGCCTAATGTAAACGCTGCCGAAAGCCTTGGATCCGCTCCCGCCCGCCCAGGGACGAGGGGTTGTTTTTCCAGCCGGGAGCGCTGTTAAAAACACCCCAAACCCATCCAACCTCTCCGCTTTCTACCCTCCCTTCCCTCACTTTTCCGCACCCACCCGAGTGCCCCTTTGCCGGGGGCGGCCGGGCCGGAGCGGGAGGAGGCGGAGGAGGAGGAGGGAGGCGGGGTGGTGGCCCTGTCCCCCCTGCCGTGTCCCTCCCGTCCCGCCGCGCTGCCCAATCCGTGCGGCGGGGCCGGCGCTGCTCCGCCATAAAGGGGCGGCGGGCGCGGCCCCGGGAGCTGAGCGTGGGAGCCCCGCGCCCGCCCGTCGCCGCCGCCGAGCGCAGGTACCGGCCCGGGGGGACACGGGGACACCGCTGCCCGCCACCCGCCGCAGCCCCCCGGGCGCGGCAGGGCCGGGGAGGCAGCCCCGGGGAGTTCTTCCAAGGGGAAAATTCCTCCTTTGGGGGAAGGGGGGGGGGCGGAGGAGGAAGAGGCAGCTTGAGTTTTCTGCTGAAAACATTCCCTTTGCAGCTTTTGTGGGTTTTTTTGTTTTTTTTTTTTACCCCCACGAGGCTGCATGGAGAGGCACGCGTGGGAGATGCTTCTGGCAGGGCAGCGGGGCGGTGGGAGCCGCGGCGGGGTGGGCTGGGGACGGCTCATCCCGCAGGGATGTTGGAGCGACTTCCCCAGTCAGTCCACATTCCCAAAGTGCCGGCATCCCCGAGCTCCCTGGAAAACAGCCGCTGCTGTGGGTCGGACACGAGTGGGCTGGCTGTGAGTGGAGCCCGGCCCGCAGGGCTCTGGGGATGCTGCAGCTCCCACGCACCGGTTCTAGAGCCACCCCGGCCCATCCCGCTCCCCACTGCTGCTGGGGTGCTCAGGGCTCCTGTGTGCTGCCTGTTGCTTTTCCTGCTGCCCTGGCATCGGGCTTGGATAACCTCGGCCGGGCTGAGAAGGCAGCTGGGGCAGAAAAGCCCTCCTCGATGATGCAGATTTATTAAGAAAGCCCCAGCTAAGCTTTCCTTGCATTAGCCTTGCTCTTGAGCCGAGTGTGGAGGTGAAAAGTTCACGTGGGGCTAAGGAGCCCTTTGGAAGTCTGTTGCTCTGGTTTATTAGCAGGAGTTTAGTGTTTTGAAGGGTTTCTGGAGCAGGGCTGGCCTGAGCTGCTGTGTGTTCTCCCTGAGGAATGACAGGGAACCGCTGGAGATGGCAGCCAGCCCTGCGGCCGAGCTGCCTCCTGCTCCTCCCTGGCCTTGGGTGGGGAAGAGGGGTGCTGAAAAATGTGGGCACGCAGGAAGGGGCTCACAGCTGGGGCTGTTTGTGATTTCCCCCTGCAGGAACCCCCTGGTCAGGACTGCAGCCATGGCCACCTCAGCGAGCTCCCACCTGAGCAAAGCCATCAAGCACATGTACATGAAGCTGCCGCAGGGGGAGAAGGTGCAGGCCATGTACATCTGGATCGACGGCACGGGGGAGCACCTCCGCTGCAAAACCCGCACGCTGGACCACGAGCCCAAGAGCCTGGAAGGTGAGAGGGTGGGTGCAGCACTCGTAGCCCCTCACTGGGTGGAGGAAGGATGCCCTCTCTCTCTTCCTGTGGCAGAAGGATGGTTTTTAGGGAAGATGTTCCTCCTTGTGCCCTTCCAGTTACCTCTTTCCCCATATACCTCAGGGGGATGTTCCCAGCTCTCCAGATGTGGAGTTTCAGGGAGATGCCTGGGGCTGGGAGCCCGTCCTTGGTGCTGTCCCTGCCACGGAGGGGCTGCTGGCAGGGGCTGGGGGCTATTGGCAGGGGCTGGGCTGCCCATTGACTCTTGAGTACTCGTTTTGGCCGGAAGTAGTTTGGCAGAAGAAAGTGCAGGGGAAAGAATGGAGCTATCCGGTGTAATTAAGAGCTTGTGTCCCTCAGAACAAACAGTCCCAGCTTACACAATAATAGCATTAGGATTTTCCCCAGGTTGCCATGGAGCTGGCTGGAGACAGTTATGAAATGAAAATACTGTGTGTGACTGAGCAGAATTATCTTTTTTCTTTCCTTTTTTTTTTTTTTTTTTTTTTCCCTTTCCCCTCTCTCCTTTCCCCTTTTCCCTCTGAGGGAGTGGTTGGCACAGCTCCTCTTGGAAATCTTAGTGCTTCCCATCCTCCCTCTTTCCCCCTGGGATATGGAGGAGGTAACATTGCCCGGGTAGAGTTCTGGGCTTTGACCTGGAGGGCAGTGCTCAGGATGGAGGGGTGGGCAAGGGGCCACACTCCCCTTCCATGTGAGATTCCACCTCTCTGATTTGCCTTCTCACCTTCTTAAGGCCTTGTAGCATGATTGAGGGTATTCCATGGCTCCCCTCATTCCCACAGCTGGAAGGTGGCTTGTGGTCTGCCCTCTCCCAGCTGAGGGGACCGGGTGCTTTGCTCATCCCTGTGGTTGCTGTGACATGGGAAATGTCCTCAGTGCTACTCTGTTCACTCAGGCTTGGCCAGCAGCCCAGCAACTTGTTATTTTCCAGGGTGGCCGGGGACTTGCACTCCTGTGATTTTTTTGCTTGTTTTGGGTTTGTTGGTTTTTTTTTTTTTGCTTCCCCTACTTGGAACAAAATCAGCTGAGCTGGGACTAAACCTATTCTCTATGAGCATCTTCACCTCTGTCTTCCTGGAGGGCAGCAGGGATCCCGTGGGTCACTGTGGCCGGTTCCTCTCTTTGCTCCAGATCTCCCTGAGTGGAATTTCGATGGCTCCAGCACCTACCAGTCTGAAGGCTCCAACAGTGACATGTACCTGCGACCTGCTGCCATGTTTCGGGACCCTTTCCGCAAGGACCCCAATAAACTCGTTCTCTGTGAGGTCTTCAAGTACAACCGCCAGTCTGCAGGTGACTGAATGGACCTTCTCCCTTCTCCTGGTGGAGGTGGTGTTCCAGGGAAGGGGAATGGGAACCCTGCCCAATGTTTGTGCCCTTAGCATGACACAGAAATAACGTGAAAGTAGAGGGCAAATGAAGCGCTGGTGATGGACAAAGGGCTGGGCTTGGGATTCTTCAATGCTGCTGGGACTCAAAGTGTAAAATAAGTGGAAATGGGGAGTGGAGGTGGCATCACTCATGAGCCTCGTGTCAATTTTCCATTGTAGAGTCAAATCTCCGGCACACCTGCAGGAGGATTATGGACATGGTGTCCAACCAGCACCCCTGGTTTGGGATGGAGCAGGAGTACACTCTCCTGGGGACAGACGGACATCCGTTTGGCTGGCCTTCTAATGGCTTCCCTGGACCTCAAGGTAATCTTTTGGGAGCCTGGACCAAGTCAAGAGTGTTTGAACTGAAATCTGTGTGGCACAGCCTCAGGAGAGTTGAGGGCTCCAAGGTGTTCCTAGAACCGAAGGTGGACGGTAGAAAGTGGAATATTGGCAAAAACTAACCACGAGATTAAATTTGTTGCAGAAAGGCTGAGGTGGGGATTGGCCACATCCAAATTTGCTGCTGGGTTTGTTGGTGTGCAGGGGACTTAAACTCAGGGGCAGACTTAAACTCGGGGCGAACTTGCTCTCCATGAGTGTTCTACCCTGCTGGTTCTTCCATGAAAAACACACCTTGGGGCTTTTGAAGAGTTCTCTGTGTGTGCTGGGTGTTCACTGGATGTCCGGCTTTTTCCCTGTGGAGGCTGATGTTGCCCTGTGCTGTTGCAGGTCCGTATTACTGCGGTGTGGGGGCAGACAAAGCCTATGGCAGGGACATTGTGGAGGCCCACTACCGAGCGTGCCTTTATGCCGGTGTGAAAATCGGAGGAACCAACGCAGAAGTGATGCCAGCCCAGGTAAATCATTCTGAGATGCTTCATGGAGTGAGAGAATAGCATGGAAAAACCCCAGGCAGGGGGAGCTGTGTGTGCCTGCTCTGAGCTGTGTGGCTGTCAGCATCAGGGCGTGGGAGGTGCCTGTCTCCACCCCACTGAGCCCCTGACCCTCCTCCTTGCAGTGGGAGTTCCAGGTGGGACCATGCGAGGGGATTGAGATGGGTGATCACCTCTGGATCGCGCGCTTCATCCTGCACCGGGTGTGCGAGGACTTCGGGGTCGTGGTGTCCTTCGATCCCAAACCCATCCCTGGGAACTGGAACGGTGCTGGCTGCCACACCAACTTCAGCACCAAGAGCATGAGGGAAGAAGGAGGTCTCAAGTAAGTGTTTGGGTTGTTTACTGGGCAGCAGGATTTTTTGGGAGTTTGGTGCTTGGCGTGACATCTGAGTCTTCTGGATAGGGTTTTTTTGGTCGTTTTGTTTTTGTGGTTTCTTTTTTTTTCTTAGTATGTATTTTTTTTTATAATGACACATTCTTGTCTTGATGCTTGGTGGGCAATTCAGCCAGCAGTACAGCTCCACCAGTGCAGGATGCAGCTATCTCTAACAGCCTGTCCAGCTCCTGACCTCCCAGTGCTGGGAGCAAACAAACAAACCAACTCAGCACAGGACTTTTAAAATGATATTTTTATAGCCATGATGAAAGAGAAAGACCATTTGCTTCATCTAGGCAAGGCTGCCATGTTTTCTTAAGAGATGAACATCCTAAAAATGCAAACTGTGAGTTCCTGCACGTGACTGTTGTGCAGTCAGGGACGCTGTGTCACTGGAGCTGTGTGGAGGGATCCATCCTGGCAGCTCTGTTTTTTTGCTGTAAACTTAGTGCGCTGCCCTGAGATAACAGGATTCTGTGAGCTTCGTGAATAGAAACCCCAGTGTTGAGAGCTCTCCTGTGTGAGAGCAGGTGGAAATGGGAAGTTTAACTGGGAATGTCTCACAGATGGCACTCCCTGTGAGCCTGTGGGGTTTGGCCATGAGGACTTTTCTGGGTCAGCAACAAGAGTGGAGAGAAACCCCCTGTTGGGATGAACAGCCAAGTGGGCCATGGGGCACAAGGCATCATCACAAAGTGCCCTGGGGACTCTGATTAATCTTGTTGTCACTTTGACACGACAGTCCAGAGGCGTTCAGCTCGTCCCATCCCTCACTGTGCCGCCCCTGTCCCTCCCTCCCTCTGCAGGCACATCGAGGAGGCCATCGAGAAGCTGAGCAAGCGCCATCAGTACCACATCCGCGCCTACGACCCCAAGGGGGGGCTGGACAATGCCCGGCGCCTGACGGGCTTCCACGAGACCTCCAACATCAACGAGTTCTCGGCCGGCGTGGCCAACCGCGGCGCCAGCATCCGCATCCCGCGCAACGTGGGCCACGAGAAGAAGGGCTACTTCGAGGACCGCCGGCCCTCGGCCAACTGCGACCCCTACGCCGTGACAGAGGCGCTGGTCCGCACGTGTCTCCTCAACGAAACCGGGGATGAGCCTTTTGAGTACAAGAACTGAGCAGACTGCGCCCCGCGGCTGCCGCCGCCGCCTCCCCCCGCGCTCCCCGCGCCCCTAAAGTTCCCTTCTAGCTGTAATCCCGAGGGTACAAGATAACATGTTTCGTGTCTCAGTAACTCTTGTTGTCTTGAGGTGGGGGAGGAGGGCAGGTTTAGTTTTATCTGTGTCTGTTTGTCGTTGACTCTTCGGAAGATGAGAGGAGGACGGGGTGTTAGAGAACTTTTAACCACTGTTTTTTTTTTGTCTAATTCATGTGTACATCTGATGGGATCCTGTGGCTTCCAGGGACAGACTGCACACGCAGAAAGCATGTAGGAGAGGAGAAAGCTTAAAACAGAGCCAGATTTGAGGGGCCAGCCCCACTGGTGACTGATGGCTGTCTGAGGTTGGTGCCTCTCTGTGGAGAAGGAAGATGGGAGCTGTGGTGACAGGAGCTGTGCATGTGGTCCTGCCCATTTGGGGACGTGACAGGGACATCATCGCCCTCCGGCCACTCTGAGGTTTCTGGAAATCTTCTGGCATTGAGGGAACTCTTGGTTCTGTCACTGGAAGTCAACCCATCTCTGTCTCATAACACAGAGTGAAGTAGTATTTTTCTATTTAAATATAAAAACAGAAAAAAAATATATATATGAAAGTGTTTTTTTCTTGGAAGAGATGACGTTCCAATGCCTCATCCAGCCGGAGCGGGCAGAGCTCTTGCGGATGCAGTCGGATGCAGGTGGGACTGAGGGTGAGCTCGGAGGGAGACTGGGATGAGATTTGTTCCAGCATGGAGTGGAGCTTGCAGGAGGGGGTTCCCAGAGCAGGAAGCCTGCAGAAGCATTTGTTACTGTAATTCAGGTGGCCGTGACACGCTTGGAGTGGGAGGAAGGTGTCCTGAACCAAGAGTTGACTGGTCAACAGCGTTCTGGACATAGCTGTGGCTGTGTCACCTGTCCAGCAGGGCTAGCATGTCACTAAAGCAGGGCTTTGGATAAAGGTTAAAACAAACAAAAAAAAGAGATAAAAATAAGAAGAGAAGTTTTAGATTTTTTTTTTCATAATTAATGTTCTTAGTTTCTCCGACTGAATGGTTTTACAGAGACCGTTGATGCCACTGTTGTGTCCTGGCTCTCTCGGGCTGCCTGCCATCCAGCCAGGATGATGGGGGCTAGGAGAAGGGAAGGGAGAGGCCACCTGGCCCTCCCAGCCAGCCCTGGCACTCCCAGCTGCTGCTGGGGGGTTCAGATGTTCTGGTATTTTACACTTGGGTATCTTAGATGGTGCCAGTTATATTCCGTTGCATATGGACTTCTTCCCAATAGGTTTCTTTTTTTTTTTTTTTTTTTTTGTAATAAAAAAAGAAAAAAAGAACAAAACCTTCAATCTGACCTCTGCAGCCTCTTTTTGTACGTGTGTTGCCTTCACCATTTGAAAGGATTTTGACTCTGATTGTGGGTAGATGTGGCTTTTCATTTGAGGGGGGGGGTCAGGGGTCTTTCAATCCATGTGTGCTCTCCAGAAAATGGGAATTTGTCAGCAGTGGTTGGTTCTGTGGTGAGGGATGGTCCAGCTCTGGCTTGCATGGGATTCTTTTGTGATGGGAAAGGGCCTGGGCTTGTGAATGTCCATAGGGAGGGTTATGGGGTTGCTACAGATGTTTGTGCATTTCCCAGCCTCCTCCTCCTCACAAGTTCTACAGGATAGAGAAATCCTACAGAAAACAAAACTCCAGCAAACTTAATTTAAAAGGGAGCTTTGTGGAAGAAGAACCTTTCCCATTCTCCCTGAGAGAGAAATGAGAAAATGCTGCTCGTCCTCCTTTGGCATAAGCCCAGTCATTCAGGAAAATAACCCAGGCAGTAGAAATGTGTCACTTTGCTCCCATGGTCCTTTATTTAGCCCATGGTGCCATTCCCTGGCTCCCCAGGAGGTGCTTCCATCAGGAGAGGATGCTTTAACCATTCCCACCTTTAAATCTGGATTAACTGCACCTGAGCATCCTGAGGGGCTGATGAGGCCATTCCTGCTGTCATGTTTTTTATGGACCAGCTGTTTTTCTGTATCTCCCTCCTGGGGAACATTGGAGGCAGCACCTTCCTCAGCACAGTCCTAAAATTACCCTGTCCCTGTGCCTGATGTGACAGGAACAGAGGCGAAGTGAACACCTTTCCTTTCCTCCCATCCTGACACAGCCACAAGAACTTGGGAGCTGGGGTGCTGCAGCCTAAACAAACCCAGGGGTAACTCAGGAGCCTGGAAATCTTCAAGTTTTGTTCTGATTTGGGCTCATGGGCAAGGCAGCTGCTGTTTCTGATGCATTCCAAGAAAATGTTACAGAGGAAAGAACTGGATTACACCTGAAATAAGAGAACTTTTCTAAAGGCATTGGCACAGGAGGAAGGAAAAGACATGGTTTGGTTTTCTGTTTGTTTTTCTTAAAGATCCTGTGCTTCCAAACACTGTGAATCATTGAAGCTGAATCTCCTTCTAGACACCCTTTCCTCCTGGGGAATAAAAAAAATTGGGAAAAGGGGACATGGCTCAGTTTTGGCCACTAAGCATCAGCAAGGAAGGAGGAGCTGATGGGCAGCAGGTTTTGTGTTTGCCATAGAATCATGGAATGGTTTGGGCAGGAGGAGCTGATGGGCAGCAGGTTTTGTGTTTTGCCATGGAATCATGGAATGGTTTGGGCAGGAGGAGCTGATGGGCAGCAGGTTTTGTGTTTGCCATGGGATCATGGAATGGTTTGGGCAGGAGGAGCTGATGGGCAGCAGGTTTTGTGTTTTGCCATGGAATCATGGAATGGTTTGGGCAGGAGGAGCTGATGGGCAGCAGGTTTTGTGTTTTGCCATGGGATCATGGAATGGTTTGGGCAGGAGGAGCCGATGGGCAGCAGATTTTGTGTTTGCCATGGGATCATGGAATGGTTTGGGCAGGAGGAGCTGATGGGCAGCAGGTTTTGTGTTTTGCATTGGAATCATGGAATGGTTTGGGCAGGAGGAGCTGATGGGCAGCAGGTTTTGTGTTTTGCATTGGGATCATGGAATGGTTTGGTTTGGAAGGGTCCTTGAATATCACCTCATTCCAACCCCCCGGCATGGGCAGGGACAACTTCCTTGGGTTGCTTTGGGACAAACAGCATCTCCCTGTGCCATTGGGGTGTCCCTGAGGAAGATGCCATCTACAGGGTGTCCCTCAGGCTGATAGGGGGAGCAGGAATCAGTCCTTTGCTCCTCCAGCTGCCCTGAATGTAAATTTAGGTCAGGAGCTTGATGCTTAATGGTTCCTCTTGTTCTCAGCTGAGAAAGCATTTATCCACTCACTGCACAATTACCGGGCTGAAAACAAGGTCAGAACAACATTGTGCAGGGGAATGGCTTTTCAGATCATTATTAAGAGTATAGGGGGGGAAAAAAAGATTATAATGAATTAAAACGGGGGAAGAAAATAATTTATTCCCCTAGGCATTGTTTTCTGACTTTTTTTGCCTAAAGCCTGCTTGCTGAATCTGCTTTGTAGTTACCTAAACACCATTTCCCAGCTCTGTAGGGTAGGGAGGCCTCCTCTTAAGGCCACAGGGCTCTTACAAATTGAGACTGAAACCCTCAGAAGCTGAATTTATGTCTTAGGCATTCATAGAAAACATTTTGACTTTTGATCTGAGCCTTTCAGGAGGAAGTGAATCTCTTTTCTCTGTACTCACACATCCTTAAAATGTGAATAATTATATAGCAAGGATCAGTCCCAAAGGGTTTGCTGGGCACATCCAAGCATCAGGAACTGCTCCAAATGAAGCAGCCAAAAATAGCAGCAGCTTTTTGAAGTGCCTGTTGGTTGTGCTCCCTTTTAATCAAACACCAGCTTAGGAGACAAGGCTGCCCCTAACCCATTAATATATCTGCTCACATGCCAGCCTTTTCCCCATAGCTGGATTTTAAGGCAATCAAAAGAAGATTAGCCACAGCTCCCTTCAAACACAGCCTGGAGCACATGAGCTAATCAAGATCACACTTGAAGCATCTTTTTGTGCCAGGCTGTGCCAACCCAGTTATTGCCTGGACACAAGGGATTTTCCCTTTCTGCAGAGCCTACTGCATCAGGTGTGGCTCTTTGGATTTCTCCTGCCCTTTCCCACTCCCACTGATGCTGCTCCAGTATCTCCATCCCTCTTCAATCACCATTTTTTGGGAGTTTTTCAGTGCTACTTGATCTTCCTTGATTACCTTTTGTTGGTAGGTCAGCCTTCACAGGCTGGCACAGCCTCTGGCTGAACACATCTGGAGGAGGAGGAGGAATCAGCCAGCATTAGCTGGGCCAAGATTTGCTGAGCTGACTTTTGGATGCCCTTACCTGGGGGAGAAGAGACGCAGGGAGGGAGAAGTTGCTGGGTGAAAGTGTTTTTATTTCTCCAATCTGTGTTTTCCCCTCTTCCTGGGGTGCTGATGCTGGGAGTGTCCTGCATCTCCTTCTGGCCCCAGGCACAGACTGCTGAGGGGGTGATTTGCTCTGCAAGAGCCTCTCTTTGGGCTTGAAGCTGCTGTTATCAGAGCAGCTTTATTCTCTTGAAAAGCCCTTTGGAGCTCCAGCAGCTCCTCTGGTGTGGGGCCGGCTGAGATCTACACTTGCAGTTCATCAGCTGATAAAAGTGATGAGCTTTCTACCTTAGGAGAAGAGGCTGGAGGTTCTCTGTGCCCTCTGAGGAGGCCAGGGCATGTTCTAGAAGGGTGCTGGAGAAAGGTCAGGTGTGATAATTTCTTGTGTGAGCCCTTGTGTGAGCTGGCAGAGCTGGGAGGGGACTCCTGCCATCACACACATCCATAACCCAGCTCCAGCTGAGGCAGCATCTCATCCCACTTGTTCAGTTACTGATTAAACTGAGGACAGCTGCTTAGGGAACAAGTGGGAGCTCTTGAAAGGGAAGATCTCCTCAGGCCTGCCTGGCTTCCCCAGCCAGCTGGCTGCAGAGTCAGACCTGGGCTGCCTCCTGAGTGGGTCCTCCACCCACGAGTGCTTCTCCAGGCTCTCCAGCTGGGACTGATGACCTATTTGCAGTTTCAACACGTCTGGCGTGGATGTAAATTGAACCCTGACTCTTTGCTTGCTGACAAAGGGGCCAGGCCATTGGTAGGATCAGCTTTTCCCCAAGCCATGCAGGTTGTGGGGGATATCAGTCACTGAGGGATGACTAAAGACGTCACTTGTGAATTGCCTGGTTCATGAGTAGTGATCTCAGTCTGAGCCTTGTTACTCCACCCTGAGCTGGGTGTTTGGGGACTATTCCTCCTTTTTGTGCACTGATCTGTGGTGGAAGCACGTGGAGAAGGGTTCTGGGCAGACACAATCTCACTGCTCTCCACACTGAAGCATCATCTCCAGGGGCTCCATTCCCAGTGGGAGATGATGTGGGTCAGAGCATCTCTGAGCTGCCTCTGGAGGTGTCAGTGCTCAGAAGGAATGGAATTTGGGGCTGGGTGCATTTTGCACGTTAGCCCCCCAAAACCTGCAGTGGTGGACCTCAATGTGAACTTGCCAGACTGAGGAGAAACCCAGGGTGAGAGAGGCAAACTGGGGAGGAAAACCCACATTCTGGGGCTCCAGACTGAGCACCAGGACTGCAGCTCTTCACAGCCTTGCAGGAGAACTGGGCCCTTCTCCCACACTGCAGGAGAACTGAGCCCTTCTCCCTCACTGCTCCCTTCCTCTCCTTCCCCACAAGGCAGGGAAAATATTTTCCTCCCAGCACCATAACCTTTCTTCTTTATTCAGTCTTCTGTTGTATTTTTGATAAGGTTTAATAAACCTTCCTAAACTATGAAAAGTGAGTAGCTATTTCTCACAATCCACATTCTGTGACTGCAGACTGAGCACCAGGACTGCAGATCTTCACAGCCTTGCAGGAGAACTGGGCCCTTCTCTCTCATTGCAGGAGAACTGAACTGGTCTCTTCTCCCTCACTGCAGGAGAACTGAACTGGGCCCTTCTCCCTCACTGCAGGAGAACTGAACTGGGCCCTTCTCCCTCCTTGCAGGAGAACTGAACTGGGTCCTTCTCCCCCACTGCAGCAGAACTGGGCCCTTCTCCCTCCTTGCAGGAGAACTGAACTGGGCCCTTCTCCCTCATTGCAGCAGAACTGAGCTGGCCCCTTCTCCCTCACTGCAGGAGAACTGAACTGGGCCCTTCTCCCTCATTGCAGGAGAACTGAACTGGGCCCTTCTCCTTCATTGCAGGAGAACTGAACTGGGCCCTTCTCCCTCACTGCAGGAGAACTGAACTGGGCCCTTCTCCCTCCTTGCAGGAGAACTGAACTGGGCCCTTCTCCCTCACTGCTGGAGAACTGAACCGTGCTCTTCTCCCTCACTGCAGGAGAACTGAACTGGGCCCTTCTCCCTCACTGCAGCAGAACTGAACTGGGCCCTTCTCCCTCTTTGCAGGAGGACTGGGTCCTTCTCCCTCCCTGCTCCCTTCCTCTCCCTCCCCAGCGACACTGCACTGTAGGGGGGGCAGCCAGGCTTCACCTCAGCCAAAAAACGCCTTTCTTTCCTTTTCTTTGCTCCCATCCTGGCCTGCCCACAGGCTGGCATGGCCGTGCTATTTTGCTTTCATAAGCTGCATTATGTAAGCCGAGTCTTGAGTGGGGATGCGGTGCCAACTTGGACTCCGCAGCGGGAAGGAGCCACATTCCTGAGCACGGGCTTTAATCCCTGCCTCCAGCCACAGTCTGTTTGCTGGGAGGAATCCGAGGGCTGTGCCGAGCTTTTCTAATCCCTTGTCCCAGGTGGAGCCAGCTTGTTTGTTCGGGAGCTCCTTTGTCAGCAGGCTGTGCCCAGGTCTCCTCCCAGCAAGCCCTTTGCAGCAGGGTTGGCACAGCTCACCTCGGCACCCTCCTCTCCTTGCCCTTCTTCGCTGAACTCTCTGCCCTCCTTGGCTTCTCTTTTGCTTCCTCAAAACTGCTGGTAAGGCAGTGTTGCAGTGTGATGCAATTTCCTGTTTTGGCTATCCCAGTCCTTTCCCAGGTGTGGCAATACCTTCTCCCTTTCCCTCTCCTTGCCTCCTGCTGAGAGCTGTCCGTCAATCTCAGTAGGCCAGCAAGGCCATCGTCTGATAGGTGAAGTTCAAAAGATGCTTCTCAGCCCTGGGGTCATTGGCCTGTGTAGGTGTCATTGTCCCCTGAGCCTTCCCCCCTCCTACCTGGTTGGTGGGATCCCTACCCCTTCCCTCCCCCTCTCCCTGGGGCTTAAAAGGACACTGAGACCATGCGGTCGGCATTCTGTTGGAGCTGTTACCAAGATTCAGAGATCTGTGACCGTGGAATCAAACTCTGGATTAACCCTCCGGCAGAATCCGTCTCCTTTTCCTTTTCACTTCGCCTAACGCTGTTCCATCAGAGGTCAAACCTGAGTTCCTACATGTCTGGACTTGTTCCAAGTGCCTAGTTGCTACATACAGCTAGCCAAAGGTGTCTCTGAGGTGAAAACACCACAGCTGCCCCTTTGGTCAGGCAGCAAGGGTCAGACGAGCCCAGGCGCGTTCCATCCAGTAATATTGGGATACTATTCCAGTAAGGCAGGAAAATGGAAATGGGAGCTCCCACAATCCCAGCACCGGAAAACTGGCGTGGAAAACACAGCCTGGGGGACACCACATTGGTGGCAAGAAACTTCTCACCTGTCCCAGCACTGGCTGCCCTCCCAGTGTCCTATCTGTAGGATGTGATTCCTGTCCCACCAAGGATCTTTTTATTGATGCTGTGAGAGGAAACAGCGAAGCAGGAAGTCTACCTCCTCCCTGGCAAATGATAGTTAATATTCTAAGTAATCCATTCTCCAAATTCACAAATATAAGCCCTGCAGTGCAATATGATAACAAAAGATCTGGAGGTCCTGTGCCCAGGGGTGCTGTTGGCACCATCCTGACTGGGTGCAGGGCAGCAGTGGGTGCTTGGTGGCTCCCCAGCAGCCTCAGCCCTCTGCCCTAACCCCTGCACCTGGCACTGATGATCTTCAGGACCCCATTTGGCCGGGCATGAGGGTCCAGAAGGAAAGGTCCTCACCCTCCAGGCAGGTTCGAAGCTGACAGCACTCTTGTTTTCATGTCCTGTGGGTGGGTGAGGCACCAGACTCCACAGTTTTTGCTGGCAGCTTCTCCACAGTGCCAAACATGTTGTTAAAATGAGGAATATTAATCGGAGCCAGGGTTAGGCTGTTATTTCTCATCACAGTGCTGTGTGGCTCCAACCCATCCATGGCTTGTGGAGATGCTGAGCAGCTGCTAGATTGCCCAGCTGCCTCTGTCCCGTGCCAGAGCCTGGCCAAAATGCCTAAAACACTGGGAAAGGAGGAAATAGGAGCCTCCTGCCCTACTGAGCTGGATTTTGGCAAGCAGGGTGGCCAGCAGGTGTCTGGAAAAATTCTGGGACCATTTCTTTCAACTACAAACCCCAATCTGCCCAATGTCTCTCCATGTCATTCATTGCACTGTTAAGGATGGTTTATTTTCTTTTCTTTTCACTTTAATCTTTTATCACCTGTAAATATCTTTATTTACAGATTACATTATAAGATTATAGACTAATCTGGTTGGTTTATAAGTACAGTTATATTGAAACTGGTGTAAAACGTTCCTTCATGTGTTAAAAGGCCAGAGTGTCTGGACTCTGGATTTTATGCAAACAGGAAAATCTAATTTCAGTTAAGGCATCATTTCAGCCCTCAAATGATCCTTTGGTATTATTTTAAAGTCACTACATACTGGCTGATTTAAATGCTAAATTTTAATTCTCTGATGAACTTCAAAGTAAGAAGCTTAAAAGTGAAACAATAAGCTTCAGGTGGTTTTGTTTTTAGGGGATTCTGAGCGAGCCCCCAAGTTTAAGGTGGGAATAGCTGTGCCCAGGGCTGTTTTGTCCTTTTCCATTTCCATTTAGGAAGCTACCTGGGAACAGCTGGGCTTAGAGATGGACTTAACCTGAAAGCTGGAGGCCAAGGCTTCAGGTGGCTGAATCACCATGCACTTGCTCTGAAATGCAGGGTATTTTCAGACCATTTTCCACCCAGACACATGGGTGATTGACTGGCTCTCTCTTTTCAACCTCTCCTTGTGGCTGGCTCTCCTGGCAAGTTCTCCTTCAGCTTGTTGGTGATCTTGGGCTGGAGAAAACCATGAAACTTGTAAGATGAGAGCTTCTGCTGGAAGAGATGGTCTTGGCAAACCAAGAATCTCTACGCAAAGCTTGGGGTAGGGGGATGGCAGCAATACCCCACGGGTTCTGCAGGAGAATGGGATGTTTTTGGTGGAGGCTTGTAGCAGCTTTGCCCAAAGAGCCCTTTGAGATCCAGCAGCTTCCCCTGCTCGTCTCCCCCTGCCCACGGAGCAGTGGGAACTGCTCCCATGAAATCTAAAGCAAGCACAGCAATGCTTGTCTTTTTGTTGTGAATAATGTCAGGCTTTTTTTCAGCAGTGCTATTGAGGCAGCAGCTGTATTTCACCCAGCTGGCAGCGCTCAGGGAGGAGATCAAGTGTTCTCAGCAGAGCTGGGCCAGATCTAGGGCTGGGGGAAGGTGGTGCAATCCTGAGCTGGGCTCCCAGATTGGGGGTTTGGGGGGATTTTGGGGAGGTGAAACAGTCCTGTGTGCTCAGGGGTCTGTGGGAGCAGCAGGATGAGGAACTCAGCTGCTGCTGGATGGGATTTTAATCGTGTGGGTCACTTGTTGTTGGACAGTCCTCTTCTGAAGCCAAAAAACCAGAGGCACCTGGAGCTGTGCGTGTGTATTTCTGTACTCTGCCTGAGCATGCTGCAAGAGCAGAGCTGCAGCCCTGCCAAAACATCCTGCAATTCTGGGAAGTGTCCTGGGCACAGTGCACCCATCCCGTGGGGTACGCCGTGCCTCCCTCTGCCAGGTACCCCTGGGCAGGTGCCAGCCCTTCCTCTGGGCTTGGGAACAGCTTGTTTTCAATCTCAGTGCCAGGGGAAGCAGAGCAAGCAGGAGCAGATGTGCCCCTGGGCACTGCTGGCCCATCTCCCTGGCACGGGCAGGACTTGTTCCTCTGTCCCTGTGCTGAGGGACCCCCCTGCCAGGGCCCTGAACTTTGCACAGAAGGACTTGGGAAGAAAAGTTGTGTTAATTAGAGTTGCAGCTCCTCTGGATCCTCAGCTCAACGCTCCTGTCCCTCTGCTGTTTGCCCACTAATTGGAGGCTCAGTGTGGAACATGGATGGGAAGGATGTTGGGGACAGGAGAAGGCTGGAAGGCAAGGAATATGCTCAGATGAGAGGGGTTTGGTTTGTTTGTTTGTTTGGAATATTTCTTTGGGCCATTCATTATATTCCAGTCATGAGAAAACATGTGACTTCTCTCTGTAAGAAAAACCTGGGATTTTTTTGTTTTTTTGCTGTTTTTGTCTGTTTGTTTGCGTTATTTTTTTTTTTGTTTTGGTGGGTTTTTGTGTTTTTTTTTGTTTGTTGGTTTGAGTTTTTTGTTTTAGTTTTTTTGTTAGGTTTTGGTTGGTTGGTTGTTGGTTTTTTAGGTTTTTTCTTTGTTTTGTTTGTTTTCTCTTGCCTCCAGAGATCTGGTTCTAAGTCCTGAGGGGACCTTTGCTGTCAGAGCTCCATCCTCCCTCTACCTATCAGTGATTTCCCCTTGCTTTGCACCTCCCTCCACCCTTCACTGAATAAACAAAAGGCTCTGCCCTGTGCTGTTCCCAGTACCTGTGCTGGCTGTTTGCAGCTTGCCAAACCTGCAGGGACCGAGGTGGCTCCTCCAGAGACAGCTGGATGTGCCCCCAGCACAGGAGCAAACAGGAGCAGTGGGAGCATGGAATAAATTACACCCCTGGGGGGGTTCTTGCTGCCTGACTCGGTTGCTCTCACCCAGGGTTTATTGCCCTGCACATTTCTGCCCCATCCCCAGGTTCATTTGGGTGTGCTGGGCTCCCTGGCATAGATCTGCATTTCCAGCTGTTGACATCTGCTGCTCCCTTTCCAACCATTTAACCCGAGACAGAATGGGAGGAGGGGAAGACACCTCATTAATTTTTACTCCTCCCTGTATCCTTCCCAACTCTTTCCCCTGGAGGGGACTGGGAGGAACATTATTTTGCACACCCCCTGCTTCCCACTGCCATCCCAAAAATCTGTCTCGCTGTTACCACAGCAAGATTGGCCCCCTCAGGTCTGGATTTTTTGGGGTTTTTTTTTTGGCATTTTTATTTAGTCTGGTGCTGTGCTGCAGGTGGTGAGGCAGAACATTGTGCTGCACAGCAGCTCTGTATTTAGAAGCAGAAGCAAGGCACAGGATGCACGTTTTTAGCATCCCAAATACATCGGGATCCAAAAGAGTTTGCATGGAAAATCCAATTATTGCTATTCCAGAGTGCCAGAGAAGCCTGGCATCCAACAGCCACAGAGTGGATGAGCCTGGTGGGTCCTGGCTTGGCTCCTGCTGCTCTCCTGGGGCAGGGATAGGGATGGACAGGAGCTGGGCTGCCCTGGGAGCCCGTTCTGCTGGGACAGGCTTGAGCTTCCATCCCAGCCCAGCTCATTGTGCCCAAACCACCCAACAGTGCTGGGAGCAGCCAGGTGAGACTCAGACAGCAAATTCCTCATCAAAAAGGCTCCACTTTCCTTTTCTCTGGTCCCAGCTGATGTTTGATAGGAGCTGCAGGTGTTTAATACCCAAGGACATTTTTGTTTTGTTTTGGTTTTTTTTTTTTTTTTTTTTTTTTTTTTTTTGTTTGTTTTGTTTTTTGTTTGTTTTTTTTTTTCCAGGTGGGCTTTTTCTAAGCAGGGAGTTGAGAGCATGGACAAAGAACAGGATGATATTCTAAAAGTGGTCATATTTTACTGTCCCTAAATGTAGCTCCTGAGCCAAATAGAGATTCATTTGAACAGGGATTGTAGCAGTGCTGCCTGCTGGGCTGGTTTTGGGTGATGGGCAAGGCAGTGTTTGTCAGGAGAGGTAAAACATTGTTAGACACTGGGAAACAAACATAAGAAGTGAGGAAAAAAATCTATTCAGTAAAGGCTTTTTTTGACAAAAGAAGCTCTAGTAAGAATAGCAGTATCTACCTAATAGGCCATAAAAGTTACTTCCAAAGCAAACACATCAGAAACATTAATTATTTCTTCTGCACTTAGAAGGAAATAGGATGACTCTCTCCAGTCAGATAAAAATGGGAAACAAACAGTTGACCTGCTGGCACAAGGGAAAGAAAACAAGAAATGTGTGAGCAGAGACGTGGCCAGCTTCAAACCAGCAACGAGAGCTGGCTCTGCTCCTGGCCCTGGTTTGGAGACCTCTTTCCCCATCTCAAACCTGAGGTGGGTTTGGGCCAGCATTTCTTTGGGTTTTCCCCAGCTGTTCTGCTAGAGAATAATTCCTTTCCCTGTAGTTTATCCACCTTCACTTTCTTGGGTAAACAGGGCTGAAAGATCCTGTGACTGTGAAAGAGAAGATGTGTGAGGTGCTTCTCACAGCTCCTCACCAGGTGGGAGGTGAGTCCCAGGGAGACAGGCAGAGCAATCTGAGAGGGATTAATGCAAACCCCTGGTCGAGCAGATCATGGCCAAACCCCACCTGGATTGTTCCTGGCCTGGAATTTTCCTGGGGAAAATTGGAGGGGGACGAGGGCAATCCGACTGTGGTTTCCAGCACCTGGGAAACGCTGCTGGAGATTTTCTGTGGAAAGATGACTCCACCTCGTAGGTGCCACAGCAGGGCTGGGGTGAAGCAGTGAGCAGGCAGGAGGAACAAGGGCACCTTTGTGGCCCTTCCCCTGCCCTGCAGAGCTGGCCCCAAGCCAGGGAGGTGCCTGGCTCGCTCCTGGGAAAAACGCCAGTCACTTGTTTTTGAAATTTTAAAAGTTTAATAGTAATAAAAGGGTTATAAAAATAGTAATATAATTAGAGTAATAAAATTTTGGACAATTGAGACTTAGGACAATATGAGATAATAGAAACAAAGAGTTACGGACATCCGGGTACCTTTTTCTGGGCAAAATAAGGCCGAAAAAAGACACAAATTAACAGAGGATTAACCCTTAAAAGCAACAGCCTGTTGCATATTCATACAGCTCATACATGATGCATAAATTCCATTCAAACACAGGATTCTGTCTGGTCAGTGTCAGCTTCTTCCTCTGAATCCTGACAGCACCTCCAGGGCTGAGCGAGGGAGGAAGAAGTTCATTTCTTCTGATAATGGGGCAATAAATTCTCTTTCTTTGAAGGATTTAGGTGTCCTGTGGCTGCTATCTTGCTGCGAATCCTTTCTTTAAAAAAGTATTTCACATAGCATAGTTTCTATTTTAACATTTTGTTATACCCTAAAACTATATTTAACACACTACTTAAGAAAATTAATACAGCGTAACTTTCTAACACAACACATATAATATTAATTTTATTATTTACAAAAAGCCAATCATAAAATACACATTTTTCACACTCCCAAGGCCTGGGTATGGCTGGCTGAGCAGCCAAGATCTGGAATTTGGGGCAGTTGCTCTCTCATCTGGAAAGAACCTCTGTCCTGGCAGCAGCACAAAAGGGGCTGGGATGGGGTAACTCCTGGAAGTGCTCCCAGCCCAGCTCCGTGTGCTTGAGATGCTCCTGTACCCCTCGAGGCACCTCCACCACCTGGTGGGCAGGAGGGTGCAGGAATGGCCACAAATTCAAAATTAAATTTATGAGTGCTGCCACACCAAGCAGGGCTGGAAGGATACAAGACAATGAAACATCAAAACAGCCCAGATAAAACTGTGTGCAACTGGAGGGAAGTAAAACAGCAGCTTCACACAAACACTGAAATAAGGCCCTCAGCCCCTCCTGTCTCTTGTCACGGTAAGACATCACAATGTCTCCTGTAATCTTTCCCATCAGGAGGATTTTCCCCTTTCATGATTTGAAATGCTGGAGATGTGTGACACAACAGAAGGAAGGAATTTAACCAAGGTTTAGTAGAACCATGAGGGACAAAAGAGTGAGTTTCCCCTGTCCCGTAGGTTTCACAGAGATATCAATGTTGCTAAGAGTTTTGCTCGCACAAAACTGACACAGAGGTGGGATTCCTGTGGGAATGGCAATGTGGGGGTCCCTGGTGGGTGGGGACAGTGCCAGCTCAGCATCACCTCTCTCTGTGCCAAACCAAGCTGTGCCATGCCAGGACATCTCCTCTGGAATGGGAGAAGATGGATTTCTCCAGGTCTAGCACCCTTAAAA
>CM032361.1:28504129-28521707 GCA_019023105.1 Diglossa brunneiventris | reverse complement strand
TTTTTTGGGGTTTTTTGTGCAGAAAACCCTCAGGAGCTTGGAGCACCGCTGTTTTCCCAGGGCTCTGAGCCAGCAGATATATTTGATGTATTTCCCTGGCAGACAAGAGCAGGATGGCTCACTTGCACTCAACTTTCTGTTCTCCAGGAATCACTGGAATATGAATAGGATCCTTATCAAAGCAGGTTCATCCGGGGGACAAGGCCACATGAATTGTTTGCAGAGCTCCAGCACATAAACACAATTCCTCCTGATTCCTCATTCACCCATTCTGATCCAGTGGCCAGCTCAGGCAGAGCTCAGCTGCAGAGGGTCACAACTTTTGGCACTTTTGGCACCTTCTGGACCATTCCCAGCTTCCCAGGTGGTGTGATGGAGCATCATGGCAGGAACTTCCCTCTGGACCCTTTCAGTTATGGATTTGGGAGGTAAAACCCAGTGCCTCTCCCATCTGGGGGTCTGAAAGTCGAGGGGGGAGCTGCTGTGAGCTCAGGATTTTTCCTTGGGGCTGTTTGCTGTGCTCTGCACTGGGGTGGGGATGATGGATCCTGCTGATGAAATGGAAGCCAGGGCTTGGCTCCCTTCCGAGGCCAGGACTGGCACATCCCAAAATATGAGAGGTCACAAGTCACAGGGACCTTCTGTGCCCCAGGAAAGAGGCAGGTGACACAGGGCATGGCCAGGTCTCCCAACATCTGACCTCTCACTGCTGGGAAATTCTCTTTGTCATCTGCTTAACCAGGAGAGAAAAACTTGCAAGCCTCTTCCTTTGTCTTGCTGCACTTTGGATGACCAAAAGAGCTGTTACTGCATCCAGGCTGCCTTGCCCTGCTCTCCAGAGCACTCTGGGGTGTTGCTCTGCCAGGAATCTGCCCCTGGAGCACATCTGGGGGCTGCAGGATTGGGGCTGAGCTCGCACAGAAGGAAGGGTGTAGCAGCCTGAATTGATGCTGGCATAGTCCAGGGTAAGGAAGCAAAAAGGGCTTTTGCATAATATCCACAGATGTTTTATTCAGCCATGCAGTGAGATGTTCAGGTCCCTGCTCCCACACCCAGAGGGTCTCACATTGTCTCTCCAGGAGCCTGGGGGCTGACCCTGGTCTGGGGGCAGTACAAAGGTGAGGGATAATCAGGGAATAGGGAAAGTGTGGCTCAGGGACATAGGAACAGACACAGGAACAGGGGAAGGAGCCGGTGGGGTCTAAAAAACCATGTTGAGACCATGGGATCTCTAAAACCATTTTTGAAGGAAGCCTCTAGACCAGGAAATGGCCCCCAGGGTCTCCACAATTCCCCGTTTTGTATGTTATTAGGAAAGCTCCTCTGAAGGATCAACTGAATCAACACAAAATGACAAAACAATCCAAAGCACTCATAAGACAATTTTCAAAATGCAAACAATTCTGAGTTCCCAATGTCCCAATGTCCAGATTTCTTGGAGTGTCTTAGACCTGGCAGGAGGGATGTGGGGTTTTCTTAGCATGGTTTATCAGGTTAATGAGGAGAAAAAAACTTGCAAGGCTCTTCCTTTGTCTTGCTGCATTTTGGACGGCCAAAAGAGCTGTTATTGCATCCAGGCTGCCTTGCCCTGCTCTCCAGAGCACTCTGGGGTGTTGCTCTGCCAGGAATCTGCCCCTGGAGCACATCTGGGGGCTGCAGGCTTGGGGCTGAGCTCAAAACAAAGGAAGGGCACACACGAGCTTGATGTTGATGCTGGCCAGGCTCTCCAGAAGGGCTCATGTCTGCACAACTTCAGTCTAGGGCTAAATTTAAACACCAAAATGCAGCGCTCAGGAGCCCAGGGAATAGCCCAGCCCTTGTCTCCTGTGGCTGCCTGCAGCCAGAGCTCCCTTTGGCAAGGAAGGAGCTTTTGTTTCCCTTGCACTCCGGGCCAGCTTGGAATAATAACAGCAGCAAACCCTGCCCGCCCCAGCACAATGAAGCAGGGCTGTCAATTCCCAGATGTGCAGAGGGGAAGTGCCCAGTGTGGCCCTTCCTGCTGCTTCCCTTCCAGATGTGGAGTGGCAGACAGCTGGTTGCCAGCCAGGAGAGGAGTGGACAGTGGATTTTTGCCCTGGAGACCCTCTGGATCTCACTGCCCGTGGCTGAGGGAGGGGGTTTGGGTGCCCTGCCAGTTGCTGAGCTGGTTTGAAACAGCTTGAGAGTGCTGTGTGCTGCAGGGAGGAAATGGGCCACCAGCAAAGGTGAGGATGCCCTCCCTCTCAGATGGGTCTGCATCCTCGAGGAACCCTCAGCCCCCATCTTCTCCCTCTCAAGCACCTCTTGCTCCTCATCATTTCCTCCTGAGCATCCCCAACAGGACTGGACTCTGTTGGAATCCCTGCAGGGACAGAGTCCCATCCCCTGCCCAGGGACAGGGGCGGCAGGGAGCCACCCCATGCAGGGATCCTCCTGCCAAGGCCATGCTGAGTGAGCCTCAGGTGAGCTGCTGTGGGGTGAATCTGGAGACTGGAGCCTGTCCCCCTCGGAAGGAAGTGGGAATGGTTCAGTTCAGCCTCTCCTGGGCAGTCCCTGGGATTTGGGCAGCACAGCAGGGGCACAGCTGCCTCTCAGGGTGCTGGGGGTGATGCAAGCCAGGGCACTGCGGCTTGTGACCCAGGGCTGGCTGTACCCACCCACTGGAAAATTCCTCTTGCCTATGGACAACGTCCTCCTGCCTTTGGTTTGAAGCAGCTCCTGAGGACAGGCAGGAGATAAGGGGTGCTGACAGGGCCTGGCTGCTAATTGGGGTTTTGCCAGGGCTTCCATGATGTTTGCAATTAAAGGAAAGTGGGAGGAAGGAGGAGGAGGACAGCACACATGTGACAGAGAGACACAGCCTGCAGAGGAGCTGGCGGTGTCTGAGGAGGTCACAGGGAGGGATCCTCACCCCAAAGGCAGGGCTGGGATTGCTCACAGCCATGACATCAGCCTGGGGCCCTCCCAAGCTGTTCCTGTGCTGGGAAGGCTGGGACAGGGCTTTCCCCTGTGTGGGATGGGGAGCCAGACCCTGCACGGGGTCAAGGCTGATCCATCCCCACGCGGCAGCAGTGCTGAGCATTGGGAGAGGTCACCTGAAATTTGGGGGTGCTCATGGCATTCCCTGCAGTCCTCACATCCTTCTCTTCCCTTTCTCCTCTCATTTTCATGCAGCACTACTGGCCACCCATGTTCCAGAGCCATATTCCAGAGCCCACCCCATGAGGTGGATGCTGCCCTGACCCTTTGCAAACCAAACAATTTATTTAAAAAGCTTTTTTTTTTTCCTCCTTTGCCCAGATTGAATTTTTCACTGGGTAGCAAAGGTGCTTTGTTTGGCTCTTTGTTTACAGGGGGAAATGCACAGCAGAAAAAAAGCCCAGGAGGTTTGAGTGAGCTTGGTGCTGTTTCATTTGCCATGAAGGAATCATGCAGGTGTCTCAACAAAACACTTCAGGGTTTTTTGCAAGATTAGATCTTATAGTTTGTCTTCCTGAATGTGTAAAATTATCCCAGGGAGTCCTTTGCCCTAATGGCAGCTCAGGATAGCTTCCAGTCTATCTCAAAAAGAAATCTGGAACAAAAATAGAAAACTTTGGACACACAAGACCCTCTGAAAGGTGTAAACAACCTGTCTTGGGATGTATTTAAAGTGAATCAGAGAGAAAATATCTCAGGAGTCCTGAGGAGGTGCTGGACATGATGCTGGAGGTCATGGGGGAATTCAGATGGGCGCCAGGTAAAGCCCAGATGTGGGTGACGCTGCTCCCAAAAGAGAGGGACAACAAATGATTTCCACCAGGCTGTGAAGATAGGGCTGGGCTGGGCCTGGCTGTGGAGTGGTTTAGTTATGGCATCCCAGTTCAGAAAAATCTCTTTTACCCATCCCCTTAAGCTGAGAGATGGGAAAAATCTCTTTTACCCATCCCCTTGAATTGAGATATGGGAAAAATCTATTTTACCAATCCCCTTGAAGTGAGAGATGGGAAAAATCTCTTTTACTTATCCCCCTGAACTGAGAGATATTTAGGTATTTTTAGGTATATTAGGTATTTTTAGGTATATTATACCAAATATGTAATATTATGTACCTATATAACAATATATTTATATTTCTTTTTTTCTTCCTTTTTTCTTCTTCTTTTTTCTTTTTTATTTTTTCTATTTTTTTTCCATTTTTAGGTATATTTAGGTATTTTTAGGTATATTATACCTAATATATAATAATATATTATATATTTATATTCCTTTTTTCTTTTTTCTTCTTCTTTTTTCTTTTTTTGCCTATATTTATAATATATTTCTATTTCTATATAGAATAGAATAGAATAGATAGAATAGAATAGAAATCTATTATATATTAGGTATATAATATATGATATATATTATATATTCTGATGTATCCTTTCTCTTTCTTTAGTATAGTTTTAGTATATAATTTTCTTTTAATATAATATCATAACATAATAAATCAGCCTTCTAAGAACTTGGAGTCAGATTCTCATCTCTCACCTCGTCCTGGGGACCCTCACAACACCACAACAGGGGCTTGTCTGAAATGGCCGAGCACAAGGACCCCGTGAGAAGGGGATGATCTTGGTGGGTGGGATGTGATCCCCAGATCCCCATGGCTGTGACCCTGCTGTGTCCCCTGGCTGAGTGTTTCAGTTTAGAAAGACGGGTGTCTGCTAAGGAAGGCAGGAGCCTCCCCTGAAATGGAGAATGTAAAATCCCCTTCCCTCTGAATTGCTATAAATTTTAAATTAAGGGGCTCTCAGGCAAAAAATATGGGAGCAGGAAATAACAGTTCTTTACTAGGGAAGAAAATAAAAGGATAAAATAAACAATGCAGTAAACTAAAAACAACAGTGACAGAGTCAGAACCCAACCTGACACCCTGTGGGTCAGGGTGTTGGCAGCAGTCCCATTGGAATTGTGGCTCAGCCCTCCTGCAGTGTCAGGGGTGGTTCTGCTGGAGCAGGGATCCTGTAGAAGGGTGCAGTCTCTTCCTCTGAGGATCCAGTGGGAGAGGCAGCTGCTGTTCCTCTGGGAAATCCAGTGGAGAAGCTGTGCTGGTGTTCCAGAATCTCCAGATTATATCCAGGTAGGAATCCTTGGCTCCTCCCTCTGGGCTCACATCTCCCAATGGGATGCTGTAGCTCTTATCAGCCATGCAGGGACATTCAACAGCCTCTTATCAGCAGATGTCCCCTCTGAGGGAGGAGTGATTGTGGAAGAGATAAGGAAAACTGCCCACTTAATAGAAGACAACTGCCATACAGATGGCAAATAGAATCCATCTTGCCTTGCAGTCTGGGACACAGATGCAGGATGAGAGGGGCAACAGGGTGATCAGAGGGACAGAGAGATAGGACGAGCTTGGCTGGTCTGGCTTAGCAAAGCAGGGAGTGTGAGGGGCACACAGAACCTTCCTGCTCCTCACCCTACATCCAGATCTCCTAAAATTTGCCCTAATTTTCAGCCTTCAGCTGAATTCCTCTCAGCCAGGGAGGCAGGGCCTGGCTGAGCAGCCCTCTGTGGGACACAGAGGGGTGGGGTTGGGCTGCCCACTGCTTTATTTGTATTTTTAGAGCACTAGGTCACTGCAGTGAGTGGCATTCCACCCTGGAGCCTGCAGCAAGTCCTCATCCCCACCTCTCTCCTCAGGGATGGACTGGAGTCAACAGCTGAGCTGGGGCTCAAGTGTCTCAGCCACCACAGTGCCCACAGAGGAGGAGCAAGGCAGGTCGGGGTGGGAGGGCAGCACAGGGGACAGGGGACAGCCCTGCCACTGCTGTCACTCCTGGAGAGTCCCAGGGGAGGGGAGGGTCTGGTGGGGCTGAGCTGGAGACCCCGCTGGAGGCACAGGGGGGCTCTTGGTGTGGCTGGAATTTGTTTGGTGGGACAAAAGGCGATAGCTTGCAAATAGGAATTTGCAAACTTTGCTGGATTTCTCCAAAACTAAAGCTGCCAGCTACTAGGACCCTGTAAGTCCTTAGATCCCCAAATGCCACCTCTGAGCTGATACCCAGACCCTGGGGAAATGACTTCTTTTTCCCATGGAAAATGGCCTCCATTTGCAGCCTCTCACAGTGGCAATAACAGGGTGCCAAACAGAAAATTGGC
Source organism: Diglossa brunneiventris (assembly GCA_019023105.1). Lineage (NCBI taxonomy): Eukaryota > Metazoa > Chordata > Aves > Passeriformes > Thraupidae > Diglossa > Diglossa brunneiventris. Next base: position 28,515,602 of record CM032361.1, on the reverse strand, counting down.
AAACTTTGCTGGATTTCTCCTTGTGCTAAGGGAGCTGAGGGCACAGGGATGCTGAGGTGAGACTGGGACAAACTGGAGAAGGGTGGGGAGGAGGCCACCCCTGCCCTGCTTGCTCAGTGGAGAGATGAGCTGGCAACATGGTGATCCAAAGCTGAAAAAGGGGGAAAAAACCTTGAAAATGAGAATGTGTGGGGGCTCAAAACAGCACAGCACATCTTGAAAGCACAGCTTGGGTCCCTTTATCATCTCCAGAGTGACTGATGCAAGGGAAGCTGCTCACCAGGGCTGGGGCTCACAGGGAGTGAGTCAGGAGGGCTGGAGTCCCACCTCTTGAGTCACTGCTGGCAGCACTGGAACCCTGCTCCTTTCACTTGTGAGTGAGGATGGAGTCACCCTTGGGGGAAAATCATCAATTTATCATTGAAGCCTGAAATAAAGAGAGAAATTCTCCCCAGGGATGCTGACCCAGCCAGCACTGGTGGCAAGAGATGCTTCCTGGAAGGACAGTGAGTATCAGAGCCCTGCTTCAAGGCACGAGGTTTTCCTGGAAATGAGGCCAAGCAAAATGTGCTGGGAGTCATCTTCTGAGAGCTCTGCCTCACGAGGTGTGAAATATCTGCCTTTTCTCATCATCTTCTGGGAGATGATTTTCTCTGCTTGAGCCACCCAAATCCTTGCCCTCACCTGCTCCAGGTGGCCTGAGCAGCCAGCAGTGATCAATCCTACACTGCTTTCATCCAGGGGAGAAATCCCACTGATGGGATTTAGCAGGACCAACACTCCAACCTCCCTGGAACATGAAAGGCTGTGACGAACCCCAGGAACAGAGGATGCCAAGCACTGTTTTTATTGCTGCAAACAGCCAGACATGAGGACTGGGGGTCTTTTTTTCTGAGCCATCACACAATTTTGGGATGATTTTTCCCCTCCATACACAACCCAGAGTGTCCCTGCACTTCCCTGTGTCCCACTGCCAGCTCTCAGCTCTGCTCTGCCCCATCCCCTCTGGTGGTGTTTTTTTTTTTTTTTTTTTTCTCAGAGATCCACCTCTTTTTTTTCCCAAAACAGGCAGTTCCTCTTAACAGCAAGCACCCAGTGGCCGGCAGCTGATGGCTCAGTTGCTTTGCCTTATGCACAAAACTTTCCACTCGTGCTTTTCATCTGCCCAGCGCAGGAAGTGCCTGCCCTCTCCTGCAGGAGGGAAACCTCTGCCCTCCTGTGTCCAAAGTCCCCTGCAGAGAGCAGCCGAGGGTGCACTGACCTCACAGGGTAAATATTTTCCGTGACAGCTCCTCCTGACATCTCTCCTGGGCTCTGTACCTATAGCTGACCCAGCTCTGCCTTTACAGCCCTTTGCTTCCCGGCATGTCCCCACACAGTGTCACCCCCTGAAGGTCTCGGTGACCTCTCTGGACACTCTGCTGGCCAAGGAGGTGGCCTCTGGGCCAGGGCTGCTCCCCAGGGACACCAAATCCTCCTGGCTGGCTGTGATGGCATCTCCAGCGTGTCCCCATGCCTGCTCAGAGCTCACCCATGGCCATGGGCTGATGCCAAGGGAAGTGGAGCCAGCAGGCACAAAGCAGCCCGAGGTGGGATGCAGGGAGGTTGTTTGGAAGTGGGAACAACTTGGGATTCAGGGAGGTTGTTTGGAAGTGGGAACAGCTTGTCAGCAGGCCTGGAAGGGAGGGGGAGACACCCAGTGACCCCATCCCTGCTGCTCACCCAGCTGGATGGGAAGGGGGATGATCCAAGAGGTATTTTCCACCTCCAGCCCCTGGCTGTGTTTTGGCTACACACAGACCTTCCCCAGACTGTCCTTCTCAAGGGGACAGTCACATCTGATGCCTGGATTTCCTGCACAGTGCTGCAGAGCACAGAGCTCTTCATGGCCCAGGTGTTTCATCTGCAGCCATGAGAAATGCTCCACCATCAGCTTTTTGAGACAAGGTGCTCTGGTCACCGTGTTGGAAAGGTTTTTATTTTTTCACAAACAGGACAGGACTGCTGGGGTATGTTCCTTAAGTTTTATTTGCAGCATAAGCCTCATTACGTGGTTGAGACAACAGAAAGATGGCAAAGCTCATGTACAACCAGCAGCAGCTAAAGATTTCTTTGTTACAGAACATTTTAAAAACTTCCTAGCCAACAGCACATTGCTTAAGCTTACAGACAATTGTTTTAGCCAGTTACTAAAGGCACACATACACCTGCTTCACACAATGCTTGCTTGTCTGCTCTCTATTAACAAGACACAGTACACCATTATGAAGTTTAAAAGCGTTTACTATCTTGCTAAGCATATTTTCCTGCAGTCCTTAAATCCATCCTAACCAAACCTAAAACTCAAACTATTGTTTTATCTTGTTTATATTGTTTTATTATTTTTTATCTTTACTTACTATAATATTATAACTTTTCTTACCTTCACACTTTACAATTACATCTAATTCTAAGTTTCTCTACTCCTTCTGTTTCTAAAATTTACTTTCTAAAAATCTTTTTACCTTTCCTATTTGCCACACTCACTCTGCTGCCAGGGTTTTTCAAACCATGTGCCAGGCCCCAGCTCCAGTGCAGTGTCATGAGGGGGAACAGGGCATTCCCTGGGCTGGATTCCTGAGGATTAGATCCCTCCCACCCACCTCTTGTGGGAAAGGGAGAAAACACAGAAATATTTCCAAGGAGGTGTCAAAAGATGCTCCCATCAGCCTCAAGGGCAGCCCTGAGGGGAAAATCACCCAAATAATTTGCTGTGGGTATTTCAGAGCCTTTTATTTCTTTCTGGAACTTCATTTTTCACCCACAGCAAAGGTCCTTCCTCAGGTGGAGCAAGGAGAACACCTACACCTGCCCTTCTGGTAGCTCCTCCATAATTTGTAGAAGAGTGTTTCCCAGCTTTTCTGCATGGGAGAGGTTTTGTTCTTCTCTAGAGGGTTGTTAGTGCTAGTGGGAAAATCAACATGAAACATCTGTTAACCTGGGGGTAGGTTTAAGTCTCCTTTTTTTGGCTGCTCAGTAAGATTTTTCATTTTAAACATCTCTCTATTTGGCAGACAGGGAAGGTTCTCCCACCTGCTCCTGGTGGTAGCTTCACAGGAATGCTTCAGGATGCAGTGGAGAGCTCAGCCTGTGAATCCAGCTCAGCCTGTGATTCCAGGTGTTGTCCTGCACCTGCTGCAGAGCAAGTCATGGACCTCCTCCCTCCATCCCCTGCTCCTGGAGCAATGTGGGTGTCCTGGGAGATCCCAGCAGGGCTGTGAGTGCAGCACTCCCACCCTGGAACACCCAAAGTGCTGTCCAGGAGCTCTTTCACAAGAGGCCGAGCTCTGAAAATCCACATGGCACATTTTTGCTCTTGTTTTTGGCTTCTCCTCTGTGGCATTCACGTTCTCTGCAAAAATTCCTTCACCCGGGGTTTTTCTCCTGGGAAGCTGAAAGGCCTCAGAGAAAAGGGAAACAATTCTTACCTCATTTGCTTCTCCTGTGTTGTGCTCTTGTGGAATGTGTTTAGGGATTGTTTACCCACAGGTGATTGTTTCATTGGATTCTGCTGTGAGTTGTTTTCACTCTTTGGCCAAACGGGGCCAAGCTGTGTCACAAAGAGTCCCAAGTTTTTCATTATTAGCTTTTTAGCATTCAGCAAGTATCCTTTCTGTATTCTTTAGTATAGTATAGTATTCCTTAATATAATATAGTATAAAAAATAATAAATTAGCCTTCTGATAAGATGGAGTCAGATGCATCATTCTCCCCCCTTGTGGGTGGCCCTGCATTTACAATACTCCCCTGTGGAAACCCAGGGTACTAGGAATATTTCTCTGTCTGCTCTGGGGTGCCCTGACCCCTAGGGGAGCTCTGACTTTGACCCTCATGCATGGAGAAAGTTTCCTAAACTCCAGAATAGACAAGACTCCACTAAGGTGTAAAGTAGATTGTAGAGAGTAGTGTAGGTGTATCACTTACGTGGGAAATTGAGGTTTTGGGATTTTTAGTGTGTTGTGGATGGAAGCAAGATGGAGGGCACAGGGTGTCGTCCTGGGTTTCTTCTTCATGCTTCTTCTCCGTTCTTCTCCAGGGGTTTGGGTGGCATTTTGTAACTGGACGAAAAAGTCCTCATTGCAGCTCTTTGGGATCAGTTACTGGGTTAAAAGGGAAAATAATCTTAGTTCTTAATTGGACAGTTTAGCTTTAAAAGACCTTGTAACAAGAGATTGTTGGCCATTTTGTGGTGCTTTTCCAGTGCTCTTAGCCTGGTGTGGACAGCATGCAAAACCCTAGATAAGATAACAATAAACAAGAACCTGAAGACTGAAAAAATCCAGTGAGTCTCTCTTTCCTGATACTAGGCTGCTCCAGGAGGGTCTCCCTGGGCAGGGGAGCCCCCTGGGAGGGCCCAGCCAGAGTCCCAGAAGTTGGGGAATTGGCAACAGAGATCCCAACAGATCCCTGCTCCTGGGAGGAGGCAAGGGCCGTGCTGAAGGTGACAGCTCAGCGTTGAGGAAATGATTCTCTGCTGGAAGCACCTGCCTGTTGGACAGGGCAGAATTTTGGAGGTGGGGTCTCGGGTTTCTGTGTTTGAGATGATCTCCAAGGTATCAGAAAGTCTCTTTCTCCCAGCCCTGCGACCGAAGAAGTTGAGATTGGTTGGTTCTGCTTCTCAAGGTTATTTTCTCTGATCAGTTCCATTCTTTCTCTGACCTGCTGAGATCTGTCCAGCAGGTCGGGTTGTGGCACAGTCCCTGCCCTTCGGGTGGTGTTGGCTTTTTATACTAAGAACTACTTGTGCTTTATTTACAATAATTTTCCAGTACCTATCACCTATGTTAGACAGTCTGTCTCTACTCTAAACCAATCCAAAAGTGTCACCATCACAGCAGAAGATGAAAGACAAGAAGAAGAAGGAGAAGAAGGACAGGACACGCCCAGATTCCTCCATCTTGCCTCTTGAACCCCCATTCTAAATCCCCAAAATTCTAGATTTTCACCCTGTGACAAAATTAACTATCATTCTATTCAAACTCATGTGGCTTGTAAATCCTCACACAAAGTTGGTAATTGTTTCCATGGGCTAAAATCAAAGGCACAGGTGTTTGTGACTCTGTGCCAAGGTCTCTGAGCCCCCTGCCAGGGTCTGGAATCACCCAGGGCAGCCAGAGGAATATCCTGGGTTCTGACAGTGGGGATGTAGAATTAAATATTGGATGTACAAACCTTGGCTTTTCCAGAGGCCTGGGTCTTCCCTGGAACTGCTGCTCTGCCTCCTCGCATTTGTGGGGAGAGGAAACCACTGTCACCATCGTATTTTCTGAAAAATCCTTTTTGCCCAGGATTCTTTTCTTGGGAAGCTGAGAAGCCTCAGAGAAAAAGGAAAAACAATAATTATCCTATTTGCTTCTCCTGTGTTTCGCTGCTTTGGAATGTGTTTGGAGATTGTTTATCCAACATGTGAATTGTTTTAACTTAATGACCAATCACGGTCAGGCTGTGTTGGGACTCTGGAAGGGGTCATGAGTTTTTCATTATTATCTTGTTAAGCCTTCTGTCAGTATCCTTTCTCTATTCTTTAGTATAGCTTAGTACAGCATTCTTTAATATAATATAATATCATAAAATAATAAATTAGCCTTCTAAGAACATGGAGTCAGATTCATTCCTTCCTCCCGACAACAGGGACCCCTGCAAATACCACAAACCACAGCCAACCTCACCACAAACACAAATCAGTTGGGTTTTGTTGCTATTTTTTTTTATTATTATTATTTTTTGGGTTCCGTGCGTTCAGCTGGAACAATAAAACATCTGTTCCCGAGCCCAGCAGCTGGACTGGAATGAAAATGACGTTAGCATCAATTATCCTCCGGGATGGGGAGGCAGATTTCCTCAACGCTGAATAACAAATGAGAACAACAGCTTGGCTCCTGCCTTGTGTGCTCCCAGAGAGCTTCCAAACCCCTCCTGCTCCAGCCCTCGGGTTTGGGGTGCCCCTGCTGTGTGCCCCTGCTCTGGGCACCCCTCTGAGGCACAGCAAGGGAGCTGCTTTCACAAGAACTGGGGGAAAAACCCCATTTTTGGTGTCTTGGTTTATGGCTGCTGGGGTGGGGGGGATTTTCTTCAATGCACCAAGTGATTCTTTGGGGGATGGGGTGGGGCTCAAGGGATTTTTTGGGAGATGGGGTGGGGATTAAGTGATTTTTTGGGGATATGGGGTTGGACTCAAATGATTTTTGGGGGGGCATGGGGTGGGGCTCAAGTGATTCTTTGGGGTATGGGGTGGGGCTCAAATGATTTTCTGGGGGATGGAGTGGGGCTCAAGTGATTTTTTTTGGTGGATGGGGAGGGGCTAAAGCAATTCTTTTGGGGGATGGGGAGGGACTCAAGTGATTTTGGGGGGCATGGGGTGGGGGTCAAATGGACCCCCTTTGGAGGATGGGGCTTAAGTTATTTTTTTGGGGGCATGGAGTGGGGCTGAAATGATATTTTGGGGAGATGGGGTGGGGCTCAAGTGATTTTTGGGGCATGGAGTGGGGCTGAAGTGATTTTTTGGGTGAGATGGAGTGGGGCTCAAGTGATTCTTTGGGGAGATGGGGTGGGGCTCAAATGACTTTTTGGGGGATGGAGTGGGGCTCAAGTGATTTTTTGGGGTGATGGAGTGGGGCTCAAGTGATTTTTTGGGGGATAGGGTGGGGCTCAATCACTTCTTGCAGAGCCAGCACAGAGAGGCCCAGCAGGGACGTGGCCAGTGGTGGGTGCAGTTAGCCAGCCCGGAGCAGAGCTGGGGTTCACAGAGTGATGGGATGATGCAGAATCACGTTCCCTGGGGACAGAAAGGGGCCTTTAAATGGGGAGAAGGGGGGGAGTGATGGAGCACAATGCCTGTGATTTGTTGGCAGGCGCGACCTCCAGTCCCTGGCAGCACCTCAAAGCAGCTGTGAAGTGCCAGTCGGTGGCGATGCTCGTGATGTGGGGCGCCTGACCCTGGTGTAAGGCTGGGACACAGCCTGGGACACAGCCTGGGACACGGGCAGGGACACGGGCTGCCTGCTGGGGAGGGCACCGACCCGGCTGCTCCTCCCCAGGATAAATCCCCAGTGCTCCCCCAGGGATGTGGAGGCCTGGCTGCCATCCTGTACCATCCCAAATGTTAAAAATAGGTTAGAAACCGTTGTAAAATAGTTAATAGCTCGTTAAGCATGTACTGTTAGTTTGGTTATTATAGTGTAAAAGGAGTTAAAACAGTAGTCGTAAGAAATTACACCTCAGTAAAGTGCACCACCCCCCAAGCAAAACGAGCCAGCCTGGACAGAACTGTAATGGCCAATCAAACACCTTAACCCTTCATGAAAGAATGAAGAATCCAAACAGAAACCAATCCAAAGGGACTAAAAACAGGATAAAAAAGGGCTTCTGACCCACTGAAGTAGTGCCATTCCCCTGGGACATCGGGGCCATCGCTGCTGAGCAGCTCCAGTACCGGCGCTGCAGCATCCTCAACGGGAATGCTCCTGCTCGGCCTGGCCCCCCTTGCTTTAGGCCTTTTTTTTTCTTATAATAAATGCTGAAATTACTTTTAGTACCCCTTGCTTTAGGCCTTTCTTTTTCTTATAATAAATGCTGAAATCACTTTAGTACCAGGAGCCTGCTCTCATTTTTATCAGCCTGGGGACCCGTCCAGGAGGAACCCGGGACCACCCCCAGGTGAAACGAGCCAGCCTGGACAGAACTGTAATGGGCCCATCAAGAGCCTTAAACCTTCATGCAAATGAAGGATCCAAACAGAAACCAATCCAAAGGGACAAAAAACAGGATAAAAAGGGGCTTCTGACCCAGTGAATTTGTGCCACTCCCCCTGGAACATCAGGGACTGAAAAGAAGCCCCAGCACAGGCGCTGCAGCATCCCCAACGGGACTGCTCCTGCTTGGCCCCCTTGCTTTAGGCCTTTCTTTTATTGTAATAAATGCTGAAATCACTTTAGCACTGGGAACTTGCTCTCATTTTTATCACTAAACACGCTCTCCAATGTTGTGGATGAATTTCATAACCTGTGTCAGAAATAGGCCGACACTTTTCCTTTAATTTTTTAACAGAAAACGGGGAGGTGTTGTATTGCACTAAACAATTTAGCTGTTATTTAGTTATTTAGGTGTTATTTAGTTATTTAGTTGTTTGCACTGGGTGTTTTGGTAATTTGCACTGTTCACATGATTTTTATCCTATGACCATATGTTCTTCCCCCTTTTTCCCTCCTCAAGTGTCACTGTTGGTGGTCTCTTCCTGGGTTACCCCTCCCCAATTATATCCCATTGGTTGTAGTTCTCCTCCACCCCCCATTTCCCCTGGGTATAAAAGTCTCCCACCATCAGGCCAGACCCTCTTTTTCCATGTATTTGTCCATCTGATGTGTCTCTTGGAATAAAGAGAGAACATTACCACGTGGAGAAGAGCACTCCTGGTCTTTTGCTTTTGTCTGTGTAAGATTTGTGTGGGCTGGGGTCAATAGCTGGCCAGAGTGGACCCAAACAGCCTGTCCAGACACGGTCTTACACTCCAAAGTTGTTTTCCCAAATCCCAGCAGGACAGAGGAAAATGTGTCTGTGGGAAAACTGAAAGAAAAGCCAGCAGGGAAAAGCATTTTTTATCAGCGAGCTGCTTTTGTACCTGCACAGCGAGATGCTTAAATAACTTAATGCAGGAAATCATTTTGGCTGCTGCAATTTTGAAGGCTCTGAAATAGTTTTGCTGCTCCCTGGGGAGCTGGGAGCATTTTAGGCCTGGCAGCTTCCAGCACCCTGCAGGTGAGGTACAGCTGCTCCAGGGGAAATGGGGCTCCTGGGGATTGTGTGATGCTCATTGTGATTTTTTTTTTTTCTAGGAAAGTGGGGTGAGCAACAGGGGAGAAAGAGCTTGTAAAGGGAATAGCAGCTTGCTCCAAAAAGCTGGGAGCATCAAGCAGCCAGGGAGTGCTTTGTGTGGCTTCTTCCTTGAGTGTCCCTCTCGTGTGTCACCCACGTGGAATGGTTTGGGTGGGAAGGGACAGTAAAGATCATCCAGTTCCACCTCCTGCCATGGGCAGGGACACCTTCCACCATCCCAGGTTGCTCCAAGCCCCATCCAGCCTGTCCTGAACACCTCCAGGCATCCAGGGGCAGCCACAGCTTTGTGGGCACCTGTGCCAGGGCCTCCCCACCCTCACAGGGGAGAATTTCTTCCCTTTATCCCCTCTAAACCTGCTCTCTGTCAAACTGAAGCCATTCAACAGCACCCAGCACATGCCTCCAGTTTTCCTCTAATCACTTGTTGCTTTTGGCCTCCAGCCTTGGTTGTATCCCCAAGCCACACTGGGCCAGCCCTAGCCCAGGTGTCACATCTGATGTTTGTCACCTCTCTGCTCCCAGACAGGCACTCCTGGCCTCTCCTACCAGACATGGAGTGCAGCTGGGAAAATCCCCAGAACTTCACTCAGAAGAGACTTGGCAGATCTAGAAGCAAAAGTAAAGGAAGCTTTGGCTTTATTAAAAAAAAAAAAAATTGAAAACCAGATCACTTTGTCCCAAAGCAACTGAACTCAGCCCAGTACATCTATTTTTCGTTACATTATGTACTGTACTCCAGCCTGTTTTCCCAAGCCTTACAAAAGCAAGTGGATCCTCATTTTGTTTGCCTGTCCCAGCCCTCAGTAACATGCTGAACTGACTGGTTTTGGGGAAGTCTGGCAAGGACATTAATTCCTCCCAATATTCTGGTCTTGCTGGCTGTATGAAAACAAGTGCTCAGTGCTGGGGGTTGTCTTGGTCCCAAGTAGTGAGGGAAAGGCTTGTTGGGTCCCTGCTTTCCCAAAAATCCCCATCTGGTGGGAATTTGTCAGCTGGAGCATTGAGACGGGGCTGCCCTGATTGCAGGCACCTCCTCCCTTCCCAGCCTGGCAGCAAAACCAGCCTGGGAGGATTCTCTGCTGTATTGGGATCCAGAGAAGGGCTGAGAGCTCGCACACTGCCTGATTCTCCAGCGATCTTTTCCTTCTTTCCATCCTTCTTCCAGCGGCCTGCTTTTCCCAGCTGTTTGTAATCTTAAAGAATAGGAGGCAACAGCCTAAAACGCCTCCTGAGGAGCTGGATTTTAGTCCCTCCCTATGGCACTGCTGCTCTGGCTCCCTGTAAATCATCTCACCTCTGCCAGGACTGAGCCTTCAGTGCATCATCCTCCCCCAGCCAGGGCAAAATGTGGTGGGAAATGGGGGTTTGTGCCACCAGGCCTGCTGGGATATACAGCAGCCACCTCTGGCTCGTCACTGGAGAGATGGATAAGGCTGAGCAAGGCTCAAGAGTGTGTAATGCAGCTAAAAGGAAGTGAGATAAGGAGAGAAGGGAATAAACCAAGGCAGGGGCAGCATTCTGACCACCACAAGGCATCTGAAACAGGGTGGGATGCTTTGTGTGGGCAGCCACCAGGTAAGGGACGCACGGCTCTGCTTTGTCCCAGCAGCTCAGGGAGGGCAGCTCTGGAGCTCTTCCTCCTGCCAGGCCAGGGCACAGCCTGGGGCCGGGGTTAACATGTTGTAAACAGCATTTGCATCCCATCTCAGCGGGCGTTGGTGCTCTGGGAGGCTCCCATCGAGCCCCTCCCACCCTAACCTGGAGTCAGCATCACTGCCTGGGGCGCCTCGGCAAAGGGAATGAGGCACCTGGGGAGCTGCTGGGGCTGGGGCCTCTCCTGCTGCCGGCCTCCTCACCCCTTCATTTCAACACACTCCTGCACTGCCAGCTTGTTTGCACAGCTCAGAATGTTCCGAGCATTATCAGTGTTTGCACTTTTGCCACTGTTTGTGCTGGTTGCACTTTAAAGGCAATAAAGTCAAGCTCTGTTTGCCTACAAGGAAGCCATGGGGTTTTTCCCCCCACAGCACGCCAGAGCTCGCCCTAAAACATGGCACCAACCACCCCTGGAAGGGCTGGGCCTGACTGGGAGGGAGTTCCTGGGGGAAAAGGGGCTTGGTGTGCACAGACACACGGGGTGCACACCGTGCACCACCCCAAGGCTCTGCCTGCCAAGCTTTGAGCTTCACAGGGGAGCCTGACCCAGCATCCTCCCCCTTTCACCCCAGAGAAGCCAAGGAATCTGTCCTGGGGTGACTTTAGGATGTTTGTACCCCCATTTGTCTGTTTAGCCCAGAAATAAGTTTTGCACCTTTAAGACTGGAGAAGATTCTGAAATCTTTTTCCCAAACCCTTGGGGAAGGGGCCACTTGAATTTGCTTTCTAGAGGAAACCCCTTTGGAGGTTTTTCTCCCCAAATTGCCCAAACCCAGGACAGAAGCCCACATCCCACAGCCCCAGCAGCCCCTTTCCTGAGCGGCAAAGCCACTTCCCTCCCAGCCCTGGCGCTCAGGGGGCAGTGAGGAGCCAGGTGCTGCTGCTGCTGACACATGGGGGTCCCACGGGGCGGGGAGTGACCTCATGTGTGTCCCCACGGGCTGGC
>CM032361.1:28453493-28504029 GCA_019023105.1 Diglossa brunneiventris | reverse complement strand
CAAAAAACCACCCCAGAAAAACCAAACTAAAAGAAAATAAAACAAAAAAGAAAAACCACCAAAAAAACCCCAAAAAAACAAAATACAAAAAAACCCCAACAACAACAACAAAAAAAACCCCAAAACATAAAAAAAAAAACAAACAAAAAAAAAAAAAACCACAAAAAAACCCCCAAAAAATGAGCGAAGCTGTGTCTGTGTTTGCCTCGGCAGGACCCCAAGCGCAGGTGCTGTGCTGGCTCACCCTGCCCTCTCCTGGACACCGGCTCGCTGGCAAGGCGCTCCCCTGGGGAAATATTTGGGATTTTTAAGTGCCCTCCCTGCAGAAAACAGCCTGAGCCGGCTGAGGGGAGCGGCTGCACAGGGCTCTGGGGCCACGGAAGGATTGTGCCATGGAATCATGGATTTGTGGAACGGTTTGGACTAAAGTTCAGCTTAAAGACCATCTAGTTCCAGCCCAGGGAAAATTGCATCATTTGCTGTGGGCTGGTGCCTCCTTGGCCAGTCAGCACCGAAGGCTCCCTGAATTCCCCATTTTATTGGTGGGGAATTTTCCATTTTCCAGGCTGCAGTGCTGCCTCCATCTCAGAGGAGGAGGAGGAGGAGGATGCTGTGGCACAGCCTGGCTGCCTGCAGACCCAGCACTGAGGGCTCTCAGTGCTGCTGGGGGGCTTTGGCAGGCCAGGGCGGCTGTGCCCTGCTCTGGGGAGGAGCTGCTCACTGCAGCTGAAATCTGGAAAAGCTGAAAAGCAGCCTGGGATGTGCCTGGTGCTGCCTGCTGCACAGGGCACAGGCTGGGGAGCTCAGCCCTGCCCAGCAGAGCCTTGGCTGCAGCTCATGTCCTCCTGTTTCCATCCTCTGGAGCATCCCTCCTCCTCCTGCTGCTGCTGCCAGCAGCTCTGCCCTGCTCACATCCCCACCAATGCTCCCTGGAGTCACCCAGGTGTTGTTTTCCCTGAGGAAATGTGATGCCAATGTGTTGTAGGAACCCAGCATGGGTCGAATCCTACCTTGGCTCAAACCCAGGGACTGAGGCGCGGGGTGAGCTTGGGCTGGAGGCACAATCCAGTCCCCAGTTTTATCCCAAACCTTGCAGACAGGGAGCACAGGGTGACATGGACATACCCGTGGTGCTAACTGCTAAGCCTGGAATGCCAGGATTAGGTTTTCCTGCTGGTTATATCCCTGTTATGCTCCCAGCTCCATTCCCTACCCCTGGACAAACCAGAGCACAGCAGGCCCTGGGATCCTCCTAATTAAATGCTAATTTTAAAAAATATATATCACATTTTTTAGTGTAATTTAAACCACTTGACATAACGACACAGCTCAGCTCAGAAACCCTCCCAACACACCCAGTACATGCCCAGGGATTAGAGGCTGAGCAGAGACCTGAGCAAGTGCCACTGGGGTCACAATTGATCCCCCAGCCCCTTCCCAAACCAGAGCACAGCAGGCCTTGGGATCCTCCTAATTAAATGCAAATTTTAAATATATATATATATATATGTATATATATATATATTTATCACAGTTTTTAGTGCAATTTAAAACACCTGAGATAAAGACACAGCTCAGCTCAGAGACCCACATCCCTCCCAGCCTCCAAAAACACCCAGGGATTAGAGGGCAAGCAGAGACCTGAGCAAGTGCCACTGGGGTCACAGTTGATCCCCCAGCCCCTTGTCAACTAGCAGGCCTTGGATCCTCCTAATTAAATGCTATTAAAAAAAAAAATATATATATATATTATATATATATATCTCACAGTTTTTAGTGCAATTTACAACACCTGAGATAAAGACACAGCTCAGCTCAGAGACCCACATCCCTCCCAGCCTCCAAACACACCCAGCATGTCCCCAGGATTTAGAGGCCAAGCAGAGACCTGAGCAAGTGCCACTGGGGTCACAGTTGATCCTCAGCCCCTTCCCTTTGCCTGGGGATAAAGAAAGGGCCCATTCTGGGCACTGCTCATCCCAGAGGGAGCAGCTGTCTGAGGCATCCATCCATCCATTCCCCCTTGGGAATGGCTCTGTTGGACCTGGAGCTGTTTATGGGATTATCAAGGCCAGATGAATGGTGATTTTTGTTGCAGCAGGCAGGCTGCAGCCTGGGAACCTTGCAGGAGATAAATCACTGACCCAGTAATTGTATTTCTGCACCTTTCTCCCTCCTTGGCTTCAAATAAATGGGTTTAAACTGGTCCCAGCCTTCTGAAGAGGTGGTGCTGAGAGATGGGAAGAAAGGAGAGGGAAGGGGCAGCAGGAAGCTCTCCCAGCCCAGGGTCTGGAAGGTCCTGAGGGTCTCCTCACCATGAACCCAGGTGCCTCCTCCTGTGCAAGGAATCCCATCTGTTCATGCTGTTCCCTCCCTCCCAGTTCCAAGACAGAGCACAAGCAAGAGGATCTGCTGAGGCAGGGGAGGTGGGACTGGAGAAAACGTCTCAGCAGCTCTTGCTGCAGTTCTGCAGAGCTTTTCTACCTGTAGCTTTTTTTACTTTATTTGGTTTCCCCATGTCTGATTTTATTGGATATTTCTGCCTTTGATGTGGCCCAGTACTCAGAACAGTCCATTTGGGAGGAGGCCTGACCTACACACACATCTCCGTGTATAAAAGCAGGGAATAAGGAGACTCAGGGCACATAAGTGAGAGAGAATAGGGGGATTTGATTTATACTCCCACAATGGGGCACCAGGAGTAGGATTTTAGGATTTGCTCAATAAAGGATTTGAGGTTTCTAAAAGACACAGAATCCTGGAGCCCTTTCAAGCTCAGCCCCTGAAATAATAATCAATAAAAGATTTGAGGTTTCTGAAAGACACACAACCCCAGATGCCTGAAATAACAACCATTTTGGAAAACACTGCTCTAAAAGAAAAATCCATACATTGATATCTTTTATATGGCAGTCCATGAACACCAGCATCAGTTCTGAGCTCCCAAAGGCCATCAGGGTGGGTCTCTGCTCCCTGATCCTCCACGTGACAGAAATTATTCAAATTCTTCTCTCCAGGCAGCGATCCCGCGCTGCGTCGGCCGAGGAGCAGATGCAGCTCTGGCAGCACTCAGCAAAACACCAAGTGAGCAAGTTTTTCTGCTGCTCCTCACATCCTCACCATTCCTCAGAGCAGGGTGTAATCAGCCTCCGTTTGTTTTCACAGTTCAGCTCCAGAATGGATGGGAACACGAGCACACTGCTCCTGCTGCTGGAAAGCGGGGATGGGAAAGGTGCAATTCCTGCTGTCTCCTTGAGCTTTGCCCATGAAGCAGTTAATAAGTGAGACAGCCCAAATCAAGCCTTGCAGGTGCCAAAGGTGCCTCTAGACAGGTTTTTTACTGGCAAAAACCACAGACACTTGCTATGATTCAATATCCATGAGCTCAGCCTGCTTCTGTGGGTGATTTACTTCCCCAGTGCTGCAATGCATTTGCAAGAGTTAAGCCACAGCATGCACCAGCCAGTTATCAAAACCCCAAGAATTCATCAAGGCTATTAGAACACAAATTGTGCTAAATTAAGACAGAAGAAGCTGAGAAACCGAATACCAAGATTGTAAGAACTAGGTAACAGAGGGCTGTGAACCACCTAGCCTGTAACCAATCACATATACTGAGAAATACAAGCAGCAAATGAGTGAACAAAACAAAGGCACCAATCAAGAAGTGTGTACTTAGTGGTTTGTAGAATTTATAAATATTTGTGTCATGTAAACAATGAACAGCTTCTGCTTAATCACATTAGTTGTACAAGAGCCCTGGATTTCCCACAATACCCCAGCTGAAACATATCACCCTTCCTGACTTCCCATCAGCTGGAGAAGGGAAAACAAGCTCTATGTGCCTTTATACTACTACACCCAACCAGCCTGGGAATATTGGCAAGGTTGTTGGACACCAGCTCTGTTCCCACAAAACATAGCGTGGGATGTGAGGGATCGAAAAGTAGATTTCTTGCATGGAGTGGGAAAAACACCAACGCTTGTACTAGTGATGGGGAAATGCTTGAAGGAAGACCTTGCATTTGTCATTTTTTGGTGATTTATGCAGCTCTCCTGGTAGCTGTGCAGTGATGGAGAGTGTTGGTGTGACCCAAATATTGCAGGGCAGAACAGGGAGGGTCCTTCCACTCTCCCCTCTGCCCGTGGCTGCTTCACACCCTGCTCCCCATCCCTGGGTGCCCCTGAGCTGCTGGGGATGATGCCTTGGGAAGGCTGACCTGGAACAGAGGCTAGACAGAGCTAAAGAATAAAGCAGGGATTTATTAGGAGGTATTAATTAGATCCGTGGGCAGCACAAGAGCCCAGCCAGGGCTACACCCCAATGAACCAAAATGGTCACAAAATGAACAACTGGTCATGAGGTCTCCCACTTTTATAAGTTTTGGTCCATTTGCATATTGGAGTTAATTGTCCAATTCCAGCTTTAGCCCATGGAGTCCCATCCTGCTTGTTTTTCTCTCTCCAGCCCACGTTGTTTGTGCTCTTGGTGCTGAGATTTGGATCATTTGTCCTTGGTCCCCAGCTAGAGCAGGAACTGTTTTGTCTCTCTGCTCTGTGAAGAGAGCTCATCATCCCCTCATACATAGCTCAGAACTGCACACTAAAGAAACACAGAATCTCAAAAACATAAAACCCAAAAGCTGAGGCATCAGGGATAACTTTCCACCCCCTCCCCACGAGGCCAAGGACAGCAAAGGATGTTTGCTCATCCTCCCACCTGGGCCTGCAGCCTGCCCGGCACAGCCGCCCTGCTCGGCCAGGCCTGGCACGCTGGGAGCGAGTTGTTGGCAAACAAACACAGCCAATTTCCTCATCTCCGAGTGATTTATCTGCAGAAGGGAAAGCTAACCCAGCCTTGACATCCTGCTTTTTATTCTCCTTGGTTTTCCAGCCAGGAGAGCCGGGGCCTGAGGAGTGCAGCGATTGCGGCCGAGGTCAGGCCACAAATCTGGCTGGGGCCCCTGCAGCTGATTTATCTGCTGCCTGATGCTTCCTTATTTTTAGTGCATCTGCTGGAGTTCCTCATTACTCACCAAGAGCTTATTTGGGACTGCCTGTCCCCAGGGATGGTCCCTGCTGGGCGTTGTGCAGGATGCCCAAGCAATGGAGGTGACTTTATTCCTCCCACAGTCATCTGCAAGCAGCCAGACGTGAAGATACAAAGGAAAGATGTGGAGTTTCCTCTGCTGGGATTGTGGGTTTGGGGCAGCATGGTGGAGATCAGTCCCTGGGGGCTCTGCAAGTCTTTCCATGCACGCTGGGGCTGCAGTGAGGCACGAGATGCTCCACCAGCCTGTGTGAGCAGTGTTTTTATCTCAACCATGGCACAAAGATTATTCATTTCACACACCCTTGCCTTTAGGCAAGTGACTTTTGAAAAAAATTAATTTTTGGGACAAGGGCTGCCCAGCCCCATGCACTCACACCCAAACCAGCAGCAGCAGCAGCTCCTAAAGCTGTGATGCTCCAAGCACAGCCTCTGCATGGGAACACAGCTAATTTTAGCTCCTCAGAACGTGCAGCGTGGCTGAGATTGGCTGCAGTCAGAGAGATCCTGCTGGAGGGGGCTTGTTTACCTAATATGCTTCAATATCCATCGTCCCTAAGTCCAGCTAAGAGTGTGTGTGCCCTCAGGGACCTCCTCTGCACCCAGGAAAGCTGGACATGAGGGTGTCCTGACCAGCAGGGCCTGTGCAAAGTGAAAGCCAGCATTTAGCTGGGGCTGAATCAGCTTCATTTTGGGCTTTATTCTCCACACCAACACCCAGGACACGGATCAGGATGAGCAGAGGGGTTGATCCAGGAGCAGACAGGCTTCCCTGCAGGGTCAGCAGGGTGGTTTGGCACGCAGGAGGTGGCACTGGACTTTGCCCAGCCTCGGGGAGGTGTTTACTGCCGCCACCATAACGGCAGCTCCAGGGCTGGCAGCTTCCCAACGTGCCAGGCTGGGGAGAGGGAGGGGACAGGGACACCAAGGGGCTCTGTGACCTGCTCCCTTTCAGAGTTTAGGGTTGTCTCCCTGTTCCCCCAAAGCAGATTTCAGTAAACTCCACTGGGGAGGTGTTTTCTGTTTGTTGTGCCACCCTGGAAGTGCTGGCACTGATGGGTGATGCTCCTCCACTTTATCCAGGGTTGCTGTCACCCACAGGGCTGCAGCCCTTGAAGCTGTAACTTGATTCTGCAGCCCTATAAATACAACCAGAGCACCCTATAAATATGGTCAGTGCAAAACAGTAACAGTAACTGCAGCAACAGCCATCTAATCCAGTTAAATATAAGGACTGTAATCCAGCAGATTAGCTGAGCGTGGATGGGGAGCCACAGGGACCCCAGGAGGAGGCTCTGCCCAGTGGTCAGTGCTCAGCAGGCAGGAGGAATCCCAGGCAGCTCCTCACTGGTGTGCAAACAGCCTGAGGATGAGCAGTTCTGCAGAGCTGAAGGTGGAATTTGGCCATGCAGCAGCGCAGCTCCTAGAGAGGTTCATGAGGAATTTGCCAGGGGATTTTCGGGCATGGAGTCAGCTCCCATGTTGGGGCTCAGAGGCTGCTCCTGGTGGTCACTGGAGACTGATCTCTCTCTGAAGCCACCGTGTCCTGTCATGTCACCAGTCAAGGGTTTGTTGGCTGCCTGGGAGCTGCACAAAATGCTCACCCGGGCACCATCCACACACCCCTTGGGTTTCACACTGGGAAATTCTTCCTTCCCTCTACACCATCTGCCTAAACAGTGACCAGGTGACACCAGGAGGGCAAAAAAGGGGTTGCAAACAGAGGTTTCAAACCATCTGTTTGCAGCCCAGAGGAGCTGGAGACTCACCTGGAGGTGTCACTCCCCCATCTCCCCCAAGCCCATGGGCACAACTGGGAACAAATGGGGACCAGGGTGACTCAGGAGCTTTCCTGCAGGGAAGGGGAGCACATGGGGTAGAGCAGCAGGGCATGGACATTTCTCATTAGTGGCACAAACCACATTTTCCCTTTTTTTATTACTGTAGGAAGCTTCATTTGGAAGAAAATATGACAGCACGTTGCTCAGCTGGCTCTGCAGGGTGTGGAAAACAAACAGGAGGGATGGGAGCAGCAGGGAGGAGAGGGCAGAGCAGAGGAAAACCTCAGCTCAGGCAGTACAGTGCCAGGGCTGGGGGGAAACTCACTGCATGCCATTTCCCAGAGTCATCTTTGCAGTCCTGGAACCAAGAGTTGGATCCTGGAAATGCTGCTGGAAGAGAAGATGCACCATAAATTTTAACTGTAAGAGGCAATAAATATGCCTGCATGCACATCCCCATGCCAAGCTTCACTCCTCTTCCCTTCTGACACCCAGACATGGCATCTGACCCCTGGGACCTGTCCTGCCCCATTACAGAAGCCTCACCTGAGCCCTGTCCAGCACATCATTCCCAAAGTACACCCTCCTGGTAATTTTACTTCCTTCTTTAATCCCCTGCCCTGTCTGAGCGGCCAGGGCAAAAGGTGGCAAACAGGAGGGCATGGGAATCTCAGGGTTGATGGCAGAGATTTACAGCTCCTGCTGGAGTGGTTCTGAGCTCAGGAGGGTGGCTGCAAGCGCAGCTCAGTGAAGTGCAGAGGAATAGGCAGCAGGAGATACCAAAGCTGGAAATTATTCAGTGTCACTACAGGACACGAAAAACCACGAACTTGCTGCTCCTTCCAAGGTAAAAAAGGGACTTTTATTTTCTGACTCTACCATTTCTAGATTTCCAAAAGTGACAGTGGATTGGAGGGTGACAGTGCCACCTCTCCAATGACACTGGACAAACCAACAGTCCATCAAGTTTCTCCTCCTCCACAAAAGAATACCAAACAGTAAGTCATTTACATAAAGTGTGTGAGAAAGTTTGTTACAAGAACGTAAACATCAGAAAGCTTAGAAAATCTTAAAAAAACAGGGCAACAATTCAGCCCACCACTGAATAATGTCCTCCTGGCTAGGCATGTCCTACAGGCTCTAAATCCTCCTTCAGAAGGATTTAATAAATCCTGCTTTCCCCATCCTGCCCAAACCAGACTCCTGGGTGTAAGGTGGGTCCATCCCCCGTGTCCTCTGCAGCCCACAGTGAATGGGTGGGAGCTCTTCCCAGTGTTATCCCTGTTTATCCCTGTGCATCTCACCATCAGCCAAGGAGGAGCTGGGAGCAATGTCCTGGGACATTGCAATGTCCCTGCAGCAAGCCAGGGGGGTGGAGATGGGCACGGCCCCTTCTCTGGCTTCTGAGTCACTTTCAGAGAGGGCAGGGAGGAAGATGAGGAGCTGGTGTGATGAGGGCACAGTGGATACCATGCATACCTCTGATCCCATCTTGCTTACAGTTCCTGGAGGAAATGGCCTGGCATACACCAGCAGGACCACTCTCTGCTGCTCAGCTTCTCCCAAATCTGTTTAGCTCATAAATTACTCAACATCATGGCTGTGGCCAGCAGCTTCCAGTGGGGCAGAGCCAACATCCTAATTCCAGCCTTTTTTTGTGTGTGTTTGGTTTTGGGGGCTTTTGGAGTTGTTTTTTGTTTGTTTGTTTGGTTGGTTTTTTGTTTGGTTGGTTTGTTTGTTTGGTTTTTGGTTTTTTGGGGGGCTTTTTTGTGTTTTTTTTTGGTTGTTAGGTTTTTTTTTGTTGTTGTTTTTGGTGGGGTTTTTTGTTTTGTTTTGTTTTGTTTTTTGTTTTTTTTTTCCTACAGTGGAAGGGGAAATATTTGAGTGGCTCCATTCCCCACATGCACTGAACAAGGATGCTGAGCAATGCCATGGGATCGTGGTAGCCTCAGTGATGCACCTTAAAAGCCTGAGCAAACTGGCAGCCCTTTGGGGCACTAGCAGCAGGAGGCAGGGCTTGACAGGCAGTGCTGCTTCTGCTGCTCACTCCTTGTTTTATGCCTTGAACAGATTTCAAAGCTTTTGGCACCAAAAGAAGTGACAAAGACCCGGGCCTGGAAGAAGGCTGCAGCTAGAAACGCAGATGCTGTATCACTCCTCTTTGCTGGGGAATGGCTGGCAAGAGAGGCCAAGGAAATGAGGGTGTATTTCATGTTGTCTTTGTGATTTGGTGCGATGCCAGAGCATTCAGCGCTGAGGGAGGAGGGGAAGATTATCTTTGCTCCAAAGCAAACTTTAGTGTTTCTTCCAGGGAAGTCTCCTCTGAGGTTTGAAAAGTGAAGGGAAGGTCACCCTGATGCTGTGGACTGACCACTGCCCTGCTCAGATCCCAGGCAGGGATGGGAATTGCCCAGGGATGGCCATGCCTCAGCAAACCCCCTCCTGAAGGTGTTCTCCCTCCCATAACCCTGGTGCAAAGCTGGCTGCCCCCCTTGCCCACTCCCTGCTTGCCTTTCCCATCCTCTTGGCCTAAAAGGCTGAGCTGGAGCTCAGGCAGCCTCTGTCTTGGTTGCCTCATGAACACGGAGCTGTCCTGCACCAGGAGTACCCTCATCCTACTACAAAACCCATCTGTATCCCCAGCCTGGATAGGAAAAACACCCCCTGAGGCCTTTTTAAGAAATAGCACCTCTTTACTGGCACAACTCCTGCCAGCACGGCCTGTCACATCCCTGTGCAGGGCAGAGCCCATGGTGCTGAGCTGGTGCTGCTCTCCTGGCAGTGCCCTCACCCCTGGGAGCTGAAATTCCTGGAGTTTCCCTCAGGCAGCTGCTGCAGGAGAGCTGCCATGGGATGTCCTGGGCTGCTCTGTGCCCCTGGGCCCGGCTCTCCTCACCCACACAAACAATTTGTGCCAGAAGCCCTGGGCTGAGCCTCCCCTGGGGTGGAGCAGCAGCACACACAGGGACACGCTGCCCCTGCCAGCTGTCCCTGCCACCCTCCCGGACATTCCCAGGACATCTGCAGCCCCATACAAGCTCTGTCCCTGTGGTTTTCCCCACACAGAGCCTGCAGAAAGCCTCCCCACACTCAGCCTGACCCCTCTCTGCTCACAGCAGGCAGATGTTCTCCCTCCAGCCCTTTAGGATCCCCAGAGCTGAGCAGATGCTTGTCCTATCATCCCTTCATGACATCCCAAAACACCAGGGGAGCGTGGCACTCCTCTAGGGGTGGCTGCAAAGTGTTGGGATGTCAGGACAATCCCCTCTGGCTGCCACCATTGCTGGCAGAAATCTCCCTGCAAGGCCACTGCCTTCAAGTCCTCAGCTTACCCTTCCTGAAAGGTGCCTGTGCTCAGCTGGGGCTGGGCTCTTTCTCCAGGCAGCTCTGACACAACCAGAGCACACAGCCTCAAGCTGTACCAAGGGAAATTCAGGTTGGATACCAGGAAAAAGTTTTTTACAGAAAGGGTGATAAAGTTCTGGAATGGCTGCCCAGGGAGGTGGTGGAGTCCCCATCCCTGGGTGTGTTTAACAAAGCCTGGATGTGGCACTGGGTGCCAGGGTTTAGTTGAGGGGTTGGGGCTGGGTTGGACTCAATGAGCTTGAAGGTCTCTTCCAACCCAGTGATTCTGTGATTTTTACTGAGATCCCATATAGATTTCTTTGCTTTAAACCATGACAACACCTTGGGCTGAGGCTTCAGCAGGATGCAAATTAGAAGAGCAGAGAATCATAGAATTCAGGTAGGAAAAGACCTCTAAGATTGAGTCCAGTGCCATGTCTGCATGTTTTTTCAATACCCCCAGCGATGATGACTCCTGCACTTCCCTGGGCAGCCTTTTCACTGCCATCAGTGCTGTGGACACAGCAGAGCTCCTCCATCTCCACAGTAGAGCAGTTATCACCTGGCCTCCACCACTCCCTGGGCAGTGCTGCATTTCAGCACAGCTCTGTGTCTCAGAGCATGTTATCCTGCCTGCACCACCAATGTGGGGTCCAAACATCCATCCTTTATGTCAGGCACGGGGCATTGCATATCCCCGACACCTCTGTGCTCTAGGTGTGGCAAGGTGAGGTGCCTCAGAACAGACCAGGAAAGACCAAAATGTGGTTTATTATTCTGCTCCCATCAGCTCATGCCCTCTGGCTGCTAAGACCAAGGGACCTGCAAAAAGCCCTGGGTCAGGGAGAAGGCACAGGGACTAAAAGAAATCCAGCACGTTCAGTGTTTTCATCCCTGCAGCGCTCTGGAGGGATGTTCTGGAAGGCAATCCCTGTCCCTCACTCCCAGTGCCCCAGGAGCTCGGGAATCACACCAGCCCTGCTCCCCAAACACAGGCAGAGATGAGGAAAAACACCAAAGAGGAAGGGGAAAAACAAACCCCTTGAAAAGATCTGGCTGGAGCCAGGGAGGACCAAGCCCTTCTCTTCTCATCCCACCTCTAAAATACCCGTGATTAAGAACAAGGCTCCCTTGAGCAGCGATGAAATCTCCTCCTATATTTCTGAGGGTGTTCTGCTTTGCTGGGAAAGGAGGGGAGCTGCCTCCAAGCTCCAACCCACGCCTCCCCTCCGGCCCCGCAGTGAAAAACAACGAGCTCGGGAGGAAGAGGAGGAAGAAGAGGAGGAGAAGGCAAACACGCCGTTCCTGCTCCTGCCCCTCGCATCTCCGCGCCGGAGATTGGCCGGGAGGGAGGGTGGGAAAAGGAGCCCGGTTTGGTGTTACTGGGCAGATTTGGAGATTTTTGGGGGGGATGGAGGGAGGGGGCCGGGGGCACAGGGCTGGTTTTGTGCTGCTGGATTCCTGCTCGCCTCCGCCGGCGCGCTGGGACACGGCGTCAGCTGCTCCTGGCTCGTTTGGGAGACAGCGATAGGGGGGACAGCGATGGTGGAGGGAGGGCTCGGGGTTGGTGCTGTGCCCGCCTGAATGTCCCCATTGTGCCGGCAGGGAGGGAGCAGGAAGCCCTGGCATGGCCTTGGCACCTCCCCGGCAGCCTGCCAGCCTGGGGACCCCGGCAAAGGGGAGAGGGATGTGCTTGGAGAGGGGGGAAGGGAGAGGAAATAGGGAAGAAGTTTAAAAAAAAAAGCAAAAAAAAAAAAAAAGGTCTGGAAGTAGAAAGTGTTACCGTGCAGAAAGGGGATTGAAAGGGAAGGGGAAAACACAGCCAACCTCTTTGTCTGCTGCTCTTGGGCAGCAAAAATGGCGTTTTTCTACAGTAAAACAAACTCCTGCCAGTAAAAAAAACCTCCTGCCACTCGCCCCCAAATGCTAATTTCATCCCAGGTGGCTGGCCCAGCACAGGGCTAAACTGATCCCAGCTGGATGTTTCACCCCATCCTGGAGCCTCTCTGAGCAGTCCATGGAGCCCCCCCTGTGCTTTAACCACTGGGGATCTCCCATTTTCCAGCCCCTGCCACCCAAACTGCCCCCTCTTCCTCCCTCCCCACAGGATGGGAGCTGGGCAGGGGTACCCTGGGCACCTACCCCTGTCCTGGCCATGTGCAGCCTGGGTTCACCTGGACAAGGTCTCATCCACCATCAGCACCAGCTGAGAAATGCCAGAATTGCTCAGCGCCCCCACACAGCACAAACTTAAACCTGAAACAGGAGCCAGACATTTCAGTGGCTGCAGAAAACGATTTTTTTTTTTATTTTCCCCTCTTTTCTTACAACATGTGAGAGCAAATTGATTTCTTTAGGCCAGAGCCCAAGAGAAAATTAAAACCCTTTCTCAGAAGGCTGTGCCAGATGCTCTCTCCATCATCCTGCAGGAATGTCTGGGGTACCTCTGGAAAAAGTCTGAAAGAAAGGTGCAGAAGTCCAAGGTGGATGGGACAGGGTGGGAGGAAAACCTGCCAAATTACCTCAAAAAGCTTAGGAAAAAAAAAAATAAAAAGGGATTTTGGAGGAACATTTTGGACAGCATCATCAGGGCCCTGGTGCTTTGTCAGGGGAAAACAGGGGTAGGTAGGACCCTCATGCTGGACTTCAGGTGACAAGTTATGGAGCTAACACCCACTAGGTTTTTTATATTTCTTAATTTTGTCTGCTCATTAGTGTGCAAATCAGAAAGTTCATCACCCCCTCCTAAGCAGAGGGAATATAAATAGGATCATGAAAGCAATCAGGACTTGTTTCATGCAAACAACCAGCAAAGCCATCCTGGTTCCAGTCTCCTGTCGCTTTCTGTGTGATGTTTGCATTAATTGATTGCATTAATTGATGCACTTTGTCATGGAGAGGAGCTGACACTCGCTCATTAAAGGCATCACCTGTGGTTATACTTTTGGGGTGTAACCACACCAACAGCTTGGGTTTGTCCAGAGTTCAGCATGCCACTGGTGAGCACATGGAGGGCAACTTCCAATCTGAGGGTGTCACCCTCCAAGGACTTTGCTCAACCTGTGCCACCACCACAAGCACCTTTTTTTGCAGGTCCACCTTGGCCACCTGGCACCTTCCCGGTGGCCATCCCAAGACAAGATGGGGTAGGGAGCAGCAGCGTGGAAGATGCAGCTCTTGGCATGGCTGAAAGGCAAGCAAAGCCCAAGACAAAAGGATTTGGAGAGCCACACTCATTAGAGAAGGAAGTGAGGTGTTTCTCCCTTCTGGATGTGAGCTTCTATTAATGGCTCCTCATTAGGGCTCCAACAACCTGTGGACCTATCCCAACTTTGGGTTGGCAGAATCTGTGTTCCTATCAGCTTGGAATTGTCCATTGGGCAGGTCACTCAAGGGGAAAAAAAAAATCAGAATCCCATGCAATTATTAACCTTGTGCTCAGTCTCAGCTCAGTGGATGCTCTCCTTGGGTGACCCAAGTCACTGACCTGGCCCTTCTGCTCTCTTCCCACTCACTCCACGGACTGGCCAAAGCCAATACCAAAGGATTTTAATTAAAACTCCTTTCCACCCACAATGGTGGGCATTTAGGCTGTTAATTGCAGAGCAGACAGCCTCTCAGTGAACCAGTGACTGTCCAGCTGGCCAGTGTAGCCTTTCCAAGTCAAGGGTTGGGAACATTAGTGCTGAGCACAAGAAGGGTCTTTCATGGCAAGGACACGTACAAAACGAGATGGATGATGATCACCATCATCATTAAGAGGCAAAAAAAATGGGAAGAACATTTTCTTCTGCTCAGTAAGAGTGGAAACTGGGCTTGGAGCGCATCCCTGGCATGTTGAAAAAAAACAAAATGGAAGAAGGACATGTCTGACCCTCAGAACAAATTCCCCCATGGCACAACCAGGACAGCTGATTTCCTTTGTACTCTCTCCACTCTTTACATTTCCTAGGGAAGGATGATCAGGTTGGTATCTGCTGTTCCACTGGAGGTACTGGAAGCTCTTGCCATGAGAGTCTTAAGATCAACAGAGAGGCCTTGTCACCCGAGTCATATAAGGACACATCTCCCTTTTTCATGACAGCATTGAGGCAGTGCCTCCCAGGCTCTGTGAGATCCACAGACAGCCAGAACAGATCCACAGAAGCCCTTCTCTGGTACCTCCATACAGTGCAAAGTCATGTCTTATCGTGTGTTCAAAGATGTGTTTTGTAGTGCTGCTCTTCCTATCATTCTTGTTGCTCCTGTATTTCAGGTCACCCATTTCTCTTTTTTTAACACCCAATACTTCCAGTGCTGTTGATACCCCCTCAGCTCTGCCTTGTTCACACAGCTCAACATTGCTCTTCTGCTTTTTTGGGTCATTCACAGAAATATGAAATAAGCCTGGTCCTGAATCTGACATTTGGGTGGGTTCAGGGGAAACATTCCCTTTGCTTGACAGTTCCCCCTGCAAATCCAGCCAGCCCAGACCCACCTTCATCCTGCTCTCCAACCACATACAGGGCATTCCATGCTTCAAAATCCATTGGAGATCTTGCAGCCTCCACTGAAGGAGAACAAGTTGGCTCCTTCAGTGCAGTTGAAGCATCCACAGCAAGGACAGGCATCCTCTGCAGCAGAGGATGGGATCTGGTGGGGATGTCACTGATGTCAAAGCCAGGCTGGATGGGGCATTGAGGAACCTGCTCTAGTGGCAGGGGGGGTTGGACTAGGTGATCTCTAAGGCTCCAAACCACTTTGTGATGGTATGAAAGGAAATCTTCCAACGGTGGAATTTCTCCCCCAAAACAACCCAAGGTTTGGGGCTGTTTTGACCACCCAGCTGCCAAACCCACCTTCCTGGGGCCATCCACACATTAGGCTGATTATAATTACCTGCCAACCTAATTGCACCCTTTTCCTAGCAGAAAGGGAGATGCTGAGCAGGGCTGGGAAGCTACTGGTAATTAGAGGGATATTTTTATAACCTGTACTGAGTGCTTCATATCATGAGAGCAGAGCCAGGCATGCAAAAAGCCATGGTGTGTATCTAAAGCCCTGCTCATGCTCCTCATGACTAAACAGCAGCAGCAGAATTCACTCGGCAGACAGGAAAACCCCAGCCCTGCCTTCATGGTCTGGGTGACAGGATTTAAAGGATGTTGTGTTGGTTTGCTTGCTCAGAATTTAAGTCTGGCTTTGCTGGGTAGCACAGGAAAATGAAATGCTCTTTGGAGAAAAAAAAAAAAACCTGTAGAAAATTAGAAAAACTAGAAAATTCACCTTGAAGATAAAAAGGCCCTCCTCTTCATTTCCAGGCATGCCTTCAGGAAACCATAATTTGGTCTTTCTGCCTTAAAATCATCATCAGCTTTCCCCTGGAAAACAATCCCGGTGTATTTGTAATTGAGGGATGTTGACTGGAAGATGAAAACAAGCTGGTAAGGAAAGTTTTCGCTTTCAAGTGCTACAGCTTTGTTGTTTGGAAACTTTCTCTCTTTCCATGTTCTCCTCCCCAGGCAGTTCACATTTTTGTTTCCAATCTTTACAGGGCCAGCCAGGCACTTGTGTGCGGAGCTGTTGTTAGTGTGTCATGGATAGCAACACATACCTAAGGGAAGGAGTCAACATTTGCTGGAAACAGGCCTGGCTGAACTCCCTTTCTCCCTCCCTCATCCAAATGGCCCCCAGCTTTGGAAAAGTTTTCCTCCAACTCTGAACTTGCTTGGCCCCAGCTGCTATAAATAGTCAGAACAAAACCTCCCGGGCCAAATGCCCTGAGTGTTTCCAAAGCTTTGATCCTGTGCTGCTTTTTGGGAGCTGGATCCTTTTCCACTCGTGCAGCTGGAGCACATATTCCTGCCCAAAGCAGGGCAGGGAGAGCTGTCCATGGGGCTGGGAAGGGGTGGGAATCCTGGGAGAACCCCCTGTGCAGAGCCTCCTCACCTCTCCCAAGGTGACCCAGCACTGGAGAAGGAGCAGGAGACAGGGGCTGAACTGGAGCCATGATACTGGCCTCGAGTCCAGGAACCTTCCAGCATGGAAAAGGGGCTTCCAGGGAGGTCAGGGAGGGACTTTTAACAAGGACATTGAGTAATAGGACAAGGGGCAGTGGTTTTAAACTGACAGAGGGCAGGCTTAGACTGGATGTTAGGAAGAAATTCTTCATTCAGAGAGTGGTGAAGCACTGACAGGTTGCCCAAAGATGTTGTGGATGCCCTGACGTGTTCAAGGCCAGGTTGGATGGGGCTTGGAATAACCTGGTCCAGTGGAAGGTGTCCCTGCCCATGGCAGGGGGTGGGCTAGAAGATTTTCAAGGTCCTTTCTAGTCCAAACCCTTTGATAAGTCCACAAATCCCTGTGAGGAGAGCCATCCCTCAGCCAGAGGTGGTAAGCAAACCCTCCTCCTCCTCCTCACTCCCACCACTGGGTTTGTGTTCTGTCCCTGCTGTCCTGTGGCTTGAGGGTGCTTTGCTTCCCCATTCCTCCCTCTGGGTGTGCCTGGCCCTTGTGCCTTGGCACTGCTTGCCTTGGCCAGAGACAGAAGTGGAAAGACACAAACATCAGGGGAAAAAAAAGAAAAAACAAAACAAAACAGAAAAAGGGCTGCTCTTGCAGTATTTCAAATCCATTAAGCCCAGAGTGGGAATCCTTGGAGAAAGCTGGCTCTCACAAAACCCCAGGCCAAGAGGTTTGAAACAGCAGTCCTAGGATTTGCATCCTCCCTGCCACCAAGATCCCAAGGGACTTGGAGGAGCAGAGCTCGGGCACTTGCAGGGGTGTTCAGCAGCCAAAGCAGGCACCCAGGCACGCTACTCCTCAGGGCAGCACCTCCTTTCCTACTCTGCACTTCCATGGGTGTTTGTGTGTGTGTGTACCTCAGAGCCCCCACATCCCAGCCAGGAAAGCAGCTTTTGGCCCAGATGGCTTTTCCCTTGCCATAGCTCTTCCTTTTGGGAGCAGAAGGCAGCAACACCAGTGTGCAGAGAGCAGCACAAGGCTTGTGGCAGAGCTGGGGCTGGGCAGCTCAGGATAACTCCCCAGCAGTGTCCTGGGACAGAGGGGACCTCACTGCCCCCCCTGGCTGGCAGGACAGGGGGAGAGCACCACACCACCCTCCCCTTGTGTCCCTTCAACAACAATAGCATTTCTGAGGAGTTTTGCTGCATCCTCACACTTAGGCCAATGCTTTCCCCCAACCAAGAGACTTTAGGGTGGCTACAGGACATTTTGTTCCCAAGCAAACCCCGCTTGAAATTGTTTGGAAGGGTTTCAAACCCCGCCACTGAGTGTGTGCCCCTTGCCTTCTCACCTTGGAGGAGGGGAGCAGTGGTGAAATCGTGCTTCTCTGGAGATTATGGGGAGCTGGCATGGGTTTGGGCTGTGTCTCTGAGGAGCCAGCTTAGCTAATCCTGTATTGGGAAATGGCTGAGGTCAGCCCCATTGCCCTCTGTCACTGGCAGGGATCAGTATGGGGGCAAGACAGCATGGAAATTATTCCTCAAGGGAAATGATAAATAAAGTAGCCCAGCTTTAAGGGAGCACTGGAAACCCCCAGAGTCCATTGCAGAGAAGAAAAGAGTTTGACCTGTTCCTCTCCCTGCTGCACCCCACGGTGGGTCAGACAGGGCTCAGTCCTGCTGCTGTGTGGGGTAGCTGGGCAGGTGACAGTGGCCACACAGTGTCCAGCCTGGTGTCACTGTGGAGACTCCATCCCGGGCTCCTCAGATTCATCACCTGAATCCCTCCAGGGAGTTTTGCCCTCATTTCCCACAGGGCAACCCTCACCCGGCCCCCAAGGGGGCTGCAGCACCCAGAACCCCCCCGGGGTGGGCTGCCAGTGCCTCCTGCACCCCAGCCCGTGGCACCCCGGATGGGGTGGCCGCTCCCCGGGGGAACAGGCTGTCCCGCGGGGGGTTTGGCAGCGCGCTGCCTCCGAGGCGAGAGCTGGCTCGGGGCTTTGTTTTATGTCCTGTTTATCCTGCCGAGAGAAACAGAGGAGTTCAGTGTGCAGGAATCTCGCGTCCTCGCCCTGCTCCCCCGCCGCATGAAAGCTGCTGAGCAAACAGGAGAGAATCAAAGGCGGCTGCGCCCCGCTGGGTTTCCGCACCGCCGGCCCCGCTGCCAGCTCTTACATAAGCTCGGCCCGGGGCTGAGCTCGGGGCTTTTTCCTTGTAAACCAAGCAGCAAAGACCCTGCAGCTGTGCTAAGCCCTCTGCTCAACACCTCCTGAATATGCTCTTGGGGTTTTTGCCCCCTCGATGCACAGCCAGGGTACGTTCAGCTGGCACAGTGCGAGGGGATGAGGCAAGCCGGGCTCTCCCCACAGCATCCTGCACTCCCACAGCATCCTGCGCTCCCCAGACTCAGCACAGCACTGTTGTATTTGCAGAGACCCTCGTGGCAGGAAGGAATGATGAATCTGACTCCATGTTCTCAGAAGGCTAATTTATTATTTTATGATACTATATTATATTAAAGAGTACTATACTAAACTATGCTAAAAAATACAGAAAGGATACTTACACAATGCTAAAAAGATAATAATAAAACTCATGACTCTTTCCAGAGTCCTGACAGAGCTTGGCCCTGATTGGCCAATGAGTCAAAGTAATTCACACCAGAATCCAATGAAACAACCACCTGTGGATAAACAATCTCCAAACACATTCTAAAGGAGCAAAACACAGAAGAAGCAAATTAAGCAAATGACATAATTATTGTTTTCCTTTTTCTCTGAGGCTTCTCAGCTTCCCAGGAGAAAAATCCTGGGCAAAGGGATTTTTCAGAAAATATGAATGTGACACAGCACCATCACTTCATTTTATCTCATCTCAACAATTCTGGTATCCCCAGCATCAGAATGACATGGAACCATTGTGAAGAGGCCCATGAGGCTGATAAGAGCATCTCCCCTCTAGAGAAAGGGTGAGAAAGTTGGGGTTGTTCAGCCTGGAGAAGGGAAGGTGGCATGGGGATCTCACAGCACCTTCCATAGTCTGAAGACACCTACAGGGGAGCCACAGAGGGACTCATCATCAGGAACTGTAGTGACAGGACAAGGGGGAAGGGGTAAAAATTGAAAGACATCAGGGTTAGATGGGATATTAGGAAGAAATTTTTCCCTATGAGGCTGGTGAGGACCTGGCATAGGTTGCCCAGGGAAGCTGTGGCTGTGCTGTCCCTGGAATTGTCCAAGGCCAGGATGGACGTGGCTCTGGCAGCCTGGTCTAGTGGAGGGTGTTGGAACTAAATGAACTTTGCAGTCTCTACCAACCCAAACCGTTCTGGGATTCTCTGATTTATCTCACCCACTAAAAAACTCAGCATTGGGGCATCTCACCTTCCCCTGCTGGAAAAAGAAGGTGCTTTGTCCCAAATCTGCTCCCTCTCTCCTTTGCTCCCAGAACATCACAGGTTTGTCACCACTGGCCTGAGTGTGACCTTTCCACCAAGCACAGCCTGAATCACCAGAGCATCTTGATCTTGTCATTTCTGGCTCTCAGGCAGTCCCAAGCTGCCCCCAAAGCCGTGCCCTGTGTGGGTTATGAGGATTCATTTCCCCAGCTCTCCTGGGCACGACCTCTCAGCAGAACAGGAATGAAAACCCTGCGGACATAAAAACACAGAGAATATTAAATCCTCTGTGTGTGTGCCCTTCACCACCAGGCATGGCCTCACCTTCCCCTCCAGCACAAGGTCATTCCCTGATTTGGCAGGGTGCCAGCTGCCAAAGGAGGACAAGGAAGAATGATGTCACCCTACCTTCTCTTTTCATCCCTACCTCCTTTCCCCCCCCTCTCTGTGTGCCTTTCACTATGAGAGAAGGAAGAAAGAAGAGTTTCATGCTTTGAGATGTCCCTGGGAGTCAGGGCGTGAGCAGAGGTGGCTCTGAGGGACCTCTGCCCCCCCACCAGTCCCCTTGCCTTGTGGGGTACCCCAGCAACAGCTCCTCAGACCCTCCAACTCTGCCTAGACCTGCCATCCATCCATCTCCAGCAACACTCTATTATCCTCTACCATGCAAAACTATTCCTACTTCCTACATTTTTTGAACTCTGTTTAATAATTTCTAATTAAAAGCAATTTTAAAAGCCTCAAAATGTCATTTTCCTGGGTTTTCCCCTAATTTAAACTGAACAGCACACAGCCCTGTTTACCTGCATGCTTCCTGAGCCCTCAGTAGGGAACTCCTCACTTTCCAGCATGAGGAATTAAATCAAATTAACTCATACTTGGAGCAGTGGCAGCATCAGGCAAATCCTGGCTTGGCTCTCTCTCTTTAGACTACATCTTGCAAACAGAAGGGCTGGAAACAATTTTGCTTTAATTGCTTTTTAAAATGCAGCCAGCAGATGGTTTGGTAACCCGAATTCATGACTTTCCACAGCTCCAGGCTGCTGGCTGAGAAACCCAAGCCAAGAAGAAGCCAGGTAGAAAGGAACCCATCATGCCTGTTTTACCAAAGCTCTGGCCAGGATGCCCAAGGCAGGATTGTCTGGGCTGGCCCAAAAGGACAATTTGCAGTTGTCAGGGTCACCTTGGCACAGAAACACTCTGGGTAAGCCTGGAGAACCCAGAAGTGCATAACATGGGCCACAGTTTCCTTGGAGAGCATGGCATGGTTTCTCCATGGTGTGGGGGACATGGCCTGGCCACACATCCCTTTGTCACTTTGTCCCTGGGGGCTGTTCCCATGGACCCATGCCCAAGAGCATCCCAGCTGCTGCTTAAAGGCTCATGAATCAGGCCAGCAGAGTCCTTTTCTTGCTGGCTCTCTCCCTGAACTGCTGCGTGACTTCTCACTTGTCTCTTCACTGCTCTGTGCCAGCGTCCAGGATGTTTCCATGCCAAACAAGCTGGGAATGCTGAGTGCCAGGCCTACACACCAGCTGCAAACCTGTGCACAGCAGCAGGGTTTTACCAGCCCCAGGCTGACCCTCCTGACCCTGGTGGTTTTTCCTTCACATGAAGTTCCCACCTCTCCACAAACACCCAGGTGCTCAGTGTCCCACAGTTCCCAGAGCTCTGCCCCAAAGCAGCCCCATCACAGAGCAGAAGAGCTAAGTCCATCCAGAAAACCTCACAAACATCTCGTGAAGCCGGGTTGTTTTTCTCTTACCAAGTAATTTGAAATTCTTGGAAGGCAATCAGGAAAGTACAAAGTATTCCAGCTCAGGACAGCCTGGGACTCATTCCTTAGAGGCACAATGGTTGTTTACTCAATCTCTCATACATTAATATCAAAAAATTCATGAGTTCAATTGTAAACAAGAAGTACTGGCTTTACGGTGGTGTCTATTTAACAATAGTGGTTCCAGCTTGAATGCTGATTTCCTTGTTATCCTCCTTCTAATCTGGCTATCAGAGGGTCGAGATCTTGCAAAATTATGGGAAATATTTCAAGCCCATTTATTTCTGGTTTTGAAAAGCATCCCTCTGAAACCCAAGGCCAAAGAGAGACTATTTCAAATGAACATCGAAGAGCACAGGCAGGGAGGGGAGCTGTTTGTGCCAGCACTGTCCTCTGGCTCAGGAACAAATGAGGAAAAAGCCAGCCATGGATACATCAGTGCTGGAAATCTGGAGAGGATTCCTGAGTGTTGAGAGGGAGAGTCCCCAAGGCAGTCACCTAAGGGGACCAGCAATCAGGTGTGTTGGTCAACAGCAGCTGAACATGAGGCCAGATGGGCAGGAAGACCAAGGGCACCTGGGCTGTACCAGCCACAGAGTGACCAGGGCAGTGACTGTCCCCTGGGCTGGGCACTGCTGAGGCCACACTTCAAATCCTGTGTCCAGCTCTGGGCCCCCCCTCACTGCAAGAAGGACACTGAGGGGCTGGAACGAGTCCAGAGAGGGGAACAGAGCTGGGGAAGGGTCTGGAGCACCAGGAGCAGCTGAGGGAGGGCTCAGCCTGGAGAAAAGGAGGCTCAGGGGAGACCTTATCACTCTCTGCAACTCCCTGACTGAAGGATGTGACCAGGTGGGGATTGGTATCTTTTTCCAGGTGACAGCAATAGAACAAGAGGAAATGGCCTCAGGTCACACCAGGTTTAGATTGGATATTGGGAAAAGTTTCTTCATGAAAAGGGTTGTCAGGGATTAAAACAGGCTGCTCAGGAAAGTGATGGAGTCACCATCACTGGGGGTATCTAAAGGAGTATAGACAAGGCCCCTGGGGTCATGGCTGATGACCTTAAAGGTATTTTCCAACTTAAATGATTCTGTGATTCCATCTGCAGGATGGAGATGGCCCAGAGCTCATTGGAGCTCACCTCCCCTGCCATCTTTACTGACTGGCACTGCCACAGCCTCTTCTCTTGGCAGGTCTGTGTAGCCTCGACCTCCCCAGCTGGGCCCCCCTACAAACCTCTCTCCCTTTTGGGTTGTACACTTTTTCCTGTGGCCTCCAGGAGGTTCAACAGGACATTCATGGATAGGCTGGCAGCATTTCCCAGCTCCTTCACAGTCCCACATGAACACACTTCTGTTTCAGGCATTAATTGTGCCAGGGAACGTGGATTTAGATCAGCTTTCTCATTTCTTCTGAGCAAGAGCAACTTGTTTAGGCAGCCTGAACAGGATGAGAGGCACCCCTCTGCTTGCAGAGTCAGAGGGGATCAGTCACCCCTACCCCGAGGATTTCTCTCACTTGTGCAGAGCTCAGACACCTCCACACAAGCCCCTGCTCCAAGAGGGTGAGGAGAAACAAGGCAGAGAGCACTTTCATTGGTGATTATGGCTGTGTGTCATTCTCCAGCACGTTGTTCTAGGGACAGAGCCCTGGAGCAGTCTAATCTCAAGAACTGCAGGAGGAGGAAGACTTCTTGAACGGCAGGTTCATATATCTTTATCTTTGCTGCTGTCAAAGGGCAATAGCTGAGATTGCAGTGTCTTGGAAAGCCTCCACGAAAGCTATCTCGAGGACATTGACAAGTCTGGAAACCACCTTCACTCTCCTGATAAAGATTTCAGTCAACAAATGCACTCCAAGGCAGGTTCCTAGGCAGTGATCACTTCCTACTGGCTGGAAATATGTCAGTTCATATTTGAATGAAGCCGTGGGCTGGCTCAGCCCACAGCTACCTCGTGGAGATGCACATATCTGGTCTCCTGTGGGGGTTCAGCCCTGCAGGAACCAGCCAGACAGGTGGGGGTTATGGGGCAGTCACCCAGGTGCTGCCAACTTGGCATCCAAGAGCTCTCAGACAAGGCCTGATTTCAACCAGAGAAGAAACCCAAGGGGAAACACTCCAAAATTCCATCACTCTCCCTTCTTGCCCCATGAAAGGCAGCAGGATATTCCATCCAAGAAAATCCATGAGTCTTTGATCTTCCCTGCTGACTCTGAAGCCAGAGACCTGCGCTGAGAAGTCACTAGTGCATCAAAACCTGCAGTGCTGCAGGAATGCAAGAGGCTCCCTGTTCACTCCAGCAAGCAGCTACTTCCACAGGCACTACGGGAACATCACCTCGGGGACATTTATCTCTGTTTGCACACAGATACTCTCGTTGGAAGAGCCCAAAGCCTCCAAACAGCCCACACCTCACCAAGGAGGGCACAGTGAGGTGACTTCTCCTCAGTGGAGGTCTCAGGCTGCAGAGTCAGCAGGGAAGATCAAAGACTCATGGATTTTCTTGGATGGAATGTTCTGCTGCCTTTCATGGGGCAGGAAGGGAGAGTGATGGAATTTTGGAGTGTTTCCCCTTGGGTTTCTTCTCTGCACCAAACCCAGCTGGGACCATGCTCATGCCACTTCAGGCCGGTAAATACCCTGTTAAATACCCATATATAGGTTATAAATATGGATATCTGCCTCAGGCTGTGGTGGGAAAGGCTCCTTCTGCTCCTGCATGGGCTGGGGGTACCATCCTGCAGACTGGGCAGGGTCGGAGCTCCTCCCTGACTGCCTGCAGTGACCACAGCAGAGCACAAAGCCAAACTGCTTTTATGGCTTTGCCCAGATCTCGCCCATCCTGCCTGCCAGCCACTCCATCCCAGAAGGCAGCTCCCTGTTTGTCTTGGATCACCTCCTGCCAGAGCAGAGCTTTCCACAGCACGGCTCTTCTGTGCTGCCCGAGGGTGGATTTCCTGCCGTTTGATCTAAATTTTCCTGTCGTTTCACCGAATGCCTCCTGATTTCCTTCATCAGACCCGATCTTTCCATCAGGGAGGCGGTCCTGCAGCCCGGAGCTCTTTGGCAGGGAGCTGGGGAGAGGTTTGGTGGTCAGTGCTGGAGCAGTGGAAAAGACCTTCCCTCCCTGCTAAGGTCGATTAAGCATGGACATGCAGTGCCCTCTGCTGATCTGGCTGCCGAGGGAGATGCAGGAAGAGCAGCATCCAGGCAGCTTTGCAAAGCTCTGAAGGGGCAGCCAAGCCTCCAGTTTACCCACGAGCTCTCTACTGGCAAGGCAGGAGCAGCACATTCCTGTGCTGCTGAAATGGTGTTTGTCACAGCTCGTGGAGCTGCTTCAGGGGCCAGGCTGGTACAAGAGGTCCAGGTGGTCCCATTTCATCCTTCAAACCTGAAGGTTATAGCTACACCTAAGGAAGGCAGGATGTCTTGGACAGGTTGCCCAGAGAGCCTGTGGCTGCCCCATCCTGGGAAGTGTTCAAGGCCAGGTGGGACAGGGCTTGGAGAAAGCTGGGAGGGTGAATGGCATCTGTGCCCACGGCAGGGGGATAGGAATGGGATGGCCTTTCGGTCCTTCCAACCCAAACCATGCTGTGATTCTCTGATCTGCACTACCCTCTGCAGTCCCACTCACTATAATGCCTCAGGTTTGAGCTTTTCTATTTTTCAGACTCTGTGCTGCTTTAGTGTGTGGGTCTGGGCTTCATATTAGGGGATGGTGAGGTCTCTGCACAGAGTAGCGAGACAAAACAATTCCTTCTCTAGCTGGGGACCAGGGACAAATGATCCAAATCTCAGGCCCAAGAGCACAAACAAGGTGGACTGAAGAGAGAAAAAGAAGAAGGATGGGACTTCATGGGCTAAAGCTGTAATTAAACAATTAACTCCAATGTGCAAATGGAGCAGAACTTATAAAAGTGAGAGACCCTGTGACCAGTCATCCATTTTGTGACCATTTTGGTTCATCTTGGGTGCAGCCCTGGCTGGGCTCTTGTGCTGCCCAAGGTTGATCCATTGAGGCCTTCTAATAAATCCCTACTTTATTCTTAGCTCCATCTATCCTCTGTTTTAGGTCAGCCTTCACAAGGCATCGACTAGACTGAGCACCGCTCCCCTTCCCAAGCAATGGGGGAGAGACATGGGCACAGCATTAAGGGAGGAGCAGCCAAACTGGGAGACAATATTTCCCTTTCTCCTTGACCAGAGGCTCCCTTCCTCAAGGGAAATGGGCTCCTTTGCCTTGAAATAGTGGAAAGAAGCAGCCTCACAAGGACAGGCTGATGATCCAAGGGAGCAAAGGATACTTACTGGGAACTGCATGACCCATGTATAAAACAGAGTCACTGCCATACCAGGACCTCATATAATACTGCCCCTGCTACAGAAGCCTTCCTGGGAACACCAAGACAGACATTATTTAAACAAAGGGCCAGAAAGGTCCCTTGCAATGCTTGTGCCTGGCTTGCAGGACTGGAGGCAGGGGCAGCTGCAGCCCAGCACTGTTACCTGCAAGTCCATTATCAGTAGATTTAGCACTGCAAGGAGAGTATGGTGTGCAAGTGCCTCTGACAAACTCTCCTGAGGCAGCCAAAGGAACTGCAGAGCAGGGGCAACTTCCTGCTCCAAACTTGGACAAAGAATATCCCAACTGATTTGGCTGGAGTTGGCAGAGCTCCTGGATCCCCACCATTGCACCAAAGCAAACCTGGAGCTGTTCCTGCAGCAGCACCCATGGCGCTCACAGGACACCCACATCTCAGAGCAGCTCATGCTGGAAGAAACCACTTTATTTTCTTTTTCTCAAACCCTCTCCGACTCACTAGAGGCAGAAAAGCTCCAAGTGAGGTTTAAAGGGTACAAACACTGGCAGCAAAGTCCACTCCTGGTTAATAGGATTCACTTTAGGAGATAAGACTTATCTGCATCTGGAGAGTGATAGGGGTTTATAACGCTGGCAGCAATCTGACCCCCCAGCAAGTGTGGTGTACGTGGCACAAGCAATGTCCAGCCTGATAGGCATCTCCTGGTCTTGGGCTGGGGCTCCTTCCCATGACTGCAAGGCTTGCACATTCCTTATCTCTGAACATCCCTGCCAAGATTCAGTTTGCTTTCCCCTCTCCACTGATTTTTCCAGGACTTCTAGGTGATCAAGTGAAAAAGGGTCTGGCTCAGTTTGTACTTTATTCCAAGGCAGAGTTGCCTTCCTCCTTGTTTGTAGCTATGGCTCTGTAGTTATGGCAGTCCCCTTCTCCAGGTGCCCACACCCCCTCTCTGCCATCAGTCCCTGAGTGTTCCATCCCACACTCACCATCCTCCAGGACAGAGGAGCCCTCTGCACCTCCACACTCTGC
This sequence comes from Diglossa brunneiventris, assembly GCA_019023105.1. Classification (NCBI taxonomy): domain Eukaryota; kingdom Metazoa; phylum Chordata; class Aves; order Passeriformes; family Thraupidae; genus Diglossa; species Diglossa brunneiventris. Next base: position 28,477,385 of record CM032361.1, on the reverse strand, counting down.
GCCCTGGTCTCCTGGGAGCTGCTCCAGCTGACACATCTAAGGGCTGATGTGTAAAGCCAAGCCTCTCCTGGAAACCAAATCATAATTCCAGAGGGGAGGAGCACATAAAACCACACACAGCATCAACACAGAGGCCAGCCCCAAATCCTCAGGACCTCTTGTTCAGTCTGACCTCTCTCCTGAGCACTGTTCATCACATTTCATGGATGTGTCAGCCAAGGACACTCCTTCTCCCAAAATGCAGCTGCCATTGTGGCAAAGCCTGGTCACCATCTAATGAATGACATGTAGGTACAGAAACATTTCTTTACATTAGGGAAAGAAAACAGAGTCACACAAATTCTTCTGAGAGGAAGAAATTAAGCTCAGAACACACAGACCTGATGCCTCCTGGCATAAAGCTTTAATTTTCATAAGGAGCATCCCAAACCCAGCACCTTCCAAGGTGCTCACACCCTTTAGCAGAGGCAGGGATACAGTTGGGAGTGGGTGAGGGGACATCAGGAGGACACCACTGCCATGATCCACAAAGCCTTTTGCCAAAGCCATACGTGCTGAGAGTGCACTGCCAGCATCTCTATGGCTGTACTGGGAGATACCCAGCCAGGGCAATGGGCTCTGCTCTCTGCATTGCATTTTCCTGTTATCTCACACCTGCTGTAAAGTGCTGACTGAAGGAATGCTGAGTCAGGAGTGCTCAGATGGAGAATTTAATTTATTTTTCAGCACCTGCATGGCCCTGTGCCAATTGGAAGAGTTGCAGTTTGGGGAGCAGAGGATGTGTAACTCAGTGTCTTTCACCCCAAGGAGCAGCCTGCTTCCAAACCATGATGAAATGTGCTGGATTCAGACAATGGGGAGGCCAAGAGGACCCGCAGTGCCCCTTTAGGCTACTCAGAATTATTTCTTAGCACCTTCTGGCCTCTCCTTCCCAGGCCTGTGATGAGGTGCCTTGGCTGCTGGTGGTACTTGCAGTGGCAGCACATGGAGCTGATGCCAGCCCTGTGTTTTGTACCACTGATGCAGTCACCAGCATGTTGTCAGCTCAGAGAAGTCAACAAAACCCACAGCCGTGCCCCAGGAGTGTGCCCCAAGCAGGCACACAGCTCCTGTTTCCCTGAGCTCAGCAGCCCTGCCTGATAAAAGACGGGATGAGCTGGTTGGAGAAAAGGAGAAGAAAACATTTCCAGCGCTGGCTCTGTTCCCATCAGATAAAGAGTACATGGCACAAAGTCCTTGAGGTGACTCTGGGATACCACCAAGGCAGGCAGCAACAGGGAACACCCAGCTTCCCACCCCACTGGGGCTGTGTGGGGCCCAGGGAGGAGATGTGGCCATCCAAACCTCCCTGCAGCTGCCTCTGGAAAACACCTGCTGGCACCAGGGTGAGTCGGGGGGAGAGGCACAACAGCCCCCCAAAGGTCACACCGCAGCCATGCCAAGGCTCAGGGCTGGGAGCAGCTTCACCCCAGTGCTAAAACAGCAGCTGACCAGCTCCAGTACCCCTCACAGGTACTGCCTGCTCCCTGCCTCTGTGTCCCCAGCTGTCAAAATCATCCAGCCAAGGCCTGACAAAAGCCAGTCTGGGCTCTTTTACATCTGAGCTGCTCAAGCTGTGAGCAGCCCCCAGCAGCCTCTGCCAGACTGGGGAGGGAGCAGGCACAAAGGAGTGTCCCTACCTGTTCTCTTGCTCATCTGTCTCACCTGGGTGGCTGTGGGGAGCAGGGACCCACAGTAGTCCGGAGTCAAGGAGCACCTCCACCAGCAACCCAACGCTTCCAGAGACCCTACGGCTTCTGCTAAAGGAGCTGGATCCACCAGGCTTTGTGTCCTGTCCCCAAGCTGCCAGCACAGCAAGCATCTCCCTGCGTCCCTGCGGTTCCGGCAGGGCGACATTGCCATCTGCTGCCTGCTGCTCGGCAGGACACGCCAGCTTGCCTCTGTCACCCAGGCGTGGCAGCTTCCTGATTCAGTTTGCAGGAGGTGCTTGGCACTGCCAGGGCAACTCGAGTTGTAGCTGGTGGCAGGTCGGGTCTGGGTGACATCCTGGGCCGTTCGGAATTTTAGGAGGTGGCAGCCCACTCGGGGCCACAGGCCCCTGGACATGAACACCGGCCCTTTTCCACGGGAAACAAAACTCACCAGCCCCCTCCTGCCACTGCTGCAGGGAGGGAGCATGGGCCCGCCGCGGACTGTCCCTGCGGGGACCCTCCAGTGTCGCCAGCTCAGGGACAGCACTCACACCACCACTCCCACACCAAGCTCCCAGCTCCCCACAAGGAGCACAAGGCAGCGGTGCTTCATCCCAGCCCATAGCTCCAGCTCTGTCCTGCTGCAGGGAACATGGCTGGAATGCTTGTTTGAGGAATGTGCCACCACCCAGCAGCACAGGGACACTGGGACCATGTCCCAAACTAGGGCTCTGTCCCCTGCCAGCAGCCTGGCTTCCATAGCCATGGAATGACAGAATGGTGTGGACTTCTGGGGATTTTAGAAGGGACTTTTTCAATGGCCTCTGGTCCAACCACCCTACAACCAGCAGGGACATTTTCAGCTGGGTCAGATTGCTCAGAGCCCTCAACCTGACCCTGGATGTTTCCAGGGATGGGGCATCCACCCCATTTCTGGGCAGCCTGTGCCAGGGTTTCAACCCCCTCCAGGGTTTTACCACCCTCATGCTCTGAGCTGCTGTGACATGACCCTGCCCCTGGCTCTGCTGGTGACTCAGCCACCACATGGGAACGCACACCTCCAGCTCTTCAGCCTTGGGCTCTTCATCTGGAAGCACAAAGATGGTATTTTTTAACTCACAGCCACGCCGAGAGACGTTCCCTTATTTTAATCTTGAAAGCACCTACATATTGTTTCTACAGCTTGAGATAGGAGATGCCACCAAAGGGAGGAGAAGAGTAGTAATTATCTGCAGTTCAGAAGTTCAGCCTTCAGAGGAGGAATTGGGCTCCCAGCTATACTTGCCACAAGATTTTAAGCTGATCTTTTGAAAGAGGCTGTGCCTTTTATAATTGAGATTGCCCACCTGAGACATGAGCTTTTCACATCACTCCTGGGTTTATAGGTCATGGACAAAGACCAAGGCTGATGTTCTCCAAGAGGCACAGAGCCACAGAAGTGCCACAAGGAAAGCTCTAACGTCAAAAGATGTGATTCTCATATCAATTCCCACTTTATACCTGATCAGCAGCTGGATCCACTGAAGTGGGACCTGCTAAAATACGGTGCTTGGGGATCAGCCAAGCACAGAGGCTGATGGTTCTGCTTTGAAATGTGCTGGAGGATTTCCACTTTGAAAGGTGACACAATCAAGTGCTGAGTAATGGGGCCCAGCCCCTGGAATGAGGGGTAAGCAAATTGAAAGCAAGAAATGGATGGTGCAGCAGCGTCAATATTAAAATAATCATAAAGAAAAAATAAAACTAAATTTAAGGTGTTTCTCCATCTCCAAACAAGAGAAAATGCCTTTATCTATGGGGATGGATATGTCTCCTGCTATCAGAAGTGACCACAACCTAAAGAGTCCATGTCACCTCCACCTTAGGGCTGCCCTGAGTTATCACAAGAGAAGAGGACCCCACTGATGGCTGGACAGGTCATTTGGCCACACACTTTGGTGCTGGTGTACACGTGGCCATGAGGGACATGAGTGGAATTAGGCTTGTCTGAAAGCAAAATCACCTTTTCCCCCACATCAAGGCTGGCACTGAGATTTGCTGTGCCATTCCTAAACACCAGAGTATTTATTTCCTACATTTACCTCCCAGGTGGCCTCAGATATGCAGCCTGCCCAGTCCCCCCCTCCCAGATCCCAGTCTGCCCAGTTGCTGGTATGTGGACATACCACAGCCCTGGTGCAGCTGTGACACAGATGCCCAGGAGCTGGCCCTGGATATGCTCCAAAAATCTCAGGAGAGATGCTCCAACTGCCTTCTCCTAATGACCTGTGGGGCTGGGGGTGGGGGAGTCTCCTGACAGCCCCAGGGAAGTCCAGCCAGGATTTCTCCTGCTCTGAGCCTGTAATTTGGTGTCCCATGTGCCTTTGTGTCTCTGACAGCTCCTGCAATGGGCCTAGGAGCAAATTGGACAGGGTATGATTTGGATTTCCTCCCACTGTTGCTTCTCTGTGGGCAGGCAATGTAGTGTTTATCCCATGACCTAACACTGGTAACCAGGGAAAATACCAGGAAGATCTCAGACCAGTTCAGAGACTGCAAGGGAAAAGGAACAACTTCACAAAGGAAAAGAAACCCAACCCCCCCTCAAAAAACAACAAAAAAGCACACTTCTCTGCATGCTATCGATTTTGTAACATCTCTTTCTTCTAAAATCATAGTTTTCTCACCCAAGCCATACAACTTTGTGCTTTTCCAGTGTACAGCATTCCATAAGGCTTTTCCTTGACTCTGGGCTCAGCCCAGAGCTCTGCTGTGGGTAGAACCAGCCCAGGAGAAAATGTTCCTCACAGACAATCAGGGAGGATACTTTACTGTATTTTCCCCTGTTTCAAGAGGATGAAGGGGAGAATGATAATTATCACAATTGCTTTTTTCTTGCTTTTGTCTTGCTCTTTTGGAAAAGAGTGGGGCATGGGGAGGGAGCTCCCCACAGATAACCCAAAACACCCAGCATGGCTGGAGGGGGATCAGCAATGCCAGGATCCCATGGCACTATGGAACTACTTTGGGTGGCCTGTGTTGGAAAAGGAATTCCAGCCCTCCTCCCTGCTCTCTTTATAGCTTGTGAGCAGACCTCAGCTGGTCGCTGTGATGATGCTTCTCCTGCTGCAACGGGGTGAACCTGTCTCTGTGCCCTGCAAATCCCTTCCCACGGCTTTCTCTTCCCTGGTTTTAAAACATCCCCACTTTGTGTTCAGTGACAGCTTCCTCATGGCTTCAAGTAATAGAATCACAGAACCATAGAATTGTTAAGGTTGGAAAAGCCCTTCAAGACCATCCAGTCCAACATTAACTCAGCACCCATCACTAAACTATGTCCCCAGGTGCCACTGCTACACATATTCTAAATCCTTCCAGGGATGGTGACTGTCACTTCCATGTGGGACGTGTCAAGCTTGTTCCAGTGCTTGACAAGCCTTTGGGTGAAGATTTTTTTTTTCTAATATCCCATCTAAATCTCCTCTGTTGTATTATTCCCCACCCCACTCTGCTTCACAGCGATGCTGCCAAGACCCAGCAAACACTTTTTGGTGTGGTGTGGTTGGCTCTAGTGCAACAGGAGGTTATGAAACTATTGGGCGGGGGATTCCAGGCTACTGTGAACAGGGATCCATTATTTTTATCACATGCAGGCAATAAATATTGATTTCAGTCCCTTGGAGAGCAGCAGTGCCCTGCTGGAGCAGCCTCGCGGGTGCTCATGTCTGTCACTCAGCAGTGACCTCCTGGCCCAGTTGGCTCCAGCTTCACAGGGAAATGGATTTGCACATCTCTGGTTTCCTGTGGGCATCACAGCATTGATTCCTACAAGGTACTGCATCTAAAGCAGCTTCCAAGACATGGACTCCCATTTACTGCAGGCAAGTTTTCCAAGAGAGGGAAATCCAGAGGGAATGAGCACCTGGGGAGCAGGGAGTGGGATGGTGACAGCTTTGTCAGGCATCCATCTGGCGAGGGTGCTGGAATGCTCAAATCGAAAGGAAAGCCCGGCCAGAGAAAACGCACACTCCAGCAGCCATTGGGAAAACGAGAGCCCTGAGCCCTCTCCGTCGTAAGGGAGAGGTGGCCTCAGGGACTCGATCCTCCGACAGGAGCAATCCAAAGGGAGCGCCAGCTATTGCGTGTGGTAGAGTGATGACAAGGAGGCAACAGTCCACGGCAGAAGGGAGGTTTATTAAAGGGAAAGCTGGAACCGGGAGAAGGGGAACTGCAGTGTCTGCCGAGAGCTGCCAAAGAGGTGGGGTTTGACATGAACTTATATAACTTAACAGAAGAGGAGGTACAAATCATAACAAACCAATCCCGGCGAAGCAAGAGATGAATGACATACGGTGTGGACTAATAGGGAACAAACAGGGGAGGGATCAGCCCAGCCTGCACCAATCACCCTCTGTCCAGGGTAGAAGTTTTTGGTCCTTAGGAGGGGACAGAGGGTGACGGGCAGGAGGGTTCCAGGGAAACAGGGGAAGGGAAACAGAGATAATTAGGAAAACAAGGCGGGGTTTAAACGATTGACATAAAACTGGAAACAAAAGGGCGGGAAAAACCATAGCAACAGAAGATTGACAAGAAACTGCAGGGGGACAACACCCAAGGCAGAACCATTAGAACATTACAAAACTATATAACAGAATTCATAAAACAGTCCTCAAACATAACTCAATAAACTTGTAAAATATATAAAAATGCACAGTGACATCTCCCCCTTTTTTACACAGAAAAATAAAGAGGAAGGGGGGAAAGGTAGACTAAACTCTATAACAAATAAGGAAGAAAGGGGGGAGATGTAAATTTAAGTGTAATAACAACTAAATAGGAATGAGTACAATATAAAGTCCCTGATAATAAGAAGGCCCCAGTCAGCAGTCTGGTCTTGGAGAGGAAGAAATCTGGCCAGCCTCGCAGGTCTGCTGTCAGAGTTTTTGAAAGTCTGAATTTTCGATTCGCGCATTATTGATCTTTAGGTGTTACAAGTGAGTAGATGTCTTTCTGGCGCGACAGGTTGATCGAAGAGCTGGCTATGGAGTCTTAGAAAACAGCTTTGTTCTGATGGTCAGGACCGGGCTGGTAGACATCATGGAAAAAGGGGCCTGAAACTCACTAAACACTGGGCTAGTAGATATCATAGAAGAAAAGATGTCTGAAACTTAACAAACATAAGTATTACAAACTGAATTGTGGTTCTGCTTTAGGGGGAGGGTCTAGGATTGAAAGGAAGGTTTAGATGTAAGGGTTCAGTAGAGGGAGGAAGCAGTGGTCGGAATCAGAGGTCGGAGTCCCAGGTGAGAGGGGGGCTCAGAGTTAGGCATTAGGGAGTGGGGGGGTAGTTCTGAAGGAAAAGCGGGTTAAGGTTGGAGGGCTCGGGGAAAAGGGTGGTTTCAGGGTCTTGAGGGGAGAATGGATCAAGGTTGTAGGTCTGGAGGAAAAGGACGGTTTCAGGGCCGGGAACGTAAGGGAAATCTGGGAAAGAGGATTCGGAGCTGAAAAAAGGACTTGGGTGGAAGGGCTCAGTAGAAGGTAGAAATAAGGGTTGGAGTCTGAGATGGGAGGGGGGCCCGGAACTAAATATTGAGGAATGGGGGAGCGGTTTCAGGGTCTCAAAGGGAAAAACAGGTCAGGGTCATAGGATTCGGGGAAAAGGACGGTTTCAGGGTATTACGGGAAAAATAGGTCAAGGTCGTAGGATTCGGGGAAAGGGACGGGTTCAGGATTGGGGATGTAGGGGAAACTAGGGAAAGAAGGTTCGGAAAAAGAGGGTTTTGGGGACTCCGGGAACAGTAAGGACGGGGTGGATAAGGAAGAGTTGAGTTTGCGCTTATGCCGCCAGTACGCTACTCGGACTTGACATAACTTGTCAAATCTGGTAACGTTGAGAATGGCCATGTCCCGCTCTGGTGGTCTGAGTGGGACTGGCAGCAAGCTCTCCTCATCCTCCCTCTCCCTGCGGTTTGATGGAATTTGCCCGCTTTGATTTATGTCGACACACAGGGGGGCACTGCGCTGAGTAACTAGTTTTTTCGGAGCTCCGTGGATGAACGCTCAGACTGTCTCTCTCGTCTAGAGTTATAAAACTCTTTTCGGAGGGGACAGTCTGGCACAGCAACACGAGGGCAATGGTGCTGTGCTCTAACCATCTTTAAGAGGTTCTAACTGCAAAAAGGGTGTAATTCCCCCTTCCTACATCCTGTCCCAGCTCCGGGCAGCAGGATCATATTCCTGTGCAAAGCCTTGGTCAGCAATGTTGGACTGAAGGCTGTCCCTTCCCTCCTTCCTTCCATTCAGTCCTTCCTTCCTTCCTTCCTTCCTTCCTTCCTTCCTTCCTTCCTTCCTTCCTTCCTTCCTTCCTTCCTTCCTTCCTTCCTTCCTTCCTTCCTTCCTTCCTTCCTTCCTTCCTTCCTTCCTTCCTTCCTTCCTTCCTTCCTTCCTTCCTTCCTTCCTTCCTTCCTTCCTTCCTTCCTATGTGACAAGAACATTCAGGGACTGTGAACCTCCTTAATTTTCCTTCTAATCCAAGGACAGGGCGTCCAGCCTGGGGAAACAACGCTGTAACAAAACAAACACGTTCTACCAGTGTCCTGCAGAAAGCCAGGAACGGCAACAGGAATTTGCACACTGGGCTTTGCCTCAAGGCCCTGGACCTGCAGCTGTGCCCAGAAAAGCTGCAGAAAGGAGGTGAAATATTCAGAAGCATTCTAACACTGACTCCTTTAGCCCGTGCCGCTCTTAAGTCAAGCTTACTGCATCAGTTCATATCATGACACAACTGAGCCTAAGGGGATCCTGACCGCAATCACAACTAAACCCAGCCTCAGCACAGACGTCAGAGCAATTCAGAGCAGCATTTGAGCAGTTCGTACCTTTCATGAGATGAACCAAATGTGGTATTCTTAGACAAAGATACAACAAGGAAAAGGCACACTTGAAAGGGTTTCCAGTGTAGGACTTCCAATCACATTAGGAAGGAAATCTTTTGAATTCAACTAAAGCCAAAGAGACACTGAAGCAGTCCAGGCCACCATGGGTCTTCTGTCTCTTTTCCTACAAAATTCTATTCCAGCAGCTCATCAGTGGATTCTTTTCCTTTGCCTCATGAAACTTGTGAGTTGCCCCATGTATTAGTCTGCAGGATAAAGTGAGAAAGATGGACTCCTTGTCTGTGCCCAGAGCTCCTGGGGACAATTGGGACCCCACCCAGACAGTTGCCCATTGTGACGTGGGGCTTGCGTGTGTCCAGACCCCATTGTGACCTTTGGGGCCGTGCCCTCTCCAGGACAGTATAAAAAGGGGCAAAGAGGCCGGGGGTGCCACTCCCAGGAGAGCAGCTCCATCAGGAGACAGCATCTTCCTGGGGGACGGCAGTGTCGGAGCGACTCCGAGATGTCCACGGACAAGGAGACGAGCACCGACGCGAAGCCCAAGAAGAAGTGGCTGGTGTTTCGCCAGAGGCAGAAGGTGCGGGATGGGGCAGCACGCAGCTGCCTCGGGGCCAGGCCGGGCTTGGCATCAGCGAGGGAGCTGCTGTGGCAGAGGGCCGTTTCCACCGCGGAGGGCCCCTCATGCTCATCCTTCTCGTCCTCCGTACAGATGTCGGGCTGTGGGTCACGGGCAGCGCCTCAGGAGGCCGAGGAGCAGCGCGGCTCCTGTGCTGGCCCTGGCGCGCAGGCGGCAGCAGAGAGCTGGGCAGCGGCCCCGCGCAGCCCCAGGGCCCGCGGCCGGGCTCTGCTGCGCTCGCTGCGCCGCGGCTCCCGTGCCATCTTCAGCAGGGTGGCGGCTGTGCTCCGGCCACACAGCCAGCAGCCGGGGACACAGCAGCACCTGCATCAGGGCATGGAGGCAGTGACGACAGCGACTGCCCCCGCGGCAGGGGCACAGAGCCGGGTGGCTTCCCCGTACGGCTCCAGCTGTCCCACCACACCCTCGCCCACCCCGCTGGAAGCTCTCGCTGGGCAGGGGGCAGGGGCAGCACTGGGGGCTCTCCCGGTAACACCAGATGGTGAGGAGGAGGCTTGGGAAGCGAGCAGCCCCAAAGAGCTGTCCCAGGGGGAGCAGGACCCAGACCAGAGCTGCAGAGGTGGTGAACGTGAGGCCCTCTGTGAGGCCAGGCGAGGCCGGGGTAGAGCGTAGCAACGTTCCCCCGTGCACAGCCTCAGGCCAAGGCTCAGCTCTGCCCAGCAGAGCCTCTCAGAGCTGGGCAGAGGACTCCAGCTCTGAAACAATTCTGGGTCTCTTGCCCCCCAGCCCCTCCCCAAGCCAGGTGGAAGCTCGCAGGCAGTGGGCAATAGCAGCAGCAAAGATCCTCCTGGCAGGGCTGCCGAGCGAGGAGGGGGACAGCTCAGAGGATGTCCAGGGCAGCAGCAGCAGCAGCGGGGATGAGAGTGTCTATGTGTCCTGTGAGGAGGAACCAGAACCTCTGGTGCCATGCAAAGGCACAGGACACTTAGACCTTACTCCCCAAACTGGAGATCAGGCAGTGGCCAAAGGGGGAGACAGGAAGAGCGAGGAGCTCTTAGAGGAGAAGGGCAGTGCCATAACTATCCACACCATCTGGGTGAACCCCCGCTACCCACAGCTCCTGGGGCACCCTGACACGCCGCTGGAAGAAGAGGCGGCTGGGGAGCTGCCCAGCACGTCTCGAGCCCTGGCAGCTCCCAGGCACGCCCAGCCAGCAGCTGCTGCCCTGGCCGGAGCTCCTGAGCACGGGGAGCGCCCTGTGCGTGGCACTGCCTTGCCACAAGAGGTGGCAGAGACAGCAGCTTCTGCGGGCCCTGGCGCGCAGGCGGCGGCAGCAGAGAGCCGGGCAGCGGCCCCGCACAGCCCCTGGGCCCGCGGCCGGGCTCTGCTGCGCTCGCTGCGCCGCGGCTCCCGTGCCATCTTCAGCAGGGTGGCGGCTGTGCTCCGGCCACGCAGCCAGCAGCCGGGGACACAGCAGCACCTGCATCAGGGCATGGAGGCAGTGACGGCAGCGACTGCCCCCGCGGCAGGGGCACAGAGCTGGGCGGCTTCCCCGCACGGCTCCAGCTGTCCCACCACACCCTCGCCCACCCCGCTGGAAGCTCTCGCTGGGCAGGGGGCAGGGGCAGCACTGGGGGCTCTCCCGGTAACACCAGATGGTGAGGTGGAGGCTTGGGAAGCGAGCAGCCCCAAAGAGCTGTCCCAGGGGGAGCAAGACCCAGACCAGAGCTGCAGAGGTGGCAAAGTGAGGCCCTCTGTGAGGCCAGGCGAGGCCGGGGTAGAGCGTAGCAACGTTCCCCCGTGCACAGCCTCAGGCCAAGGCTCAGCTCTGCCCAGCAGAGCCTCTCAGAGCTGGGCAGAGGACTCCAGCTCTGAAACAATTCTGGGTCTCTTGCCCCCCAGCCCCTCCCCAAGCCAGGTGGAAGCTCGCAGGCAGTGGGCAATAGCAGCAGCAAAGATCCTCCTGGCAGGGCTGCCGAGCGAGGAGGGGGACAGCTCAGAGGATGTCCAGGGCAGCAGCAGCAGCAGCAGCAGCGGGGATGAGAGTGTCTATGTGTCCTGTGAGGAGGAACCAGAACCTCTGGTGCCATGCAAAGGCACAGGACACTTAGAGCTTACTCCCCAAACCGGAGATCAGGCAGTGGCCAAAGGGGGAGACAGGAAGAGCGAGGAGCTCTTAGAGGAGAAGGGCAGTGCCATAACTATCCACACCATCTGGGTGAACCCCCGCTACCCACAGCTCCTGGGGCACCCCGAAACGCCGCTGGAAGAAGAGGTGGCTGGGGAGCTGCCCAGCACATCTCGAGCCCTGGCAGCTCCCAGGCACGCCCAGCCAGCAGCTGCTGCCCTGGCCGGAGCTCCTGAGCACGAGGAGCGCCCTGTGCGTGGCACTGCCTTGCCACAAGAGGTGGCAGAGACAGCAGCTTCTGCTGGCCCTGGCGCGCAGGCGGCGGCAGCAGAGAGCCGGGCAGCGGCCCCGCACAGCCCCTGGGCCCGCGGCCAGGCTCTGCTGGGCTGGCTGTGGAGCGGCTCCCGTGCCATCCTCAGCAGGGTGGCGGCCGTCATCCGGCAACACAGCCTCCAGCTGGGGACACAGAAAACCCGGCATCAGGGCATGGAGCCGGTGACGGTGGCGAGAGCCCCCGCGGCACTGCCACAGAGCCCCGCAGTAGCCCCGCACAGTCCCTGCTCCCCCAGCAGCCACTGGCCCACCCTGCTGGAAGCTCTCTATGGGCAGGGGCCAGGAGCAGCACTGGAGGATGTCCTGCCACTGCCAGCGCGTGAGTGGCTCCTTCTGGAGCCAGACTGGGAAGGGGACGCGCCCGAAGAGATGTCCCAAGACTAAGAACAGCAAGAGCAGAGCAGGGACACAGGAGAACAGAGGCCCCCTGTGAGGCCACGCAAGGCCTGGCTCTAGCACGGCCACCTTCAGCCGTGAACAGCCACAGGCCAAGGCCCAGCCCTGCCCAGCAGAGCCCCTCACAGCGGAGCAGAGGCCTCGACTCCAGGCCTGCTTCCAGAGCGCTGCCCCCACATCCCCTCCCCAAGCCTGCTGAAGCTCCCAGTGGGCTGGGGTGAGGTTAGGCTTAGAGTTAGGTGTAATGTTAGGGTTAGTGTTAGCTTTACAGTTAGGGTTAGCGTTAGGTTTAGTCTTCGTGTTTGTGTTAGGCATAGGGTTAGTGTTCATGTTAGAGTTAGGCTCCGTTGTTAGGTTAGTGTTAGGGTTAGCCTCTCCCAGGGCAGCAGCTGAGCCACGCCTGGCACTGCCTCCAACCGAGGAGGGCTCTGGCTCCAAGGGCACCAGGACGGTCTGAAGTGTGCCCAGCACTGTCCACAGCGTGGCCGGAAGACACCTGAGCTGGAGCACTGAGGAAGAGGCGAGTGCCGCACGCTCCCTCCCATGCGTGCCCACGTTCATACCAGGAACGTGAGGAGAATAAACAGGAGTGATAATAAAGTTTGTTCTTTATGTGAAATAAAAGGTAGAAATTTTTAGTGCTCCCTGCCAGTAGGATGAAGGCCATCTCATGCCTTCTATTCCTCTTTCATTAATAAATGACACATTGGTGTTCACTGTAGGAAGTGACAGAATGAAGCCAATGGATTAATTTAGGAATTCTAAAGGCTTGAAGTAGAGGTAAGAAAAGTCTTAGGAAGAAGAAGGAGAAGTAGTCTTTTAGGAATGTTTTAGGAAGCAATTTTTGGTTTTGATAGATAGTATTATTCTACACTATGTCAGGAATACGTTCCTCTGGAATATGTTCCTTAGTCCGTTGAGTTGTAGCTTTTGCTGGGTTACAAGTGGTTTGACGGATGCTTTTGTTGAAATGAACGGACAGAATGAGTAAATTGGAAGTGCTTGTTCTTTTCATTGCCCTGTAGTCATTGATTTGGGGGGCAAATCCTGGAGCCCAAAGCCTTTTGTTCCCCCGGGTGGTGCATTGTGTGTGATGTGGGGCAGAGGAGAAAGGCGCTGCCTGGGCTGGCAGGGATGAGGGGACACCAATCACTAGTGCCTTGTGGCACAAGGCATTTGTTGGATGCAGGACCCCATTCTTTTCTGTCCATTTTTCTCTTTTTAGCACCTTCCTTTCCAGACTGGGTAATGCACAACTTTGGAATCATCTCTCTTCATGTTCTGAAGTATCTCAAATGAGCACATGGTCCCCTAATGATGTTCTCCTGGACTTCCTTGCAGGTAGCAGTGGGTTTGCATGCCCGAGATGAAATTTCATGACAGTCCTTTCACTGGGCCAAAAGGGATGAGCAGCTTGAAGTTTGGATCACCTAAAGGGAGTGCAGAGGCCCTGAGCCTCTTCTATTTTGGTAAAAAAACAAACAGGTATTTTCCCTAGAAAACGCTTTGTTGTTTGAAGGAATCTGCATTAAACTTCCCAAGAACTGCAAGGCTGCCCAAGCCTCTAAACAAGGAAAACAGTTCCGCATCTAATTTCAAAGTCAAAGTCCTTCAATATCATCTGAAGAGAGCAGGCCCTTTTTTAGTGAGGGCAAAAATCCGTCAGCTTCTTCAGGAGCTGTAGGCAACTCCCAACCTTGATTCTCCGGGACTGAGCACAGCCAACTAGAGCTGGCAGATAAAGGGCAGATCTGTGTTTGTACCTGTGCTCCCTGACTGGTATTCTCATGTTTGGTAGCATGACTGGCGGATCCTGGCAACAGTTTCACCTCAAGCAGGGCCATAAGGATGGGCCGAGGCTCGAGCTTTTAAAACCAACATCAGGCCCTGTGCTTGGGGGTACTTCCCCTGCGTGTAGGGAGTAGTGAGCTCATCCAGGGGAAGTAAACATGTATCCCTTATGTCCTGCTTCTCTTCACCCTTTCTTCTGACTTGAAGTGTGAGGAACGGAAGGGAAACATTCCCTCGGGAAGCGGACATGAACTGCCCCAGGGCTGTTGATGATGTCGGCCCGGGCCTGGGTTGAGGCAAGGCGGGTGATGCTTTTGCCATTCATCTCCTCTGGCAGGAATTTAAAGTTTACACAATCACACGCCGTTATGTGCTTTCTCACCAGTTGTGTAGATCGGAGAAGTCACCGTGTTCCAGAACTGGGGATAGTGGGTGTGTTTGGGAGGGAGACGGGGGCTGCCCACAGGATCTGGGCGCTCCCCACACGATCCCGGCACTGCCCTCAGGATCCCAGTGCTGCCCTCAGGATCTAAGAGCTGCCCTCAGGATCTGTGTGGTGCCCTCAGGATCTAAGAGCTGCCCTCAGTATCCAGGCACTGCCCACACAATCCAGGAGCTGTCCTCAGGTCCGGGTGCTGCCTGGTCGATCTGGGCACTGCCCTCAGCATGCAGGGGATACCCACAGGATCCAGGAGCTGCCCACACGATCTAGGCGCTCCCCACAGGATCCAGGAGCTGCCCTCAGGATCCAAGCTCTGCCCGGACAATCCGGGCAATGCCCTCAGGATCCCAGCTCTGCCTACAGGATCTAGGAGCTGCCCCCAGGATCCCGGCGCTGCCCACAGGCTGCGGGAGCCGCCCATATGATCCAGGCTCTGCCCAGAGGAACCGGGAGCCGCCCACACGATCCGGGCTCCGCCCACAGCATCCAGGAGCTGCCCTCAGGATCCGAACTCGGCCCAGACGATCCGGGCAATGCACTCAGGATCCAAGGATCCGGCACTCCGGCGCTGCCCAGATCCGGCTCCGCCCACAGCATCCAGGAGCTGCCCTCAGGATCCGAACTCCCAGACGATCCGGGCAATGCACCAGGATCCAGGCTCGGCCCTCGGATCCGGCCTCTGCCCACACGACCCCGGCGCCGCCCACACGATCCGGGCTCTGCCCACACGACCCCGGCGCTGCCCTCAGGACGCCGTCCCGCCCCCACGGCCCTCAGGGCAGGAGGCGGGAACGGAGAGGCCTGAGGAGAGTGCGGGCCGCGGCAGGGCTTGGTTTCATTTGTCTTTATTTCTTAATGTCCAGGGGCTGTGAACCTCCTCATTTTTCCTTCTAATGCAAGCCCAGGGAGTGCAGCCTGGGGAAACCACCCTATAACAGAAACAACCACGTTCTACCAGTTTCCCACAGGAATGGCAACAGGAATTTGCACACTGGGCTTTGCCTCAAGGCCCTGGACCTGCAGCTGTGCCCAGAAAAGCTGCAGACAGGGAGGTGAAATATTCAGAAGCATTCAAAGACTGACTCCTTTAGCCCGTGCCGCTCTTAAGTCAAGCTTACTGCATCAGTTCATATCACGACACAACTGAGCCTAAGGGGATCCTGACCGCAATCACAACTAAACCCAGCTTCAGCGCAGACGTCAGAGCAATTCAGAGCAGCATTTGAGCAGTTCGTACCTTTCATGAGATGAACCAAATGTGGTATTCTTAGACAAAGATACAACAAGCAAAAGGCACATTCAAAGGGTTTGCAGTGTAGGACTTCCAATCACATTAGGAAGGAAATCTTTTGAATAATCAACTAAAACCAAAGAGACACTGAAGCAGTCCAGGCCACCATGGTTCTTCTGTCTCTTTTCCTACAAAATTCTATTCCAACAGCTCATCAGGGGATTCTTTTCTTTGCCTCATGAACCTTGTGAGTTGTCCCGTGTATTACTCTGCATGATAAAGTGAGAAAGATGGACTCCTTGTCTGTGCCCGGAGCTCTTGGGGACACCTGGGACCCCACCCAGACCGTTGCCCATTGTGACGTGGTGCTTGCGTGTGTCCAGACCCCATTGTGACCTTTGGGGCCGTGCCCTGACCAGGACAGTTGTCCTGATCCGGGGTAAAGAGGCCGGGGGTGCCACTCCCAGGAGAGCAGCTCCATCAGGAGACAGCATCTTCCTGGGGGACGGCAGTGTCGGAGCGACTCCGAGATGTCCACGGACAGGAGACGAGCACCGACGCGAAGGCCAAGAAGAAGTGGCTGGTGTTTCGCCGGAGGCAGAAGGTGCGGGATGGGGCAGCACACAGCTGCCTCGGGGCCAGGCCAGGATTGGCATCAGCGAGGGAGCTGCTGTGGCAGAGGGCCGTTTCCACCGCGGAGGGCCCCTCATGCTCATCCTTCTCGTCGTCCGTACAGATGTCGGGCTGTGGGTCACGGGCAGCGCCTCAGGAGGCCGAGGAGCAGCGCGGCTCCTGTGCTGGCCCTGGCACGCAGGCGGCGGCAGCAGAGAGCCGGGCAGCAGCCCCGCGCAGCCCCAGGGCCCGCGGCCGGGCTCTGCTGCGCTCGCTGCGCCGCGGCTCCCGTGCCATCCTCAGCAGGGTGGCGGCTGTGCTCCGGCCACGCAGCCAGCAGCCGGGGACACAGCGGCACCTGCATCAGGGCATGGAGCCCGGTGACGGCAGCGACAGCCCACGCGGCAGGGGCACAGAGCCGGGCGGCTTCCCCGCACGGCTCCAGCTGTCCCACCACACCCTCGCCCACCCCGCTGGAAGCTCTCGGTGGGCCGGGGGCAGGGGCAGCACTGGGGGCTCTCCCGGTAACACCAGATGGTGAGGAGGAGGCCTGGGAAGCGAGCAGCCCCAAAGAGCTGTCCCAGGGGGAGCAGGACCCAGACCAGAGCTGCAGAGCTGGAGAAGTGAGGCCCTCTGTGAGGCCAGGCGAGGCCGGGGTAGAGCGTAGCAACGTTCCCCCGTGCACAGCCTCAGGCCAAGGCTCAGCTCTGCCCAGCAGAGCCTCTCAGAGCTGGGCAGAGGACTCCAGCTCTGAAACAATTCTGGGTCTCTTGCCCCCCAGCCCCTCCCCAAGCCAGGTGGAAGCTCGCAGGCAGTGGGCAATAGCAGCAGCAAAGATCCTCCTGGCAGGGCTGCCGAGCGAGGAGGGGGACAGCTCAGAGGATGTCCAGGGCAGCAGCAGCAGCAGCGGGGATGAGAGCGTCTATGTGTCCTGTGAGGAGGACCCAGAACCTCTGGTGCCATGCAAAGGCACAGGACACTTAGAGCTTACTCCCCAAACTGGACATCAGCCAGTGGCCAAAGGGGGAGACAGGAAGAGCGAGGAGCTCTTAGAGGAGAAGGGCAGTGCCATAACTATCCACACCATCTGGGTGAACCCCCGCTACCCACAGCTCCTGGGGC
The DNA here is from genome assembly GCA_019023105.1 of Diglossa brunneiventris. Classification (NCBI taxonomy): domain Eukaryota; kingdom Metazoa; phylum Chordata; class Aves; order Passeriformes; family Thraupidae; genus Diglossa; species Diglossa brunneiventris. Next base: position 28,460,187 of record CM032361.1, on the reverse strand, counting down.
ACCCCGACAGGCCGCTGGAAGAAGAGGCGGCTGGGGAGCTGCCCAGCACATCTCGAGCCCTGGCAGCTCCCAGGCACGCCCAGCCAGCAGCTGCTGCCCTGGCCGGAGCTCCTGAGCACGAGGAGCGCCCTGTGCGTGGCACTGCCTTGCCACAAGAGGTGGCAGGGACAGCAGCTTCTGCTGGCCCTGGCGCGCAGGCGGCGGCAGCAGAGAGCCGGGCAGCGGCCCCGCGCAGCCCCTGGGCCCGCGGCCAGGCTCTGGCTGGCTCGCTGTGGCGCGGCTCCCGTGCCATCCTCAGCAGGGTGGCGGCCGTCATCTGGCGACACAGCCGCCAGCTGGGGACACAGAAACCCCGGCATCAGGGCGTGGAGCCGGTGACGGCAGCGAGAGCCCCCGCGGCAAGGCCACAGAGCCCCGCAGCAGCCCCGCACAGTCCCTGCTCCCCCAGCAGCCACTGGCCCACCCTGCTGGAAGCTCTCTATGGGCCGGGGCCAGGAGCAGCGCTGGAGGATGTCCTGCCACTGCCAGCGCGTGAGTGGAAGCTCTGCCCCCTTCTGGAGCCAGACTGGGAAGGGGACGCGCCCGAAGAGATCTCCCAAGACTAAGAAAAGCAAGAGCAGAGCAGGCCCCCTGTGAGGCCACGCAAGGCCTGGCTCTAGCACGGCCACCTTCAGCCGTGAACAGCCACAGGCCAAGGCCCAGCCCTGCCCAGCAGAGCCCCTCACAGCGGAGCAGAGGCCTCGACTCCAGGCCTGCTTCCAGAGCGCTGCCCCCACAGCCCCTCCCCAAGCCTGCTGGAAGCTCCCAGTGGGCTGGGCTGAGGGTTAGGCTTAGAGTTAGGTGTAGTGTTAGGGTTAGTGTTAGCTTTACAGTTAGGGTTAGCGTTAGGTTTAGGCTTCGTGTTTGTGTTAGGCATAGGGTTAGTGTTCATGTTAGAGTTAGGCTCCGTTGTTAGGGTTAGTGTTAGGGTTAGCCTCTCCCAGGGCAGCAGCTGAGCCACGCCTGGCACTGCCTCCAACCGAGGAGGGCTCTGGCTCCAAGGGCACCAGGACTGTCTGAAGTGTGCCCAGCACTGTCCACAGCGTGGCCGGAAGACACCTGAGCTGGAGCACTGAGGAAGAGGCGAGTGCCTCACGCTCCCTCCCATGCGTGCCCACGTTCATACCAGGAACGTGAGGAGAATAAACAGGAGTGATAATAAAGTTCGTTCTTTATGTGAAATAAAAGGTAGAAATTTTTAGTGCTCCCTGCCAGTAGGATGAAGGCCATCTCATGCCTTCTATTCCTCTTTCATTAATAAATGACACATTGGTGTTCACTGTAGGAAGTGACAGAATGAAGCCAAGGGATTAATTTAGGAATTCTAAAGGCTTGAAGTAGAGGTAAGAAAAGTCTAAGGAAGAAGAAGGAGAAGAAGTCTTTTAGGAATGTTTTAGGAAGCAATTTTTGGTTTTGATTGATAGTATTATTCTACACTATGTCAGGAATACGTTCCTCTGGAATATGTTCCTTAGTCCGTTGAGTTGTAGCTTTTGCTGGGTTACAAGTGGTTTGATGGATGCTTTTGTTGAAATGAACGGACAGAATGAGTAAATTGGAAGTGCTTGTTCTTTTCATTGCCCTGTAGTCATTGATTTGGGGGGCAAATCCTGGAGCCCAAAGCCTTTTGGTCCCCCGGGTGGTGCATTGTGTGTGATGTGGGGCAGAGGAGAAAGGCGCTGCCTGGGCTGGCAGGGATGAGGGGACACCAAGCCCTTGTGCCTTGTGGCACAAGGCATTTGTTGGATGCAGGACCCCATTCTTTTCTGTCCATTTTTCTCTTTTTAGCACCTTCCTTTCCAGACTGGGTAATGAGCAACTTTGGAATCATCTCTCTTCATGTTCTGAAGTATCTCAAATGAGCACATGGTCCCCTAATGATGTTCTCCTGGACTTCCTTGCAGGTAGCAGTGGGTTTGCATGCCCGAGATGAAATTTCATGACAGTCCTTTCACTGGGCCAAAAGGGATGAGCAGCTTGAATTTTGGATCACCTAAAGGGAGTGCAGAGGCCCTGAGCCTCTTCTATTTTGGTAAAAAAACAGACAGGTATTTTCCCTAGAAAACGCTTTGTTGTTTGAAGGAATCTGCATTAAACTTCCCAAGAACTGCAAGGCTGCCCAAGCCTCTAAACAAGGAAAACAGTTCCGCATTTAATTTCAAAGTCACAGTCCTTCAATATCATCTGAACAGAGCAGGCCCTTTTTTAGTGAGGGCAAAAATCCGTCAGCTTCTTCAGGAGCTTTAGGCAACTCCCAACCTTGATTCTCCGGGACTGAGCACAGCCAACTAGAGCTGGCAGATAAAGGGCAGATCTGTGTTTGTACCTGTGCTCCCTGACTGGTATTCTCATGTTTGGTAGCATGACTGGAGGATCCTGGCAACAGTTTCACCTCAAGCAGGGCCATAAGGATGGGCCGAGGCTCGAGCTTTTAAAACCAACATCAGGCCCTGTGCTTGGGGGTACTTCTCCTGCGTGTAGGGAGTAGTGAGCTCATCCAGGGAAAGTAAACATGTATCCCTTATGGAACGGAAGGGAAACATTCCCTCGGGAAGCGGACATGAACTGCCCCAGGGCTGTTGATGATGTCGGCCCTGGCCTGGGTTGAGGCAAGGCGGGTGATGCTTTTGCCATTCATCTCCTCTGGCAGGAATTTGAAGGTTACACAATCACATGCCATTATGTGCTTTCTCACCAGTTGTGTAGATCGGAGAAGTCACCGTGTTCCAGAACTGGGGATAGTGGGTGTGTTTGGGAGGGAGACGGGGGCTGCCCACAGGATCTGGGCGCTCCCCACACGATCCCGGCACTGCCCTCAGAATCTAAGAGCTGCCCTCAGGATCTGTGTGGTGCCCTCAGGATCTAAGAGCTGCCCTCAGTTTCCAGGCACTGCCCACACAATCCAGGAGCTGTCCTCAGGTCCGGGTGCTGCCTGGTCGATCTGGGCACTGCCCTCAGGATGCAGGGGATACCCACAGGATCCAGGAGCTGCCCACACGATCTAGGCGCTCCCCACAGGATCCAGGAGCTGCCCTCAGGATCCAAGCTCTGCCCGGACAATCCGGGCAATGCCCTCAGGATCCCAGCTCTGCCTACAGGATCTAGGAGCTGCCCCCAGGATCCCGGCGCTGCCCACAGGCTGCGGGAGCCGCCCATATGATCCAGGCTCTGCCCAGAGGAACCGGGAGCCGCCCACACGATCCGGGCTCCGCCCACAGCATCCAGGAGCTGCCCTCAGGATCCGAACTCGGCCCAGACGATCCGGGCAATGCACTCAGGATCCAGGCTCGGCCCTCAGGATCCGGCCTCTGCCCACACGATCCCGGCGCCGCCCACACGATCCGGGCTCTGCCCACACGACCCCGGCGCTGCCCTCAGGACGCCGTCCCGCCCCCACGGCCCTCAGGGCAGGAGGCGGGAACGGAGAGGCCTTGAGGAGAGTGCGGGCCGCGGCAGGGCTTGGTTTCATTTGTCTTTATTTCTTAATGTCCAGGGGCTGTGAACCTCCTCATTTTTCCTTCTAATGCAAGCCCAGGGAGTGCAGCCTGGGGAAACCACCCTATAACAGAAACAACCACGTTCTACCAGTGTCCTGCAGGAATGGCAACAGGAATTTGCACACTGGGCTTTGCCTCAAGGCCCTGGACCTGCAGCTGTGCCCAGAAAAGCTGCAGACAGGAGGTGAAATATTCAGACGCATTCTAAGACTGACTCCTTTAGCCCGTGCCGCTCTTAAGTCAAGCTTACTGCATCAGTTCATATCACGACACAACTGAGCCTAAGGGGATCCTGACCGCAATCACAACTAAACCCAGCTTCAGCGCAGACGTCACAGCAATTCAGAGCAGCATTTGAGCAGTTCGTACCTTTCATGAGATGAACCAAATGTGGTATTCTTAGACAAAGATACAACAAGGAAAAGGCACATTTGAAAGGGAGCTGTGTGAAGTGTAGGACTTCCAATCACATTAGGAAGGAAATCTTTTGAACTCAACTAAAACCAAAGAGACACTGAAGCAGTCCAGGCCACCATGGGTCTTCTGTCTCTTTTCCTACAAAATTCTATTCCAACAGCTCATCAGGGGATTCTTTTCCTTTGCCTCATGAAACTTGTGAGTTGTCCCGTGTATTACTCTGCATGATAAAGTGAGAAAGATGGACTCCTTGTCTGTGCCCGGAGCTCTTGGGGACACCTGGGACCCCACCCAGACCGTTGCCCATTGTGACGTGGTGCTTGCGTGTGTCCAGACCCCATTGTGACCTTTGGGGCCGTGCCCTGACCAGGACAGTATAAAAAGGGGCAAAGAGGCCGGGGGTGCCACTCCCAGGAGAGCAGCTCCATCAGGAGACAGCATCTTCCTGGGGGACGGCAGTGTCGGAGCGACTCCGAGATGTCCACGGACAAGGAGACGAGCACCGACGCGAAGGCCAAGAAGAAGTGGCTGGTGTTTCGCCGGAGGCAGAAGGTGCGGGATGGGGCAGCACACAGCTGCCTCGGGGCCAGGCCAGGCTTGCCATCAGCGAGGGAGCTGCTGTGGCAGAGGGCCGTTTCCACCGCGGAGGGCCCCTCATGCTCATCCTTCTCGTCCTCCGTACAGATGTCGGGCTGTGGGTCACGGGCAGCGCCTCAGGAGGCCGAGGAGCAGCGCGGCTCCTGTGCTGGCCCTGGCGCGCAGGCGGCGCAGCAGAGAGAGAGCCGGGCAGCGGCCCGCGCAGCCCCAGGGCCCGCGGCCGGGTCTGCTCTGCTGCGCGGCTGCGCCGCGGCTCCCATGCCATCTTCAGCAGGGTGGCGGCTGTGCTCCGGCCACACAGCGCCGCCAGCTGGGAACAGAGATACACCTGCATCAGGGCATGGAGCCGGTGACGGCAGCGACTGCCCCTGCGGCAGGGGCACAGAGCCGGGCGGCTTCCCACGGTCTCCAGCTGTCCCACCACACCCTCGCCCACCCCGCTGGAAGCTCTCGCTGGGCAGGGGGCAGGGGCAGCACTGGGGGCTCTCCCAGTAACACAGATGGTGAGGAGGAGGCTTGGGAAGCGGAGCAGCCCAAAAGAGCTGTCCCAGGGGGAGCAAGACCCAGACCAGAGCTGCAGAGCTGGAGAAGTGAGGCCTCTGTGAGGCCAGGCGAGGCCGGGGTAGAGCGTAGCAACGTTCCCCCGTGCACAGCCTCAGGCAAGGCTCAGCTCTGCCCAGCAGAGCCTCTCAGAGCTGGGCAGAGGACTCCAGCTCTGAAACAATTCTGGGTCTCTTGCCCCCCAGCCCCTCCCCAAGCCAGGTGGAAGCTCGCAGGCAGTGGGCAATAGCAGCAGCAAAGATCCTCCTGGCAGGGCTGCCAGCGAGAGGGGGGACAGCTCAGAGGATGTCCAGGGCAGCAGCAGCAGCAGCGGGGATGAGAGCGTCTATGTGTCCTGTGAGGAGGAACCAGAACTTCTGGTGCCATGCAAAGGCACAGGACACTTAGAGCTTACTCCCCAAACTGGAGATCAGCCAGTGGCCAAATGGGGAGACAGGAAGAGCGAGGAGCTCTTAGAGGAGCAGGGCAGTGCCATCACTATCCGCACCATCTGGGTGAACCCCCGCTACCCACAGCTCCTGGGTGGGCACCCTGACACGCGCTGGAAGAAGAGGCGGCTGGGGAGCTGCCCAGCACATCTCGAGCCCTGGCAGCTCCCAGGCACGCCCAGCCAGCAGCTGCTGCCCTGGCCGGAGCTCCTGAGCACGAGGAGCGCCCTGTGCGTGGCACTGCCTTGCCACAAGAGGTGGCAGGGACAGCAGCTTCTGCGGGCCCTGGCGCGCAGGCGGCGGCAGCAGAGAGCCGGGCAGCAGCCCCGCGCAGCCCCAGGGCCCCGCGGCCGGGCTCTGCTGCGCTCACTGCGCCGCGGCTCCCGTGCCATCCTCAGCAGGGGGGTGGCGGTGTGCTCCGGCCACGCAGCCAGCAGCCGGGGACACAGCGGCACCTGCATCAGGGCATGGAGCCGGTGACAGCAGCGACAGCCCCACACGGCAGGGCACAGAGCCGCGCGGCTTCCCCGCACGGTCCAGCTGTCCCACCACACCCTCGCCCACCCCCGCTGGAAGCTCTCGTGGGCAGGGGCAGGGGCAGCACTGGGGCTCTCCCGGTAACACCAGATGGTGAGGAGGAGGCCTGGGAAGCGAGCAGCCCCAAAGAGCTGTCCCAGGGAGCAGCACCCAGACCAGAGCTGCAGAGCTGGAGAAGTGAGGCCCTCTGTGAGGCCAGGCGAGGCCGGGGTAGAGCGTAGCAACGTTTCCCCCGTGCACAGCCTCAGGCCAAGGCTCAGCTCTGCCCAGCAGAGCCTCTCAGAGCTGGCAGAGGACTCCAGCTCTGAAACAATTCTGGGTCTCTTGCCCCCAGCCCCTCCCCAAGCCAGGTGGAAGCTCGAAGGCAGGCAGTGGGCAATAGCAGCAGCAAAGATCCTCCTGGCAGGGCTGCCGAGCGAGGAGGGGGACAGCTCAGAGGATGTCCAGGGCAGCAGCAGCAGCAGCAGCAGCGGGGATGAGAGCGTTATGTGTCCTGTGAGGAGGAACCAGAACCTCTGTGCCATGCAAAGGCACAGGACACGTAGAGCTTACTCCCACAACTGGACATCAGCCAGTGGCCAAAGGGGTAGATAGGAAGAGCGAGGAGCTCTTAGAGGA